>CP092869.1:93230635-93241002 GCA_030710605.1 Cordylochernes scorpioides
TAGAATTCCGCATTGGCACTTTTTTATCATTAAAAAAATGCTCCAATGCCCCCCCCCCCCCCCCCCCCCCCTCCTTTTTCTTGCAAAAGTTCAATCTCACCAGCGAGTGCAAGTAACCAAACGGGTCTCTGGGCACATTTGCAAGTGCAAAGTCAAACTGCTTTTCACATGTGTAGACATGTGGTGCACTTACAGTAAAAGCATTTGTTAACTACCCACAATGATTATCATGGCCTGTACCACGTGTACTAGGGATAATAATAATACAGTGGATCCTGTCGACCTCTATGTTGTAATGTGTGGAGCCGAGAATACGTCGTGGCTAGCTTCTCATTCAATATGCAGTCATGGGCCCGAAGTGAAGGCGCACTAGCGTGAAGATAAATGAAGACCAGACGTATAGGAATATGGTTACCTCTGTTTAGAGGTGGCAACACCCGGGAATGTAAGGTGGACTATGGAAGTCCTGGGATTGCTCTGGTCATACAGACAACATGGCGACCAAACTGCTGTTTTGTATTTTCCCTTTGCTGCTTCTGTAGGCTCAGAAAGAACTTAGCTTATATGTTTATAGTTACGTCAGAGAGGGCAGACTTTAGAAAAGATATTTAGGGCAGCTATTAGGAAATTGGGATCAAAAGATGAAATAATAATTTATTTTGATATTTTATAACTTCCAGACGCCATTGTTTATCATATCACCTCGACAACGCTATTGAGACTTGCTAATATTATATTAATAAATATTAACATTTTTGGAATGCAACATAACAGAGATATTAGAAAATTAAGATCAAAAGGTGAAATTGAAATTTCTTTTGATACTTTATAACTTCCAGATACCATTGTTTATCATCACCTCGACAACGCTATTGAGACTGGCTAATATTATATTAATAAATATTAACATTTTTGGAATGCAACATAACAGAGATATTAGAAAATTAAGATCAAAAGATGAAATAATAATTTCGTTTGATTCTTTATAACTTGCAGACGATAAGTTTTATCATCATCGCGACAACGCTATAGAGACATGCTAATACTATATTAGATAAATATTAACATTTTTTGAAATACAATCTGACAGAAATATTAGAAAATTAGGATCAAAAGATGAAATAATAATTTATTTTGATATTTTATAACTTGCAGACGAGATATTGTTTTATCATCATCACGACAAGGTTATTGAGACATAAAATAAGTAACTAAATGAGCGGTTGGGTTCACGTGAATATTTTAAGAAAAATTTCCCAATTTTTTACACAACTTCGATAAATTCAGTTTTCCCTATGTAAACATTGGAAGTAAAATCTAGGCCTTTTAACGCAATTTTCAAACTTCTTTTTTTTTTTAACTCTTATTTTCTCTCTTTAAAAAAAAAAACAAAGATGGGGATTAAAGAACAGTTTTAACTTTGGGAATTTAAAAAAAAAAAGGTGAAAGTTTTTTTTTTTTCTCGTTTCTTACATTCCATAAGTGACGCTTTTTTTTCTTCTGGCGTTTATTAGAGTTATCCTAACTTAACAAGTCTTTCTTGTGAAGTATTTAATTAAATTTATATAACAAAAATATTGTTTCAAAATATTTATATTATTCTAAAGTTAAATTTTCTTTTGTTTTTTTTTATTTATAGCTTTCAAGATTATATTTACGTTTCTAAAGTGTGTAAAAAAAGTAAAATAAAATGTTCGTGTGTTTTATTTAGTAAAATCATATATTAACATATTGCATTAGAGAGGGCGCTATCTGTTATAGGAAATTTAACTATTTTTGATGCGTATGTTTTCTTTTAAAACAATTTTATACTTTCCTTATAGTTATTGCAGTAAGGGTATTTGTTAATCGTTTTTTTTCACAAGAATCATATGATTCAAAAAATTGTAAAACGACATTTGAAATACTATCCCGCATGTGTTTCTTTTCAACGAAAAATCAAAATTTATTTCAAGGAGAAAAAACGATTATTTCTAACCTTTTGGATGATGTATGAAAGGGTGAATTGTGAAGAGTAATGATAAACGGAAAAATAAAAGTGTCCAGGGATAGTATTTCAAATGTCGTTTTACAATCATAAGCCGCATTATATTATATTGTATTTTAAAAAATGTTTAAATTTCTTATAAAATCATATACACTGTGCAACATTGAAAATGGAACGTCAAGAAAGATTGGTCAGTAAATTATGCAAATTTCAGGGCAGACGTGCCTCACCGAGTTATGCAAATATGAAATGCGCAGATATCGTGCGCTGTAGAGTAAGATATAAGGGAAGGAACTTATAGAAAGGACAGTATTCGTGCCGTTATTTCTTCAAGGAAAATTATCGTATAAATTTTGTTCTTGTTTCAGAAGACACATGTAATAGCAGATAATGTCAGACCGTCGTCAATGGAAGCAGTTCCTGCAGACAGATGCTTTTACGAGGGACATGGTGATGGGATTGAAGAGGGCAGGTTGGTCCATACGTCAAATCACAGCTGACACCCACCTGGATACATCCACGGTACACCGCCTGTGATTTAATTCATTTTTCATTCTTAGAAAAAATAGAAAACATAATATCTCAAGAAAATCTATACACGGGTTCTTTATGAGCCTTGAGATGAAGGGAGAACGTGACTTACTGTCTGTACTCTTTGTCGTTGGGGGAATCTCCTCGACTTTACATAACTGTTCATAGTTTCCTCTTCTATTTTATCTTTCTCATATATATATCACACACAAGCCTTTTTATTGGGGCATCCAGCCCTATACATGATTCCCCTCTACAGGATTTAGCAAAGGAAGATATTTCAAAAGTAAAAACTAGAGTACAAGAAGTAACAAGGAAAAAGAAAAGAGAGAAGAAAGAAAAAACAAACAAAAAGAAATATAACCATATATAATACAAAAAATAAACATACAGAGCAAAAGGAACCATACATGATTAAATTTTCAAATTAAAGTACCAATGTTTATAATATGTCAAGGTTAGGATATCATTGAGAGGGCTAGTGTGGAATCAGCCGCATTCAATCTTCGTTTTCTTCCTCCAAGCAAACCACGACATTCGGCGAATCCATCATTCTCCAAGTTTCTCATATATATATATTTTTTTTTTATTATCCCTCTTTTTATATATAGATTATTTTATAATACTACCATTGACTTGTGTATGAGGTCAATAAAATATCTTTAAATCTCAAGAAGAAAAAAAGGAAATTTCCTGATCGTACAACTGAAAGTTTCTGATGACTTACGCCATCTATCGGAATAAATATCAACTATTCTCGTTGATTTTCAATTATTCCAGAATTGGCGTCCGTGGTTAGGTTTTCTTGATTAATCTAGAATGGGTATTTGTTCAATTCTGGAATAATTAAAAATCAACGAGAAAATAAATAACAACTAATTGTTGCTTTTTTAATTATTCCAGAATTAGCCAAATACCGTTTCTTGATTAATCAAGAAAAGCTAAACACGTACACATTTCTGGCTGTTGGCCCTCGTGGTACAAGTAATAAAAAAGAGGGAAGGGGAGAAGTCCGACCACACCTCCCTGTGGTCTCCCTGGACCCTTGGAATATTCGACCAAATTCTGGTTCGTTTCCAAGGTGACTAACGTGGCAACGGCACCCATTTTCCAAGATAGTGGATATTGCTGATGCTGTGATGGAGATGCATGGAGACATCTGAGACTCTTCTTTGGACACGACAACAACAACAATAATAATTTTAAAAATGCCTTCTGTATTATTTCCGCAATATATTTTGATGTCAAGATTTCAGACCGTTCGAGCTAGATGTTTACAATTATTTATTGGGAAAACTTTCTGTCATAAGTCAAAATTTATGTTTTCACTGACACCTCGATATATCTTGGTTTAGATGACTCGAGAAAAAACATATGGCTCCCTGTGATCAATAAATCAATTGAAATCTACACAGAGGTTTGTCTCTTTTAAACGGAATAACTTGGGTTTTCAGAGTGTGAGTTGTGGAATAGTTGTGGATGCTCGAAAACAACCTCCGAGGATTGATTCCGTCAGTGTATGTAACCAAACAAGGCTCTGGCACCTTTCAAATACAATAGTCGAACTGCTTCTACATATGTATGACACATGTGGTGCACTTAGAGTAAAAGATATCCTCTAACTACCCATCATTGTTATCATGGCCTGTACCACGTCTTCTCGGAATGAGTTGAAAAAGTGTTTATTAATAATAATAATTATATGTAGTTAATTATATAAGTATTTTGTATTATAATACACTCTCTAATAGACAAAACTTAAGGAAGTTGTACCTTTTAGCATGTATATCAAGATTCAGACAATAACTTTGAAAGATATTACAGTGACCTTTATTGAAGACACACATATATACACTCATGGACAAAACTTAAGGAAGTTGTACCTTTTAGCATGTATATCGGGATTGAGACAATAACTCTGAAAGATATTACAGTGACCTTTATTGAAGATACACATTTATACACTCATGGACAAAACTTAAGGAAGTTGTACCTTTTACCATGTATATCAGGATTCAGACAATAACTCTAAAAGATATTATTTATTGAAGACACATGAGATAACTAAGTGTGATCAAAATTGAATCTGTCTCCTTAAAAAAAAGACTTTCCCCTTCCTTAAGTTTTTTTTTTTCAGTGAGTATATATTAATATCAGCTTTTTAAAAATCATTGGGTGTATTATAGAGATCTGAGGTTTGATCTTATTTGTTAATGGACAAATTTAGTGGTATGAGAATACTTCGATTTTATTAAATCAACCTATTTTTAGGGTTTAATTATTCTCTCTCTCTCTCTCTCTCTCTTAAAATGTTCCTTAGCATGTGTTACAAGAGCTAATGCTATAGTTTTACCTAAAATATATTACGTGTAGCCACTTTCTAAAACAATATTTAATAAAGTAATGCAATTTTATATGTTTGCAGACGATTATATAAAAAAAAAGGCGGGAAATTTTAAAATATCAGCCGACAATTTGATAATCGATGGAAACGCCATTTTGAAAAGGGGAAAAAAGAGAAAATTTGTGATAGAGAAGCAGAAGACGTTCCAAGGATAGCAAATTGGAAGAGGGTTGAGTAAAAAGTTGGCAAGGGTCATTCATCAATCACAACTTCTAATAACAGACGGTATCTAATTACTCGGTGGGTTCGTCTGCTTGGATTATTGGCTGCCTAGAATAGAAAGTTGATAGTGGGATGTTATTGGGTCAAAAAACTTCCTCTGTTTAAGTTATTTATAGAAATATTATTTTTCGTTTGTTTTTTCTCTCTCTCATTTCATTTTTTTTTTTGGATTTATAAAAAATATAAAGGTAGCTTAATACATAGGTAAGATTAATTTACGTGTACTACATATATATACTACTATCAACTAGAATAGTTGATATTTATTCCGATAGATGGCGCAAGCCATCAGCAACTTTCAGTTGCACGATAAGTAGATGCCTTTTTCTTAATATATACTATATGTGTGAAAAAAAAAGAAAAAAAAAGTGTTCTTGCTCAGGATATGCCTTTTTTATTTTAAATATATATTATTTTAAATTTAAATGTTTTAAAAAAATAATAATCCGGCAATATCTCTCGTCAATAACTATTATTTATTTCTTATCCGCCATTTTGAAGTAATAACAAGATAAAATGGCTGATAAAGGGTTCAACCGTTAAAGAACATAAATCAGTTATTTTCTATACATTTTGAAAGAATTAAAACGATTGTGAAGAAAAGTCTGGTAATCGTTTCACAAAACACTGATGCGAAATTCGGTAGAAGAATTCCCATTGATAATTCTTTTGTGGGCTGGTGCAAAGATTTAAATCAGATCACTAAATAGCAGAAAGGAGAGGGTAAAAGTCTCCTTCAAACTAACTTTATTTAAAACATGTTAAGAGGACAGAGGAAAACACCAAACTGGTCATTAGTCCAGGCCGTGCTCTCTTCCTTTGTTGCCGGCTGGTGGGTATGTTTGTTTACTGTCACCCAATCCGTCTGGCCGACGTCCCGAAGTGTATCTCAATTATTCCACAACGATCTTTTTTAATGATTGGGGGGAAATGAAGGAATGTATATGGGAAATATAACATTAATATATGAGAAAAGGAATTTATAATATATTCAAAGATTTTTTTAAATAAACAAATATCCCTTGTCTATAAACCTTAACCAGGACGTTAAATATAAATCACTATACCAACTATACTCATGGACAAAACTTAAGAAAGTTTCATGTTTTGATGTCGCCGGTTGTCTATTTTTTTCTTTTTTTTTTTGCAGGAAACAGGGACGATTTTGTTCACACTTGGAACTCGCCTGTTCAGTGATTCGCTAACCATGACGTATACACAAAGGAACTTGTGGCCATTAGACATGCGTCGGACCAGGAGGCTGTTGTTGGGTGCTGCGCTGCCTGGAGTATAGGAGCTCCATCTATTATTTCTTCCTGTGGTGAATCTGTATAAGACCGCTGTTCTTAATAAAGCTTTATGTGTGTGTTTACACCTGGTTACTGAAGGTTGGAAGAGAAGTGTTATAAAGTGTCTATTTTCACAGTCACGTCTCGGGATCCAATCCCGCCCGTATTGGGCACTTTTTTCTGACCCCCGATTCTTGTAAAAGTCCGACCCTTCTAATGAGTGCAAGTAACTAAACAAGGTTATAACATAATTTTAAGTGCAAAAGTCGAACTATTTTCTACATGTGAGAAACTTACAGTAAAAGCATGTGTACACTCACTTGGGATAATGAAGAAATAATAATACCTTATTACAACAACAACAAAAAGCCTTTATTTAGGGTCACTGACCCTATACAGGATTCACCAGAGGTATGCATAAGAACAAAGCAGTGAGACAAAGGAAATAACGATATAGACAGAAGAAAAAGAAAAAAACAAGAAAGAGAAAGAAGGAAGCAAGAAAAACAACACAAAAAGAGTAAGAAAGTGAGGAGTGAGTGTCACTTGGCCTTCTTCTGAGATATGGACTTGTGGAAACCATAAAACGCCGTAGCAATATACTTATTCTGGGTCATATTGTCAATTATTGATGGAAGTGAAGCACAGAGTTGCCCATAATACCTTATTTAAGATAACATTGGTTGTGTATAAATATTGTTGCATGGTGTTGCAACTTTGTAGAGTCATCCATTTTGATACCGTCGGTGGACGAGTGGGTAACACCCTCGATTCCCGACAGTCATGAACCGGGATTGAATCCCACGTTAACGTTTTGTTTAATATATGAATAACCTTCACATATATTATTCGCTATTTCAATTATCGTAAACTAGGTTGCTCTTGTTGAGCGGTACCTAATAAAGTGATTTTGGAACCGGTTAAACCCATTTATCATAATCAAATAAAATATAATACTCACTATGAATTCCTTTTTTAATATCATAATCATTGACCTTATTAGAAAAAAAACAATTTTTCAAACATATATAGAATGTGACTTTTGACTCATATATATATATAGAATACGTTAAAAAATAAGTTACAAAATCACTCAAACGTTGAACCAATTTTCTTCAAGTAGGAGTCAGAAATATCAACGACCAATATATATATATATATATATATGGTAATTTAAACCAACAACCCCATACTGTCTATATAACTTGTAATAAGATTGCCATGTTGTATATAGAAACACATCTATAAATAATTATGCGCATGATTAATCTGTGTCATTGCATCACCTATGTAACGTTATTTGTACAAAGTGGATAAATAAATAAAATCTGTAATAGATTTAAAAGTTGAGCTAAAGCAGAGATCGAGCATAGTATTGCCAAAACAACAGAGTCTAAATATGGAAGTCATAAATCAGGTAGATTCACAGTTCCCACGACAGGCCACCCACACTGTCACATGTGGTGGAATGCAGAGACCCCTCTCACACCTGGACAGGTAAAGGCGCCCTTTCTCAAACGCCCCTGTCACATAAGGTCCTCCCCCCCGTCTTTAACATAAATACATCACCTGACAGTGGCTTGACAGTTCAGTTCAGTTGAGTTTAGTTCACCCTTAGTGCAAGCCGCGTCGGTCGTATGTTATGGCGATCTCATCCAACATGTAGTTAGGAAGAACTCGTCTATCTCCATCTTGCGCTTCTAGCTCAGCTTTTATCTGTTAACGGAACTTTCTTAGTGCAACTGTGTCTTCGTTTTTTGTGTATGGATATCCCCAAGCTTTTCCCACTCTGCCTCGACCACGACTGCCTGTATTTGTGAGAACTTTTAAAGGTCTTCCAAGGTGCAGAGAGGTACTGGAAAACTCTACATCCTGACTGTTCCTCTTGGTCAACACAGCACAACAAGAGCTACCAGGACTTCAACATTATTACATGAGTCGACAGCATCACTTCATTACATATATATATATATATATATACGGTATATAAGGAACTTTGATTCCCTCCTTCTTTGTGTCATACACCGAGCGGGTTTCTATATTCAAGGTAAATAATAAATAAATTACCTTTTTAAGTTATTATGTTTAATTATTGACTTCCTCCTAGTTGGGGATCTTCAGTCTTTGCATCCGTGACTCCTTTCCAAAATAAACAATCAAGATATAAACAATAACAAGCACAGATATATTTATAACCCAGGGAACACAGAACACCAACTACCCGGGGAGTCCAGCTCACCAGTATGGACTTGTGTTGAGCGTTTTTACTCGCGTCCTGTTTTGAACAATAACAATGTTACGAAAGGAATGGTACTTTATTTTGAATAAATGGAGAGGTTCACAAACTTGATATGACAATATTTACTCTATTGTAAAGATAGAGGCTGCCTGGCCGGTGGCATTCATTTTTTCTTGAATTTAAAGATACTTCGGCCAGTAAATCTTTTTATTATCTCGACCTTTCGACAAAAAGCTTTTGTTCTCGTCAGGAGCGAACAAAAATTAAAACATTTGGCAAGGCGTTAAAAATTATTCTATCTCTATTTATAATATAATTTTTAAACGCCAAATGTTTTAATTTTTGTTTGCTCCTGACGAGGACAAAAGATTTTTGTCGAAACGTCGAGATCATAAAAAGATTTACTGGCCGAAATATCTTTATTTTCAAGAAATATTCACTCTAGATGGAAACCGGGGAGAAGCCGGGTTATTCGACTAATCTATAAATAGTAACAAAAAAAGAGTTCAATGCGGGATTCGATCCCATGCCACTTGGTTGTTAGCGACGTGTTCCATCATAAATTCAACTCCGCCAGGATCAAGATGACTCCACGGTATCGAAACACCTAGTAACCTTTTTATAATTTGTGAGCATTTATTATCCTAAAAGACCCCTCTTCACATGTGTTTGAGTGGGTTGACTTTGCTCTCATTGTTTGAATGTTGTGAAAACATATTGTGAGATAACAGAAGTGTGTCCAGACAGTGAGTGAATGGCCTGACTACAAGCTCTGACTGGATGCCTCTTCTGGGCCTTGGTGGGAGCCGCAGATAGTCAACTCTATTGGAATACTTTATATAACTCTGCCTTTGCCGGTCCTAAGCCCAGATGAAAAAGGAGGAGGGGGAGCAGTAACAAGCTCACTAAAAAACCTGGGCTCAGCTGGCCCGGCTAATAGTACCCTGTAAGGGCTCCAGGATACAGGATAAGTCTGTACTCCATGTTAGGAGCAGCTATACATAGTGTCTGTTCCTCATGTCAGAAGCGGCCATTTCATATTGAAGCTAAGTCATTGGCCTACTACTGAGTAGTGTTCACAGTCTTAATGACAAAAGCAGACACATTCTACTTATCTCAGTCATTATGGATGTCAAACTTCTTTGATGAGCTCTACTCATCCCCAGCAGACACCATCAACAAGGTCTACAGGTTTGATACCCTGATATGATTGTTAAGTGGAGATAAGAAATAAGGAGACTCATCCCCAGCAGACACCATCAACAAGGTCTACAGGTTTGATACCCTGATATGATTGTTGAGTGAAGATAAGAAAGAAGAAGTAGAAAACTTGGGGGGTAGAAAAGCGACATCAAAGAAAACACTTCGATTATTTTGTAGGAATGGATTGTCCAATAATGGACTTCAGGTGTCCACTGGTCCAGAAATTCCTTTCCTCAAGTGCCCAGTCCAACGTCCTAATTACTGGTCCTATTCTGGATCCTTCAAATAAAACTTGGGTCCGCACATTTACTTGTATTCAATGTGGACTCTCACTGGTAGGATTGTTCATACTGGTTCGTTTTCACATCAAATTTGATAAATTGATTGTTTATATTACATTTATAATTCTGAAAAAAAATCGTAAAAATATGAAATTGTACTGGGATAAGGTGAACAAATTAAGAAAAAGGCATCTCCTTATCGTGAAACTGA
>CP092869.1:93241102-93314231 GCA_030710605.1 Cordylochernes scorpioides
AAGTTGCTGATGGCTTGCGCCATCTGTCGGAATAAATATTAACTTTTTTTTTTTTTAGTATTCCAGAATTGAACAAATACCTATTCTTAATTAATCAAGAAACGAGGGCCAAAAGCCCGAAATGCGTACGTGGTTAGCTTTTCTTGATTAATCAAGAATGGGTATTTGACCAATTCTGGAATAACGCTGGTTGGCTGATTAAGGCCACGTGACAGTGAACAGCTAATCAGATCGCGATAAATGGACACAGATTACAACACTGGCGAGGAGAACTCAGAGGTAGTTTATCATTCACGTGGCATATAATAGTTTATATTTATTCTGATAGATGGCGCAAGCCATCAGCAACTTTCAGTTATACGATAAGGAAATGCCTTTTTATTAATTTATAAGTCTTTTTCTGCTATATTTATTGACTATAGCATTAGCTCATAGTCTCAAAAAAAAAAGCGACAGAAAATTTTAAGAATAATTAACTCTTGATGTAGAAACACGTGTTCCACACACATCCCTGACTATATAAATCGATAAAATTAACAAGCAATTCAGGGCTAACATGCCCTTTTTATTAAGCCTAAAAAGGTATCACGATGTAATGACAAAACGAAGTTCACGCCAAAAAGTCGGTGGGTAATACCCTCAATTCCCGAAAGTCATGAACCGGGATTGAATCCCGCGCTAAAATTTTGTTTAATATGTGAACTTCACATATTATTCACTGTTTCAATTATCAACAACAACAACAATAAAAGCCTTTATTGAGGGCCTCTCGTCCTATAAAGGATTCGCCAGTTTACAGAGTAATTGAAGAGAAGAGAACTAAGAATACAGAGAGAAACCTATAAGTAGTAGGTATATTGTAGTATTTTCTACACTGTGAATATATACAGCAGCAGCAACAAGCCTTTTACTGGAATCAAAGTCCCATACAGGATTCGTCATTGTTTCAATTATCATAAACTAGGTTGCTCTTGTTGAGTTCATGCCGTTAAAAACTCACCATTACAGAATGGAGGAGCGTCAGATCCCTACACTAAACAGTTATTAAAAAGTCGAATATATCAATTAAAATTTCTTAGATACAAAATATTCTCAAATTTTTCAAAAGTACAAATAAGCGGGAACACTGTGGGTTCGATTTCCATCCCTGGACACTTTTATTTTTCCGTTTATCATTGCTCTTCACAATTCATCCTTTCATACTTCATCCATAAGGTTTAGAAATAATCGTTATTTCTCCTTAAAAATAAATTTAGATTTTCCGTTTAAAACAAAAACATGCGGGATCATTTTGAAATGTCGTTTTACAAATAGAAAATGTTTAAAATTAAATTATTTATATTAAGAAAAAAAAAAGGGGGAACTTCCTAGGATCGAACCCGTGATCTTATATTTGTTATAAAATTTCGTTGTTTGTTCAATACAACCACTGAGCTAAAGAAACACTGTACACTGATTGGCTAGTGAACTCAACGTTGGTTGGCTGATTAAGGCCACGTGATAGTGAACAGCCAATTAGATCGCGATAAATGGACAAAGTTTACAACACTGGCGAGGAGAACTCAGAGGTAGTTTATCATTTCACGTGGCATATAATTTAAAAAAAAAAAAAAGCGTCACACCGGGAATCGAAACCGGGTCTTCTGGGTGAAAGCCAGATATCTTAACCATTAGAGCACGTATTAAGTATAAAATTAAAAAAAAAAAGGGCTCGTCCGGGATTTGAACCCGGGACCTCTCGCACCCAAAGCGAGAATCATACCCCTAGACCAACGAGCCACATATAAAATGGTCATTTATAAAGGCATATAGTTAATTAAAAACTTACTTAATTTGACAATAAGTCTTTATATTATAAGATTATAAATTCAAAAGGATCTATTTCTATAAAACACAATGTTTATTTCGCTATATTTCGAACAAATTTCTTTTTTGATTTCTTTATTTCGACTTAGAGCGCTATGTCCCCCTAGGGACACTTACACTTTAAAGATGAACAAAATTTTTGAAAGAAAAGAAAGACAACAACAAAAAGCCTTTATTTAGGGTCACTGACCCTATACAGGATTCACCAGAGGTATGCATAAGAACAAAGCAGTGAGACAAAGGAAATAACGATATAGACAGAAGAAAAAGAAAAAAAACAAGAAAGAGAAAGAGGGAAAGAAAAGAAAGAAAGATATTTTAAATATGTACAGAATTAGTATGTAAGTTAGTTAGATTAAAAGATAAAAAAAATATCAACACAATTGATATATGTACAAAGGGTTGGTATGCAAATTTTGTTAAATGAAATTCATCTTTTGACGAGCATAAAGACCTATTACGCCCGTCGAAGAACGATGTCGTTCGAAAGCTAGCAAAATAAACATGTTCTATAGAAGAAGTTCCTTTTGAGTTTATAATCTTATAGTTATGGTAATGGAATGTTGATGTTTACAAGAGTAAGTCTCATTTAAGATTTTCTTATCCAAGCCCTAGTGGATAAATTATGAAAATCTTCTTCTTTCTTATCTCCACTCAATCATGTTAGGGTATCAAGCTTGTAAAGCTTAAGACTTGACAACTATAATGACTGGGTGAAGTAGAATGTGTCTGCCTTTGTCATTAAGACTGGGAGCACTACTCAGTGGCAGGCCGACTTAGCTCTAAAAGAAATGGCCGCCTTTGACATGAGGAACAGACGCCATGTGCAGCTGCTCCTAACATGGAGTACAAATGCTTTTCATCCTGTATCCCTGGATTAGGAGCCCTTACAGGGTACTATCAACCGGGCCAGCTGAGCCCAGGCTTTTTAGTGAGTTTGTTACTGCTCCCCCCTCCTCCTTTTTCATCCGGGCTTGGGGCGGAGTTAATTATGAAAATAATATATGGTGATAGATGGCACAAACCATTAGCAAATTTTATTTGCATGATCAGGAGATGTCTTTTTTTAATTTAGTTTTATATTATTGTTGTCATTTCAACCTTCCTATTTCTGACATTTCAGTTACCTGTTGTTATCTTCTTTCAAATTAAACCGACCTTATGTTGTTCACTTGTTGCATGTGTTACTTTTTGTGAATTATAAGAATAAGGGAAGAATTAATATTAATATAAGAATGGTATAATGGTTTACCACCAATGAGTGCAAGTAACCAAACGGGGCTCTGACACATTTGTAAGTGCGAACTGCCTTTTACATGTAGTGTTGTTGTTGTTGTTGTTGTCGTGTCCAATGAAGAGCCTCAGATGTGTCTCCATACATCTCTATCACAGCAGAAGCAATGTCCACTATCTTAGGTGTGTAAAGCTTCTGTTCTGGGTCAATTTTCTGTTGTTGTTGTAGTGTCCAATGAAGAGCCTCAGATGTCTCCATACATCTCTATCACAGCAGTCGCAATGCCCTATATCTTGGGTGTGTAAATCTGCTGTTCTGGGTCTATGTCAATTTTCTGTTGTTGTCGTGTCCAATGAAGAGCCTCAGATGTCTCCATACATCTCTATCACAGCAGTCTCAATGTTCTCTATCTTGGGTGTGTAAAGCTGCTGTTCTGGGTCCATGTCAATTTTTTGTAGTTGTTGTCGTGTCCAATGAAGAGCCTCAGATGTCTCCACACATCTCTATCACAGCAGAAGCAATGTTCTCTATCTTGGGTGTGTAAATATGCTGCTCTGGACATGTAGTGTACTTATAATAAAAGCAGTCGCCAACTTCTACCCACAATGATTATCATGGCCTGTACCACGTGTACTAGGGATAATAATAATTAATGGTTTTCTATGGAAAAGAGCGGACATTGGGTCAACGAAACATTGTAAATAAAAGCTGGCTATGTGCAAAAAATGGCTATTTTTTTCTGAATTGTAAATAGAGATAGAGAAAGGTTGTAATGACAATTTACATAAATAAAACTTAGATAAATGTTTTTTCCTCTAGTATATAGTTTTGGTTTTTAGTTCCAAAGATAAACATAAGGTCACAAGCCCGGATGAAAAAGGAGGAGGGGGAGCAGTAACAAGCTCACTAAAAACCTGGGTTCAGCTGGCCCGGCTGATAGTACCCTGTAAGGGCTCCTAATCCAGGGATACAGGATGAGCAGTGTTTGTACTCCATGTTAGGAGCGGCTGCACATGGAGTCTGTTCCTCAAGTCAGAGGTGGTCATTTCTTTTGGAGCTAAGTCGGCCTGCTACTGAGTAGTGCTCCCAGTCTTAATGACAAAGGCAGACTCATTCTACTTCACCCAGTCATGATGGTTGTCAAGTCTCAAGCTCTACAAGCTTGATACTCTAATATGATTGAGTGGAGATAAGAAAGAAGAAGACATAAGGTAATAAGAACAAATTCAAATAAATAAATAGTGTGTGATGTTTCGGTATTAACATTGATAAAGCACAATTTGGATAGATTATAGATACAAGAAAATAAGACCTAATCCAAATAATTTAATAGTGTGTGATGTTTTGGTGACAATGCTGTTACCGAAACGTCACACACTATTAAATTATTTGGATTAGGTCTTATTTTCTTGTATCAGTATTAACATTGTTACTGAAACATCACACTTTATTTATTTGGATTTGGTCTTATTACCTTGTGTTTATAATCTATAATCCAAATTGTACTTTTTTAGTTCCAAAGATGGTTTGTCTAAAGTTTACACTCATGGATAAAACTTAAGGAAGTGGAAAGTCTTTAATGTCATGATCATCTATTTTTTAAAGGAGACAGAGGAAATTTTGTTCACACTTGGTTATCTCGTGTGTCTTCAATAAAGTTCACTGTAATATCTTCCAGAGTTATTGTCTGAATCCCGATATACATGCTAAAAGGTACAACTTCCTTAAGTTTTGTCCATGAGTGTATATATGTGTCTTTAATAAAGGTTACTGTAATATCTTCCAGAGTTATTGTCTGAATCCCGATATACATGCTGAAAGGTACAACTTCCTTAAGTTTTGTCCATGAGTGTATATATGTGTGTCTTCAATAAATGTCACTGTAATATCTTTCAGAGTTATTGTCTCAATCCCGATATACATGCTGAAAGGTACAACTTCCTTAAGTTTTGTCCATGAGTGCATATATGTGTGTCTTCAATAAATGTCACTGTAATATCTTTCAGAGTTATTGTCTCAATCCCGATATACATGCTGAAAGGTACAACTTCCTTAAGTTTTGTCCATGAGTGTAGATGAGAGAATCTGTTAAGTACACAAGCCAGTAAATCATTGTTGATTTATTTGTACAATATCACAACCAGAGAGAAATATTGTTAAAAAGAATTGATACATCAACTGTTTTTCGGGTCAGTGGAGGAATTGTATAAACTGTTGATTTCCAATTGCCAAGACACTTGGGATTAAATCCTACATTGGGCAATTTTTTTTCTGAATTAAAAAATTACTCAATGGACCCTTATTCTTGAATTTTCCAACTCCACCAGTGATTGCAAGTAACTAAACAGGGCTCTTACACACAAAACCCTGGTAAAACCAACTTGGGATATAGTTAACCTTCCATTATAACAAATCTAAAATAATCCTCATATTTATTTTATGATACAGTAAACTATGGATTTAGAACAGGTCATCTCAAGCCATTGAAGATAGAAAATAATAACAAAATCTGCCCCCACTTGCCCAAAATGTAGCTTGGCACCTACAGTTCCAGAACACATTTTGGCTTGCATTAGATGCACTAAACAGGACCTTTGGAAGAGGCCGCTGCTCATCATAAAACAGCTCGAGGAGCATGAACTCATGGAATTTGTGTAATCTTTACACAAGGGGATAAGAAACAACAACAACAACAACATGGCTATAATAAACCATGGCTATAGTAAACCACAGGTTCAGTCCCATTGAGGTTCACTATAGAGAGGTTTTACTTCTTTTTTAGGGGGTCGGTGGAAGGCTGGTTAAACTGTTTGGTTTTCGACCACTATGACCCAGGTTCGATTCCCTCATTGGACACTTTTTTTGTTTAAAAAAAAAATGCTCCAATGGCCCCCGATTCTTGCAAAAGTCCAACCAAACCCACCAGTGAGTACAAGTAACCAAACGGGGCTCTGACACATTTGTAAGTGCAAAGTCAAACTGCTTTTCACATGTGTACACATGTGGTGCGTTTACAGTAAAAGCAGTCGCTAACTACTCACCATGATTATCATGGCTTTGAGATAAGAAAGAAGAAGAAGACTTCTTTTTTAAGCAAACTCCCAACCAGAAAATGTCATTTTTAACAATTAGGAGAAATATGTATATGGTGATTGTTGCTGCTATTGTTAGTGTTTGTGGCTTGAATGTTCAGTAAATGATACTAAGAAGCACTTTGCCACTTGTCTTGAATTATTTTATTGTCTTTGGGTTTTAGAGTTAGGAGTAGCTACCACATGATTTTAGAATACATGAATTTGATTTAGATTTTGATACTAGTGATAGAGAGAGAGAGAAAAGAAAAACTATTAACTAACCAAACTAGAAATTTACATACATGTTGATTGCTTTAAAATTTACATATTAAAGATTTATATTGTACAATTGAATTTAGAATATTTTGGCTTAATTTTCATATATAAAATTGAATTTAAGGAAATTATTAACTATAGGATCCAACAGTTAGCATTCATCAAGTTTGACTTTTGGTAACTATATGGTGACAAATATTCTCCAATTTGTTCTGATCACCACTCACAGCACATCTAGTGACCTTTCGGTAGCTTTCTTGACCCCTTCTAGCCAGCTTATTGGAGGCCTTCCTCTCTTTCTTTCAATTTTACCCAACATCATCTTTTTCAAACCATTTGAATGCAGCTGATTATCCTGTGCAACAGCCAATGCAATATGTAGATAAGATATTTGGTCTTTATAACTCTCATGTATGGGGCTGAAAGACGAACAAGAAGTGCTCCTCAGTGAAATAGGCCTTGAGAGACTCTCTTTGGAGCTCCTGTTGAATGAGGTGGTGAGAAACAGAGCTGGAGCTTTTGCGTTGTTCAAATTTTGGAAGACGGCTGAAAAGAAGGGGAGGCAATATATATAATCTAATTGATGTTAATAATTATATACAAATAATCTATGTCAGGATTAGAATGACGAATCCTGTATGGGACTTTGATTCCAGTAAAAGGCTTGTTGCTGCTGTTGTATATAGTCACAGTGTAGAAAATACTATACTATACCTACTACATATATCTCTGTATTCTTAGATCTCTTCTCTTCAATTACTCTGTAAACTGGCGAATCCTTTATAGGATGAGAGGTCCTCAATAAAGGCTTTTGTTGTTGTTGTTGTTTTTGGTTTTTATAGTTTTCTCAGCAGTACTTAATTACAGATGTGGTTTGTCTTCTTCCAACTATGCCATAGTCTAAATAAATTTGTCTCTTCCACCTTTATGATTATTACAAGATGTAAATATATTGTTGTGATATTACATATCTTCAATTTGAACTCTGTAGATATTGATAAAATTATTTATTTGGATTTGGTCTTATTACATTGTGTCTGTGTTGTTGTTTCTTATCCCCTTGTGTAAAGATTACACAAATTCCATGAGTTCATGCTACTCGAGCTGTTTTATGATAAGCAGCGGCCTCTCCCAAAGGTCCACCTTGTGTCTGTAGATATTGTTTATCTATGATAATTATCTCTCAATGATATCAATCTGTGCTGCAGAGTTGAGACTGCATCCAATATGCTAAAAAAAATTGGCTCTTCCAGCTTTATGATGATTATAACATGTAAATATATTGTTGTGATATTACATATCCTTCTTCTTTCTTATCTCCACTCAATCACACTAAGGTATCAAGCTTGTTGATAGTGTCTGCCGGGAAAAACTAGAGCTCATCAATGGATGAGTCAATACAGTCAATAATGTGTTTTGGAGTTGCAGGTTGAGAATTGCACTTAGTACATAGTGGGAAAACCTTGCAACCATTCTGGAAAGTCATTGTCCGTAGATGTCCGTCACAGTACAATGGCTTCCAGCTCACGTTGGAATTCCTGGAAATGAGCTAGCAGACTCTATGGCAAAGGCTGGAGCTCTTGGCCTACCTGAAGCCAGAGAATCTACCAACCAACTAGATGAAAGAGACCTCCTCCATACCATCAAAACCCAACATATCCTCAATGTGAACTATGTAGATATTGTTCATCTATCATTAATTATCTTTTAATGAGCAATCTGTGGTCTGGAGTTGGGGTGAGACTGCAAATTTGGCTGCAGCCAACACCATTGGACAAGTAATGTTGGCACTGATAACATAGATATAGATAGTCATCCATAAATGTTTCTTATCAGGAACATGGCCCTTGTTCTCTATGGATGTCTCAATAGTGAACTAGGAGGTCAAACCCATCTACAACCAAGATACCTTACAACAATATATTAACACTAAACAGGACCTTTGGGAGAGGCCGCTGCTTATCATAAAACAACTCAAGGAGCATGAACTCATGGAATTTGTGGAATCATTACACAAGGGGATAATAAGGTACAATTTGTATTATAGATTATAAACACAAGGTTGTTGTTGTTGTTGTTTCTTATCCCCTTGTGTAAAGATTACACGAATTCCATGAGTTCATGCTCCTCGAGCTGTTTTATGATGAGCAGCGGCCTCTCCCAAAGGTCCTGTTTAGTGCATCTAATGCAAGCCAAAATGTGTTCTGGAGCTGCAGGTGACAAGCTACATTTTGGGCAAGTTGGGTAGATTTTGTTATTATTTTCTATCTTCAATGGCTTGAGATGGCCTGTTCTAAATCTTGTTAGTGTTGTTTGATGCTGTCTATTTCTGATGTTTAGAGCTCCTCCTGGGTTCACTCCACTGTACCAACTGTGCTTAGGTGGGATCCTCCAGTTCTTGTTTATTTTTGTTTTGGCTACTGTTTCTATTTCTTTAAAAGTAAGTTTATTTTTCTGTGGCAAGGGTTCTTTTGTGCCTTTTTTCGCTAGAACATCAGCAGCTTCATTGCCTTCAATTCCAACATGTGAGGGTATCCATTGAAGGTGAATTTTTGAGGTTTTTGAGAGTTTTTGGAGATAACCAATTATGTTCCTGCTTACTTTGTCTCTGAGTTCCCCTGTGTGACTCAAGTGTTGTATGGTACTTCTACTATCAGTAAGAATCCAGATATCTTGATAATTAGTATTTCTGATGGATTTTAAGGCTTCATAGATGGCTATAAGTTCTGATCTGAAGACTGAGCAAAAATCTGGGTTTCTTCTGTTCATTTTCTCAATGCCATTTGTAGTTTTGATGAGACAGCCACTGCCAGTGTGTCCCAACTCATCTCTGCTACCATCGGTATAAATAGTTATTGCATTTTTAGGAATGTTATTAATTATTTCTAATGATAATTGTTTTAAGTATTCTGGATTTTGGTATTGTTTGTTGGTGGGTTCATTTAAAGTGTCATTAAAAATAACATTTTGTAGTGGTTCGCATGGAGAAATTTTTTCTGCTAAATAATTTTTTTCTACTTTATATTTTAAAAATCCATTTCTTTTGGCCAGGTGGAGAGGACCTTCTTTTTTGAGTCTTAGATTGGATTCCCAATTAAGTATGTAATTGGAAGTTCTGTGTTTGTTTCCATAACTCTTGATTTTGTTTATATATTTTGGAAGATTGTAGCTTCTTCTATCCTTTATAGTCAGACTTTCACCAAAGTGTGCCTGGATCATAATGCCATGATCAACGAAAGCTGCACCCCTATACCCCATTCCATGAGATAAACACAAGGTAATAAGACCAAATAAATAAATAGTGTGTGACATTTCGGTAACAGTGTTGTTACCATCTTCAGACAAAAGTACTGAATGAGAAATTTTACCACAGCATGTTTTAAATAGTTACTGTTATCAAGCTGTGGTAAAATTTCTCATTCAGTACTTTTGTCTGAAGATGGTAACAACGCTGTTACTGAAATGTCACACACTATTTATTTATTTGAATTTAGTCTTATTACCTTGTGTTTACAAGGGGATAAGAAACAACAATATATTAAATTGGTTTAAGCGATTAAAAAGGTAACCCTATAATCGATAAGGTACAATTTGGATTATAGATTTGAAACTAGACTGATTCTATTTAAAACAGGCCATCTCAAGCCATTGTAGATATAAAATAAAATCTACCCCACTTGCCCAAAATGTAGTTTGGCACCTACAGCTCCAGAACACATTTTGGCTTGCATTAGATGCACTAAACAGGACTTTTGGAAGAGGCTGCTGCTTATCATCAAAAAGCTTGAGGAGCATGAACTCATGGAATTCGTGTAATCTTTATATAAGGGGATAAGAAACAACAACAACAGACAAAATAAAAATAATGTGACATATCTGTAACAGCATTGTTACTGAAACGTCACACACTATTTATTTGGATTTGGTCTTTGTTGGATTGTTTTTGAAGACAACTCTCAGATTTATAAAATGAATTCATTAAACTTTAAACATTTTTAGATATAGAGAGAGTTAATTACCTCGTATTTAAGGCAACAAAAGAATCATCTAATTTACATACATCCTTCTAACCAGATTAAACTTGTACAAAACAGACGACAAAGCAAAAAATAAAACAAATTAATAATAGAGGTAAAGTTCCTATTGTTTACAAGCTTTCACACTCAAAGAATATTCAACTTCTTGCTTCAGTCTTGTTACCTAATGTAACTCTATGAATTAATTGAATGAAATAAAAAATTCCAGTGGTGCTGCTTCTTGTACATAATCTCATCACCCACAAGATGAAAACAAATTCTGTCTGGTGTGGTAAATCAGGGCTAAGCATCATATATACCAGGTAAAAATACACTCATTAACAAAACTTAAGTTTCATATTTTGATGTCTCCAGTCATCTATTTTTTGAAGGAAACAGAGGTTGTTCACACTTGGTTATCTTGTATGTCTTCAATAAAGGTCACTGTAATATCTTTCAGAGTTATTGTCTGAATCCGGATATAAATACTAAAAAGTACAACTTCCTAAAAAAATAAAACTTCTCAAGTTTTGTCCATGAATGTAAACAACCTTTCTAAACAATTTAGAGCAGAATATCAAACTAATTAGAATATATGACAAAATAGATTTATAAAAAGAAAGGTCACCACCTCTCCTGTCAAAATAGATGCTAGAGTGCCATCTAGACCAAATCTACAAACTAGCGGACTCTGGTTGATAACACAACCTTCAACCTAGCCATTTTACCAGCGGAACACTTCTTTGTCAAATTCTTTTCAGATTTCCTGAATGGTTGGACCTTTAACAAGAATCAGAGGCCTTTAAAGCAATTTTTTATTTGGGAAAATGCATAATGTGGAATTTGATGCTGCTGTTAATGTCAATCAAGTCAACTTTAGTCAACTATATGGTGACAAATATTCTCCAATTTGATTTGTTAGGGATCATCACTCAGTTCATCTAGTGACCTTCTGGTAGCTTTATTGACTCCTTCTAGCCAGTTTATTACAGTTTTTTCTCTCTTCCTTTAATTTTTCTCAACATTGACAGTTCTTCTAAACTATTTGCTCTTGTAGTGTGTGGATTTATTAGTCCAGCGATGGCTCAGAAAGTATTTCAAAGTTAGTGTTTTATTAGTATTACTTATTAGCTACATTTTTAGAGGAAGACAAAAGGACAACACCCTAGAGTGTCTATTGGGTTCTCATTGACTTCCGCACATCTGCCACGCCACACAGCGGTGGCCATCCGTTCTATTTCCATGCCCCACTTGTATGTTTGCCGTGGTCTGTCATCCCGGCAGGCTGGAAGGAAGTCTCTCGGCTCCCACACTCTCATTATGTCTGAAGTAGGTCATTCTTTGTTTATATATTTGGATTTCTAGTGATCTACCTGGATTAATCTCATTTAACATTGAAACATTTGTCATTTCATCTGTGCATGGCATACTGAGTTGATAACTTTACCTCTCCTCAACCAACCCTCTCAGGAATATAGGTTCTTTTACCATAGAGTTGCTAATTCATATATACAGTATAACCTCCCTTTCGCGAACACTCCGCTAGCGGTCACCTCTCTACAAAGGACAGTTTTCATTTGCAAAATTGCCATTTTTACAATTTAGTATCTCTCCGGTAAGAGGACATCTCTCTCTAAAGGACACTTTGGCTCTACAACTAGGTGTTGTCTCCTTTACAGGGAGGTTCTACTGTATATATAAAGATATATTTTTGACTATAAAACTCATTTGTAGAGAGTGTCAATTCTAGAAATTTCATTGTATGCATGTTAAAATTAAAAGAGGTGTACAAGATCATTAATATTCTAAAATTAAATATTTATTCATCTTTAGAATAAGATAAATACACATTTGTAATTTAACAAATGAAAAAAAAAACTGAATAACATATTTATAAAAAAAAAAAGGTAAGAAAAAAATGATAGAAGGAGAGAAGGTGGCTAAGTTATCTTACAAGACCATTCTATAGAAGGATGGTGGGAATCCAAGTTGGTGATTGTGGGGATAGGTAGGTAGGTTAGGGATCTATGTCCATTGGCTTGTTCTGAGCCTCCGTCCAGGCCTTGGCTATTGTCCTCTTCATGTCATCATCTCCCTCGTCATACATCCGCTTCATGAGACTCATGATAGTCTTCTCTGGGTTTTCTTTCTCCTCGTTGGTCTGGATATCTTTGGCCTCGATGGCTTTCTTCTCCAGCTCTGTGATGACGTCCCATTTGACTCCAGCCTTCTCTTTCTTCAGGTAGATCACTACCATGTCTGTCTTCACCTGTCACATCAACACTCACGTCTATGTGCTCTGTTATTTGTCTCAACACTGGTCAACTACAATATCATGATTACAAGATTTAGAACAGGCCATCTCAAGCCATTGAAGATAGAAAATAATAACAAAATCTATCCCACTTGCCCAAAATGTAGTTTGGTACCTGCAGCTCCAGAATACATTTTGGCTTGCATTAGATGTACTAAACAAGACCTTTGGGAGAGGCCGCTGCTCATCATAAAACAGCTCGAGGAGCATGAACTCATGGAATTCATGTAATCTTTACACAAGGGGATAAGAAACAACAACAACTACAATATCATCAACAAAGACTAGCCATAGAGAGATAGCTCCCAGAGCAGACAAGAATTTTACCAGCCAGCCTATATAGATATAGTTGTGAAGAAATTGATAGATAATAGCTGTTTCCCAAATTTTGACACCTCATCACTCTTAGGTTCTTCTTTTCAGAGAAATAAACACAAGGTAATAAGACACCAAATCCAAATAAATAGTATGTGAGGTAACAGTGTTGTTACCATCTTCAGACAAAAGTGCTGAATATCACAGCATGTTTTAAGTAGTTGCCGTAATCAAGTGTGTAAACAAGATAGCAAATAAGAAGAATGCATATATAATGCGATATAGATCCTAGCAAGGTGGAAACTAGAATAAAACGAACAAGCCTTATTATCTTTTGTACATTTGAAAGGCACACATCAAGTATATAGGTCCCATCAAATTGATATAGACCATGGTTATAACCTATATAAACATAGGTTCCCAAGCATTTTTATGTCTACCGCCAATTTGCAGGAAACAAATTGTGCAACATCAATTTTTATAATTGAAGCACCTTAAGAGACTGCCTGAATATCCCCAAAATATACTTCTGAACCCACTAGTCATTGCTTTAGAAGCACTTTTATTATGGGTACAGTATTGCCCATGTTGGGAATCACCAATCTAGAGATAACTATATTGTGAAGGGTGCGCAAAATTAGAAGATAGCATTTTAAAGAACAAACTTTTAAAATCTCTTCTCTGAGTATTAAGCCTAGAAAGCAATTGAAACAGTACCAACTATATCATTCACTAGCGGACGTACCCGGCTTCGCCCGAGGTTTTACCCGAGTAAAGGTTTGTCTAACGAACATTTGTTAAAACAATTCTCTATAAACTTATTAAAAAAAAAGATATATTTTGATAATTTGAAACTCGTAAATTTGAATCTCTCGATAAAGTGAACATTTTTCCCCGGTCCCTGTGTGCCGTGTCATCCTGAATTTTGTCTTTCATAATTTTCTACATTACAAAATCATCGTTTTATCTAGTGAACATATTTTCCCGGTCCCTTGAAAAATACTCGATAAGTTGAATAAAATCATGGTCGTGAATCTCTCGATAAAGTGATTATTTTTTCCCGGTCCCTGTGTGCCGTGTCATCCTGAATTTTGTCTTTCCTAATTTTCTACATTACAAAATCATCGTTTTATCTACATATTTTCCCGGTCCCTTGAAAAATACTCGATAAGTTGAATAAAATCATGGTCGTTTATGGAAGATGGACGTAGTTCCCGGAGGTCACCCGCCCCCCGCTTGCGAGTTAAAGCTACAAATCTGCAAATAACTCTAAGGATATTTAAGATATTCAAGAAATTATTTTTCGTAAACCTTTCCGGGGATATGCCTAATAATATCCCAAATTTTCACGGCGATTGGATGTATGGTTTTTGAATCCATAGAGGACACACACACAGACATTCAATTTTATATATATAGATTAGTAAATTGGAGCCAGATATGGGTACAACTTCAACAGCTACCTTGTGGTATCAATCAGATCTCCAAGGTTTGTACAGCAGAATACATATACAGTTGATATATCAAACAATGGGGGTCGGTGGAAGGATCGTCTAAACAGTTGGTTTTCGACCTCTACGACCCAGGTTCGAATCCCGCATTAGGCACTTTTTTTCTAATTAAGAAAAATGATCCAATGGTCCCCGATTCTTTCAAAATTTTAACCCCACCAGTGAGTGCAAGTAACTTAACGAGGCTCTGGCACATTTGTAAGTGCAAAGTCAAACTGCTTTTCACATGTGTAGATATGTGGTGCACTTACAGTAAAAGCAGTTGCCTGCCATTATTATCATTGCCTGTACCACGTGTACTAGGAATAAGCAAAAAAGAAAAATCAAGACAATATCATTGGGGGACCAAATTTTTTTCAATCATTCTATATACAGTTACGAGCGTCTTTCCTAATCAATCAGCCGACTCTGTCACCATTTGCTTTTATTGGTTGGCTACGGTCACGCCACCTTTGCCCCCCCTGCCGGTGGCGCGCGCCCATTGGCTGCCGGCGAGCACGTGACTTCCCTGTGCGCGCGCATGGCGGGCGGTAGGCTATAGTTATTAAATAACATATGCAATTAATTAAGGCGCCAATTTAGAATTGTAACAAATAGTATTTGAATAAAAACATTCAATCGGGTAAAACACGGGCGTTGCCCAGGTCATTCGGCTAGTAGCTATACATAACCACAATTAAAACATGATTAGGTCCAATTTGGATTATAGATTAGAAACAAAAGGTAATAAGAGACCAAATCCGAATAAATAAATAGTGTGACATCTTTCTTCTGATGATGGTACATCACACACTATTTATTTGGATTTGTTCTGAATAAGCTTGTGTTCCACCAATCAAACACTTGGAACCATAGAAGACCACACCATACCTTGTGGTAGCTATCCTGAGGAAGGATGGGGTTGGAGAGGTTGTTGATGGTCAGGACATGGGACTTGCCTCCCAGGTCCGACACTTCCAGGGACACCATCTTGGGTCCGTAGGTGGTGCGGATCTTCTCCGCTGCTAGGGTGTGGACAGCATTGAGGCTCACATAGAGTTTGACATACTTCTCAGACTGGTCCCAACCTGCATATAAACACTCTCTGTAGCCATGTCCTATAGATTACTTTCACCAGGTAAATCAAGGAATATGCAAATTCTAGCCATATATATTCTGGATTTCCATAATGATTATCACATCTATGTTACTTACAGGGGGTCGGTGGAAGGCTGGTATAAACAGTTGGTTTTCGACCACTACGACCCGGGTTCGATTCCCGCATTGGGGACTTTTTTCTGATTAAAAAAAAATGCTCCAATGTCCCCCTATTCTTGCAAAAGCCCAACCCCACCAGCGAGTGCAAGTAACCAAACGGGGCTCTGGCATATTTATTTGTAAGTGAAAAGTTGAACTGCTTTTCACGTGTGTAGACATGTGATGCACTTACAGTAAAAGCAGTCGCCTTCTACCCACCATAATTATCATGGCCTGTACCACGTGTACTAGGGATAAGCAAAAAAAAATGTTACTTACAAGACATTGATTAAAGATTTAAAAAAAAAGTAATTAAATTAGATTGCTAAACTGTATAAATATTGTCAAGACACACCTTATTGGGCAGTGAGGTAATTTCTAAACTTTCTAAGACTTATCATAATTGCACCAAAAATTGTTGAATAAATTTCACCTTGGCATTTCTCACATGGGGGGATTTGAAACACCAGAAACAGGCTACAGAGTTGTAGCACTAAAACCCTCTCAACCAAGAAGGTTTTGGTGCAACTTGACAATTTTCTGGAAGTGTATTCTAATAACTCTTTGCCTCATGATTTCCTACTTGTAACAATAAATTGCTCGAGGCAATGATCCAACATGTATCCTAATGGTGGTGTACAACTTACCATAGGTGAGAATCTTGCTGACAGAGCAGATTGTAGGTCGGGGAGCAGCTGCAGCAGGTGGGGCTAACTTCTGGATTTGGGCCTCCAGACGTGTGGCTTCTGCTTGGAGCAGCTCTTGGATATGGGGCCTTTTGGCCTGAACCAGGAGGGACTTCACTTCTTGAAGGTCCAGGGAGTACTGTACAACAACAAGTGGTTAACTTCATCACATAACATGAGTCTTGAATCCTGAACTAAAGAAATGGCAGCAACGTCATATATATGGGTGACCAATCTCACTGACCACCTTTGTTAATTCAAAAAGTGATGTAAACTACTTCTAACAAAAAAGCACAGGTGGGGGTTGGTGGAAGGATGGTCTAAACCGTAGGTTTTCGACCGCTACGACCCAGGTTCGAATATCGCATTGGGCTTTCTTTTTTTTTTTTTCTGATTTAAAAAAATGCTCCAATGGCCCCCGATTCTTGCAAAAGTTTATCCCACCAGTGAGTGCAAGTAACCAAACAGGGCTCTGGCACATTTGTAAGTGCAAAGTCAAACTGCTTTTCACATGTGTAGACATGTGGTACACTTACAGTAAAAGCAGTCGCCTACCTCTACCCACCATGATTATCATGGCCTGTACCACGTGTACTAGGGATAAGCAAAAAAAAAAAAAAAAAAGCACAGGTAGCAGCCTTTTTTTAAAATACATAATCCATCAGTTGGCTTAGTCTAAAGCAGACCATGTACTCTTTCAGTCTATTATTGACTTAATGAAGAAGGATTCTTGTATGTAGTGTTGTGGCGGATGCAACATTCTCATTGAAAAAAAGGTTAAAAAAAAAAGGTATTAAAATGAATAAAAAAATAGTTACTTATTACCATTATTTAGTTCTTAATTGCCAGTCCCAAGCCCGGATGAAAAAGGAGGAGGGCGAACAGTAACAAGCTCACTAAAAGACCTGGGTTCAGCTGATAGTACCCTGTAAGGGCTCCTAATCCAGGGATACAGGATGAGCAGCGTTTGTACTCCATGTTAGGAGCAGCTGCACATGGCGTCTGTTCCTCATGTCAGAGGCGGCCATTTCTTTTGGAGCCAAGTCGGCCTGACACTGAGTAGTGCTCCCAGTCTTAATGACAAAAGCAGACGCATTCTACTTCACCCAGTCATGATGGTTGTCAAATAGACACCATCAAGGGTCACAACTTGATACCCTAATATGATTGAGTGGAGATAAGAAGGGAGGGAGGAGTTCTTAATGACACAAAGTAATAAAACCAAACCCAATAAATAGTGTGTGAGGTAACAGCGTTGTTACCAAAACATCACACACTATTCATATTTGGTCTTGTTACCTTGTGTTTATTATCTATAATCCAAATTAGTATTAGTTCTTAGCGAGTTATGTTAAATTGAAATTATCAAGCTTCCATGCCAATTTTGGCTCTGCAACTTGGTGTCCTTTACAGGGAGTTTCTATTGTATGTTAGTTAATTTCAATCAGTAGCATGTGTTCACAGGTATCCTGTTGTCATCATCATATCTTATCATTAGCAGCCTATTCTCTGATTACCTCCAAGTGACCTTGAAGGATAAAATCACCGGTGTCCCCAGGAAAGACCAACATCCTCCCAAGATACCATCAATGCCTTCCTTTATATATAGATTCCAGTTTTTATAAAAGAAAATAAGACCTAATCCAAATAATTTATTAGTGTGTGACATTTCGGCAACAACATTGTCACCGAAACATCACACACTAATAAATTATTTGGATTAGGTCTTATTTTCTTTTATTATAATCTATAATCCAAATTGTGCTTTATCAGAATCCAGTTTGTTATGGGAGAGGGTAGAAAAATTCAGGATACAGTAGAACCTCTATGAGAGAACACTTGCTCTAGAGGACACCTCTCTACAAAGGACAGTTTTCATTTGCAAATCTACCATTTTTACTATTTAGTAACTTTCTGGTAAGAGGCCTTCTCTTCCTAAAGGACACTTTGGTTCTGCAATTAGATGTCCTTTACAGGGAGGTTCTACTGTATATGCATACATAACACAAAAAAGAAATATATATCCATAGAATCTATATGCAACTTTTTTTTCCAACAGATTATATAATTTTAGAAATTTTTTTGTCTATACAAATTTCACTCATTGTTTCTTTTTTTATGCAAATAAGGCTTTAATCAAATTTCTTCAAATGCTTGTGCTTGTCTCTACTAATTTTTCTAGATACGATTTACATAAGCAGACACCTTTATATACAAGACAGTATTTATTTCGGACTTGTCAGTCCTTCAACAGGAGTATCACGTTAATAAATTGATGATGAATACTATTTTTATATACAAATTATTATTTACATATTTTAAATATTTATGATATTGAAAGGGGGAGAAAATATATATTACCTTCTTTGTGTGTTATAAACAATTTTAGACAGTTTTTATTGCCAAAATGATCATTTTTGTTAATTAGTTTCTCTCCAGTAAGAGGATGCCTCTCTCTGTAAAGGACACTTTGACTTTGCATCTAAGTGTTGTCCTTTAGAGAGAATTTCTACAGCATAATGAAAAGTATGATCAAACACTTATGTTTGACAAAATTATATTCATAAATATATTAACAAGAATAAATTTAGGGAGAAAGCCAGATTACCTTGTTTACATTAGACTGTGAGTGTTATAGATACTCCTGACCTAACTTAGATGGGAAAAAAATCTATTCGGAAAGGTCTAGTTCATTTTCTAGTTATAAATAATGAGCATGTAATAATTAATGGCAATCTGGATAGTAAAATCATAACTTTCTAAACTTGGTAAAATTATTATTTTTATTGTGTTTCTCTCAATTTTACTACTATGGCAACTTTAGATAACATTCTGGTACTAATTCCTTAAAATTATGTTGGATCTTTGAAATATTCTAGTACATGATTAAATTGATTATAAACGGGTGCAAATTCTAAGCGCCTCCAAAGAAACCTTTGCATAGCCTTATACAATTGTTTCATTTTTGACAATTTGTCATAACCCATACACGTGATGGCATTATTGATTTTATTTAAAGGATATATAGAATCATGTGAAAGAAAAATTCTCAATATATAATAGACTTTACACAAAGGTTTCTTTCGTTTTATTACTACAGTACTACAATTTTGGGGGATAAAAAAGTTACTTAAAGAATTATTATTGAAATATTAGTTATCTTTTTATCTGTATAAAAACGAAATAATATAGAAAATATACAATATGTACCTCTAAAGCGTTCATATTTAAGAACACGTTGGATAAGGGTAAGGAGGAGAAATTGATATAAGGTAAGGAAATAAATAAATAAACAAGATGTTCTCGAAACTTTTCGATCTTTTGTAAAGTTATCCAGAGAAATAAAAACCACAGATATATTTGTTCATTGATTATTCATTCTGTTCATTAGCAATCGATTTATAGAATACATTTGACAGGACAATATTTACTAAGAAATTTCAATATATATATATATTTTTTTTTTTCTATTTTCAAATAAATTGATACTGTTATATTTTTATTCAATTATTATTATTATTATTATGCGAAATTTTCAAAGCTAGCATAAATTTGAGCGATTATTTTGCCGATATAAACAGTTTAATTCCTTTTGTGGATTTTATTTATATTTCTAAATATATTTCCGAAGAATGCAGTTAGATTTTATTTTAACCTGGTTTTTTTGCTCAACTTAAGATTCTAGAATAAATGCGCTATCTCAGTATGTTTAAAAATAGAAATAGTTGATAAAGTTGTAGCTTGAATATTTTCCATATTTTAGATAATATTTTTAAAGAGAATGCTTTTTTAAACCATAACTCTTGTTGCTGCTGATGAATTGGAGATTGTAAGAAAATCTATTTCATTTTTGAATTGTATAATTTCACAGAGTGTTTCTGGTATGCTCTGTTAATAATCAAGATTATCTTTCACATTTTACATGTCCGTAATTTTTAATTCTATATTCAACTTTTTAAAATGTCTATAAATTCAAATTTAGATGATAAAAGGTTTAAGATTTAGAACAGTTGAAGAGGCGATCTTTAAGCAGGAGAGATAGCGAAATAGTTGTGGATGTGTTAGCGTATAAAAAAAATATATTGATATATACCTTTATTACTTTCTGTAATATATACCTAGAGCTTTGCAATGTGTGAAATTACAACCCCTAACCGAAAATGTGTTTGACGCCTTTAGAATGCTGCTACCCAAGATGGTATTGTATTTTGAGCTATTCCAAAGACACACTCTCCAATGATGTAGTAGATGTGCCAGAAGGAGAAAAGAGATAACTTTGCAGTTGATTCTGATAATTAGAATCTTCTTTCTGTGGCATCTGATGATGTTTTGAAACTTCTTTTAACAATCTCAAGTCAATATAAAATTCTCCCAACAGTTGTATTAAGCAACCAACTGAACTTTAGATTACTCCTTATACAATAAGTTCCCTCTCCACGCCATTTATTTCCTCAACCTAAAACTAAAAAAAATAAAAGGAATTTATAAAAGAAGAAAGAATATTTAAAAATATATTTTATCCTCATAATTCAATATTATTGTCCTTCTCCTTAACCTAAAAGGAGAGAAGTGTGGAGTTTTTATCTCCCCCACCTTCGAAATGTACAAATATGCAAAAAAGGCGCTCTTAAGTTTAAGGACACTTAGAATGCTTTGAGTGGGTTGAACTATCGCTGCCATACATGACGAGATTACGCAGGTCCAGAAATTAAGGTCACTACATATGGCACATACTTCTCCATCTTTAAAAATCTCTACTCACCATGTCCAAATTCAAAGATCAGAATAATGCATAATAATGCCAACCCATCTTCAACTACCTGAACCCTCTGATGTTTGCCTAAGCTACACCAAAAGGTAAAATGAATACTCTCTCCTACCATATATTCTAAATTTATTTCCTATTTGCATATAATTAATAAATATTTTCCAGTATAAAATTTATTTTATTCAATAGGTGAGAGTAATGTGTGTGATTGTGGTAAAAGCCATTCCAGCAGGCATCCTCCTAAATTTTTAATGGCTGCTACCTCACAATCTTTGTTTCACCTTTAGGTAGCAGGTAAGTCTTTCTTCTTAAATATTTGCACACACTGGCTGTATATTCTATTTTCTTTTGCTCCAATCCATCATTTTAAATAATAATTTTTTAAAAATTGATAAACTCTTTTCTGATAAGTGATAAACAATGGACCCAATCTTCTGTTGAAAATTAATAAAGTAAGCAAAATTATTCATTCTTTGTCACATTTGAAGTTAGGTAGGCCTCAACTTTGTGATAGTTTCAGATAAATGATTGAAAGTAAGATCTAATTTATTTTAATACAAAGTGAGAAAACTGATATCAATTTATGGTTAGATGGAAAATTTTCCAGGAGGATATTGATCGATAAAAACAAAGGTCAGCTTTGGTCAAAATGGACTCAAAACTGGGCACCATCAATTGACCATCTCTTCAAACTAGAAGAATCATAATGGGGAGGGTGACAAAGCCACAACACTACCTTTGGAAAATTCCAAACGCCCCATCAGCCTGGATACCATGACTTTTGCCACTAACCAGTTGTTCTGTTAGTTTACAATGATGAATGAAGGAGGATGGGGTGCAGTAACAAGTTCACTAAAAACCTGGGCTCAGCTGGCCTGGCTGATAGTACTCTGTAAGGGCTCCTAATCCAGGGATACAGGATGAGCAGCGTTTGTACTTCATATTAGAAGCGACTGCACATGGCGTCTGTTCCTCATGTCAGAGGTGGCCATTTATTTTGGAGCTAAGTCGGCCTGCCACTGAGTAGTGCTCCCAGTCTTAATGACAAAGGCAGACGCATTCTACTTCACCAAGTGTGGAGATAAGAAAGAAGAAGACAATGATGGATGACATGTGATATGATAAGACAAAATTATATACAAGTAATATATCTTAGCTTGTGTTACACTCTCTCTCTAACTTGAGCAAACTCAGAGAGTCTGGCACTTCTTGATTTTTCAGCTTTTTTCTTGCTACAATTTCCATATTTGAATACTTTTTCTCTAAACTCAACATGGTTAAAATTCACCTGGATAATACCCAGGGAAACCTGGTTCATTCGTCTAGTAAGTTTAAACAGTAGGACTACCTCAGTAGGATAGTTGATCCATATTTTTTTTTGCATCTATTTTGACAGGAGAGGTGATTTTTTTTAATATAGATCAATATGAAAAAATAGTACAAATGTGATATTGTACTTAGATAAGGTGCATAAATTCAGAAAGAAAAAAAGGCATCTCCTTATTGTGAAACTGAAAGTTACTGATGGCTGGCGCCATCATCAGAATAAATATCAACTATTCATTGATTTTTAATTATTCCAGAATAATTACCTTAAATACTCATTTCATGATTTTTTGACCAGCCTTTTGGTCATTAAGGTATAGCTTGCACTACACTGATGAGGAGGGCCAACAGCGGAAAGAAAACGCAACGCATGCACATGTGGTTAGCTTTTCTTGATTAATCAAGAATGGGTATTTAGCCAATTCTGAAATAATTAAAAATCATATTTATTCCAATAGATGGCGCTAGCCATCAGTAACTTTCAGTTGCACAATAAGAAAATGCCTTTTTTTTTTCTTCCTGGATAGATCAATATATATCCTCCAATCTATATTTTGACCATAAATATTGTCTTGCCATTCTGCCCATTGAACACCTCCAATTAGTGTTGCTGCTCCATAGAAGAATGTCATCAGCAAAAAGTCCAATATTGGTGCTATGCAAATTTTTTCTTCTATTACTACAATAAATAGGGTGAAGGGGGGTCGGTGGAAGGATGGTCCTAAAACTGTTGGTTTTTGACCGCTACGACCCGGGTTCGATTCCCGCATTGGGCACTATTTTTCTAATTAAAAAAATGCTCCAATGCCCCTTGATTCTTGCAAAAGTCCAACTCCACCTGCTGAGTGCAAGTATAACCAAACGGGGTTCTAGCACATTTGTAAGTGCAAAGTCAAACTGCTTTTCACATGTATAGGCATGTGGTGCACTTACAGTAAAAGCAGTCGCCTACCTCTACCCACCATGATTATCATGGCCTGTACCACATGTACTAGGGATAAGCAAAAAAATAAATAAATAGGGTGAAGAGAGTTGGGCTAAGGACTGATCCTTATGGTAATCCTTGGTACAATTTGAATGTTTTAGATAGAGTGCCATTATATTTGAACTTGACGTATCTATTTTTCAAGGAAATCATTTATCCAAGTGATAGCTTTTCTATTGAAATGTTTCTATAATTTTGTAACTAACTTATTTTTTCATACTTTTTCAAAAGCTTGTATCAAAAGCAAGTATTCTAAAGCTTGTATTGTAAAATGAAGCTATAGTGTGATTAGTTGGTTTTCTGAATCTTTTAAACTTAAATCTTAACTTTAAACTTTTTATTTGAAAAATAAGAGTTGGTCTCTATTGTCCCATTTTGTTTCCTGTCCTAAAGACAATATTGTACACTAGGGATAAATAACTTTTACAATTTACTTCAAAGTATGGGTCGTTTATATATATTTTTTGCTTATCCCTAGTACATGTGGTACAGGCCATGATAATCATGGTGGGTAGAAGTAGGCAACTGCTTTTACTGTAAGTACACCACATGTCTACAAATGTGAAAAGCAGTTATACTTTGCACTTGTCCTTATTTATTGCTTCATGTTGTACACCAACATTGACAACTAAACCAAAAATGAAGGAATTTTGGAGAAGGCATTCTATTAGGGAAATATATGGTGGTGGTGTCTTGTCCATGGAGCAGATCAGATCGGTCCGTGCACCCTGATCACAATACTGGCCAAGGTCCGTGCACCCTGATCACAATACTGGCCAAGGTCCGTGCACCCTGATCACAATACTGGCCAAGGTCCGTGCACCCTGATCACAATACCAGCAAACCGAGGAAGGAAATATGTAAATGGAATGAGAGAGAGAGAGGAGTTGGGGAGAACGAGGCAATTTATTGAAGACATTATTACACCATTGATTTCTGGAATGTAAACAACTTTGGAGAGAGTTTTATTTCTCTCTCCATCAAAATAGATATTTCTCTATAACTGAATTCTATATATAGAATGACAAAGACCACACATTACAAATAAACATGCATTTATCATCACATTAACAACATGCAAATCATACACATGTGACAAGAGAGTAACAACAGTCTGAAATCAATCAATGCTAGAACAGTTTCTAGGTAAGAGCTTTCCAATTCTACCATTTCCATTGAAACATCAAACAGAATTTATGATGAGTGGTAAAGATGATGAACCATCCTAACATTCATCAAGAGTTTTATCCAGTCACCATCAGCAGTATGACCAACTTGGGCAACATCTAGAGATAATATGCAAAAAAGGTGTCAAATTTTATTCAAGGATATGCAATTAAGAGGTATATGCAAATCAAAATTCACAGGTAACATTTTCTTTTTCTGTGTGAACAGATATAATTATATATAATTCACAAAACATACACTGTATTAGCTACATTTTTTTTTAATATTGAGAATTATCATAAAAAAAAAAAAAACTATATCAATATTTGTATAATAATAAAAAGTAGCCCCAAAACAAAGTTTAAAACAATCATAAAATTTTATTTAAAAAAAATAAGGGAGGAGAAAACTGGACACAATTTACTTATACAAAGAAGGAATTTATGATTTAAGGGGGAAATTATCACTTCACAACAATGGATACAAATTACTATGGAGATAGTAAAAGATTTTAAAGAAAAAAAATAGAAGGCACTGAACTAAGATAATTTAAACAAGCTATTTTAACCAATCAACTTGTGGATTAAAAAAATATATATATAGAAATCATATATAAAAGAGAGGTGTTATATTCTCCAAGAGATGAAATAAATAAAGAAAAGGCTAGATAAGAAAGAGTCCAGTTGAAAGGAATGATGGTTTATCCCATGATACGGATGTTGGGATGGAGCTGGGGTTTGATGTCGCACACCAGAGCTAGCAGATGCTCCAGAACTTCTTCCTTGTGCAAGGACATCGATTTATTCATCTCCTTGATCTTGGCTGCGGCTTCTTGCTCGATGGTGGCCTCCATATCTCCATGGGTGCCCAGATACTACAAACATCCGTTGATTTAGCCAATCAAGTTACCAATCCCTTACAAAGGATAGTTTTATATTGTCAAAATTACCATTTTTACTGATTAGTGACTCTTCAGTAAGAGGACACCTCTCCCTAAAGGACACTTTGGCTTTGAAAATAGGTGTTGTCCTTTACAGTGAGGTTTTTCTACTGTATAACTACTTATAGACTTACTTGTTAAATTAACTAGGTTTTCACGGGTATTATCCAGGTAAATTGTAACCATGTTAAGTTCAAGAAAAAAAGTATTCAAATGTGGAAATTATAGCAAGAAAAAAAAAAAAAAAAAGGCTGAAAAAATCTATAAGTTTCTGACGGAGTTTTTTTAAAGTTGGAGTAGCACAAGGTAAGATATTGCATAATTTTGTCTTACCACCTTTTAATATAATCCAATGTCATCCAGTTCTACTGCATAAAGGAATATAAAGCATATAAAAAATTAAAACATGAATGTTTCTTTTACATATAAAACAAACTTCTACTGTCCTTACTGTGATGAAAATATAAGTTTATTTTATGTGTAAAAAAAAAAGAAACATTCAACCTTTAATTTCTTATATATATTTGGCACATTATTGCCTTTTAATGAATTGATGTCTATTGCATAGGCTAAAATCAATTTAAGAGTAGAGGTTTTTCACGAAGGATCCATACACACACAGAAGACATGACTGATCCTTCAGACAGAAAACAAAGAAGGAAGCATTGTCTCACCTCTTGCTTCTTTCTCTGGAAGCGATTCTCTTCCTCCTCCCTAAACTTCTTGATCTCAGCCTGGGCATCCTCCCTGGCCTGCTTTAGCCGCTGGGCCTTGCCTGTACACATCACACATCTGATAACTCACACAATTTGGATTATAGGCACAAGGTAATAAATCCAAATAAATAAATAGTGTGACGTTTTGGTTACAACGCTGTTACCGAAACATCACACTATTTATTTATTTAGTCTTATTACCTTGTATTTATATCACAAATCTCTTCACCGACAGCTCTAACATTGCTAGCTCACTTCCAATGGACAACTTCTTTATGGTAGATAGGTAGCACCAAGCTGCTTTAAAACAAGGTAGTCTGTGTGTGTTAGAATGTTGGATTATAATCTCCAGCATCATCATATTTTAAAGTTCAAATTCTGTCAGTTTGTTTATATGTGGGGATTTGAAAATACAGCGGATATAAAATGTAATCATAATTAAGAAAAGGGAATTTCCTCTGCTTGTGCAAATAAAAGTTGTTGATGGCCTGCACCATCTGTTGGAATAAATTTATCGTTGATTTTTTTTAGAAATTATTATTCCGGTATATTGGCCAAATGCCCTTTATTATATAAAGCCAACCATGAATGTGTTTGAGGCTGTTGGACATTGTCAGTGTGGTCAGAGCATTGGTCACTTTGCCCTTTTTTTCACATGCTATATATTGGGATATTAATTCCATTTCAAACCTTTAGATTTGGTCCAAAATACTCATTTGGATCTGGTCTTGTTCATCTCAGAATTTCTATTTAGAATCCGCCTCGGATAAGGCACAATTTGGATTATAGATTCTAAACACAAGGTAATAAGACCAAATCCACAAATAAATAAATAGTGTGTGACAGTTTCTGTAACAGCATTGTTACTATCTTCAGACAAAAAGTACTGAATGAGAAAAATGGTATGAGAAGATGGTAACAATGCCATTACAGAAACATCATTGGTCTTATTACCTTGTGTTTAGAATCCATCTTGGACATAAGGTAATAAGACCAAATCCAAATAAATAAATAGTGTGTGACGTTTCGGTAACGGCGTGAAATGAGAAATGCATGAAAAATTTTACCACAGCATGTTTTAAATAGTTTAACAATGCTGTTACAGAAACATCACACACTATTTATTTATTTGGTCTTATTACCTTGTGTTTAGAATCCATCTCGGAGTTTATTAGAAAGAATAATCTTCAATAAGATTGTGGGAAATGTAATTAGGATACAAGAGGGAACTGCTGGCAAAAAGTCAGCCTATGTTCTTATCTCAGAATGAGGGTAATCTAGCTTATCTCTATGGTGTGTAAATCTTTCAGCAGATAAGTTGTGTGTAGGTATGGCATATCACATGAATGTCACCAACACGCGGTCCTTACAACATTAGCTCACTCCGCCTTTGCCAGTCCCAAGCCTGGATGAAAAAGGAGGAGGGGGAGCAGTAACAAGCTCACTAAAAAACCTGGATTCATCTGACTTGGCTGATAGTACCCTGTAAGGGCTCCTAATCCAAGGATACAGGATGAGCAGTGTTTGTACTCCATGTTAGGAGCAGCTGCACATGGCATCTGTTCCTCATGTCATAGGCAGCCATTTCTTTTGGAGCTAAGTCAGTGGCCTGCCACTGGGTAGTGCTCCCAGTCTTAATGACACATACTACTTCATCCAGTCATGATGGTTGTCAAACAGACACCATCAAGGGTCACAACTTAACACCCTAATATGATTGAGTGGAGATAAGGAAGAAGAAGAAGAACATTAGCTGGCTCGGCTTTAATCAGTCCCAATCAGAGCGTGTATAAAATAGATACCATATATACATATTGTTTTTAAAATAGAGAAATTCATAAATAGCTTTTCAATTAAATATAGATATCTTTGATAGCAAAAAAATAATTTATCTACCAATATTTCAGTTGGCTGAACCTTTTTCAAGGTATTACAATGTATTGACATAAATATGTTGTTGTACCTTGAAAAAGGTTGGCGTTCAGCCAACTGAGAAATATTGGTAAATAATTTTTTTGTATTATCCAATATATGCCTTTTTAATATTATTTTATTAATAATTTAAATAATTCTTTGTATACAGATTAAAAGGCATACAGTCGAACCTCTTTAATTCAACACCCCAAGGGATCAGAGCTTTCGGTTGAATTAAAGGAAGTGTTGAATTAAGGTTAGATGATTAGCTAATCATCTAACTCACGAAAATAACATTTTTAAAAAATTGCTTTGTAATATAAATTAATGATATTAATTGAAACCATTGTATGTACTTTTTTGTATTTATGATTGTATTGATGATTAACTTTTAGTATCAGGGACAAAATGGCAATAATACATATTTTTGAAGCATAAATAATTACAAATAAAATTTATTCTAATTGAAGAATATAGCAGTTGAAAGGAAATAAATATGGAAAATAGGAAAATTTAAAAATAATATTTTGAAATAATCATGAATATATATATCTTTTAAAAATTCCTTTATAGATGTCTGCTTTTTCACTGAAATCCTATTCAAAATGTATTTCAGATGGTCTATTAAAAAAAAAAACATGCATGTCTTTCTTCCTCTGGAATGTGTTTTAAATAACAAAGAGCTTTTATTGTATTAAAGGCATCCACTGCTGCTGCAGGTGTTATTGATTTTGTGTTTAAATATTTTATAATAACATGGAAATGGAATATTAAAAGAAAATGTTATCATAATAATTGTGGCTACATTTTATGAAGGATTATTTATTTAAAAAGAAATTATTTGCAAATTTTAAAATAACTAAAATATTTCATTGCTGAAAATTAAAAAGAAAATAATATTAATAATTAGCGCACCAAGCCTAAATTCCCGCGTAAAAAAAAAAACAATAACACTTGCGACATTGCGCAACGGCACTGCAAAGTGAAACTTAAACTAACAGAAACCAAAAGTGCGCAGGCGCGATCTTATCAGCGCCCGCCGATGCCGATCGTCGCCGCCGTATTACCGTTTAGCGGTAAAGTTGTATGTAAAAAAACATTCAACTGTCGAAATTAGAATTTTTAAATGGTCGAACTATCGGAAGTGTTGTATTATCGATACTGTCGAATTACGGTTTGTTATTTGATAGGCCGGAGGTCAGGACATCAGAATATGGTCGAATTTGCATGTGTCGAATTAACGAGGTTATACTGTATATAATAGTTGAAAAGATTGAAGCGATGATTCCATCAATTCTTATATCCCAGCCTTGAACAGAAAGTTGCAGACTATAATCTGGACAAATTTTGACGTAACAAAGGGGTCTCAATTGATGAGAGTTGGGGGTTGTGGATGGAAGCAGAGTTAAATAGGTAGATAAGGAGAGAAAACACAGCGAGCTAAGTACACCATTGTTTCCATCACAAAGGCGATGTAGACAGACCCATGTTGACTAACCAAGGTCACACCTGGAAACATTTGTCACCTCTGCTAAGTGTGGCATAATGGGAGGCAGGTTGGGAGCATGTTCTCCTATTTAAAAGCCTAGTGTTCTCTTTTTTTACTTATCCCAAGTACACATGGTACATATCATGATAATCATGGTAGGTACATAAAGTAACAAGACCAAATCCAAATAAATAAATAGTTTTTTTTTTTTTGCTTATCCCTAGTACACGTAGTACAGGCCATGATAATCATGGTGGGTAAAAGTAGGCGACTGCTTTTATTGTAGGTACACCACATGTCTACACATGTGAAAAGCAGTTAGACTTTGCACTTACAAATGTGCCAGAGCCCCGTTTGGTTACTTGCACTCGCTGGTGGGATTGAACTTTTGCAAGAATCGAGGGACATATTGGAGCATTTTTTAAAAATAAATAGTGACACGTTTTGGTAATAAGATTGTTACCAACCATCATCAGACAAAAAGTACTGAATCTTGGATTCTTTCTTGGAACTTTGGATTTAGTCTTGTTACCTTATGTTTCTAATCTATAATCCATATTGTACCTCATTTTATAAAAGCAAATAATGGGTTCTAACACATTATAATTCTAAGGTTCCAAGGAGATGTTGTTTTATAGTAAGGTTCTACTTTATGCATTTGTGCATTTTTACAAGGTGCCATGTTTGTTTGCTTGCACTCACTAAATTGGGTTGAACTCGTTGAAGTTGAGGGCTGTTGAAGCAGCTTAATATTCATTTAAAAAAATAAAAGTGACCTTGCAGAAATTGATCCTGGTCCCTGATTGCTTAAATTCAACATTGGCAAACCACCATACCCATTGCCAAGAAGGGGAGCAATAGAGACTCAGTCCAACCTCATTATAACGTAAATATTTTGGACCAAGATTTCATAGTTTTTATATCCATTGTTGTTGTTAAAACAATTGCAACTTTATAAATTATTAGGTTGGAGTAGAACCTCCCTGTAAAGGACAACACCTAGTTGTAGGGTCAAAATGTCCTTTACAGAGAGGTGTGTCCTCTATTTTTTTTTATATGTTAAAACTGATAAGGCACAAATTGGATTATAGATTATAAACATAAGGTAATAAGACCAAATCCAAATAAACAAATAGTGTGTGACATTTCAATAACAGCATTGTTACCATCTTCAGACAAAAGTACTGAATGCATTCAGTTATTTTATTTGCTGTTACCAAAACGCCACACACTATTTATTTATTTGGTCTTATTACCTTGTATATGTTAAAATTTAAAATATATATATATTTTTGATTAGATTATTTTTTAGATTTAAATTAGATTTGTATGGAGATAATGAAACAAACAAAAGGATGCTAATAGTACACCTAAACCAAAGCTAAGGAAATAGATTGCCCACAAACAGTCAAATTAAAGAAATAGACCTTGAAGAAGGTGTATCCCCATATTAAAATTCCAGCTTTTGAAGTAAGTAAGACTTTCTTTTGAGAATTTCTAATGATCTTTTCACAGAGCTCTGATATTCCCAACAAGCCGAGAGAAGTTAATTCTCGGTTGTGAGATAGGAAAACTGCAAGAAGGCCATACATTGGTGGTGCGAAAGTGTGATGGGCAACCCTCAAAAAGGAAAGAAAATGAGTTCCTAATCTTTCAACCTATTATAATCCCAATTAAAAGTATTTTGATTTAAGGAGATCTTGACAAAGTACAATTTGGATTATACAGATAAGTGAATCGCAAGGTAACAAGACCCACATTATGTAAATTAGATGTGACATTTCCATAACGGGCCTTGTTTTACAGTAGTCTCTCGTGTGGGACCACCACCTGAAAACATGACTAAACTTCTAATCTCTCATCAGAGATTCTGATTTGGTTGAAAGACTCTTCATCAAAATTCGAAACTATTATAGACGCGTATGATTCTTTTTAAAATAAAAAAATTATACTGCCCTTACTGCAATGGAAAAATTAATGGGAGGGCTCTTCATGCCTCCCTCACATGACAACAATCTTTTGAGGCTGGGTCATAGTTTTAAAGGCAATCTTTCATGAGAGACTTCACTGCACTGTGTTATAAGACGGGAGAGTAATATTATAATCCAGGAATGTGTTTCTTAAATACAATTACCTCTGGTTTTAATGCCCTTCCACAGGCCTGTATTAACAGGAGCAGTGAAACTTTCAAGGCCCTGGGATTAGTTAGTATGGAAGGTTGGAGGACCTATATTGGAAGAAAGAAGGAAGCAGAAAAATGGAATATTGCACTCAGTGAGTCAGCACATTGATGATACTTTGAAAGAAGGTGAGTTGGCAAATACTTTATAGACATGTGAGGTATGAACTAAGCACATTTTGGCTACAGAGTAAAGATGAGTGTGGTTTATTCTTTTCCTAAGATGGTGGGGGGGAGGGGGAAGAAAGAACATTTTTTTCATATTCTTGAAAATCAAGTTATTCTATTATTTATTTTACTAATTCCCATTGGGGGTCGATGGAAGGCTGGTTAAATCGTTTGGTTTTCGACCACTACGACCCGGGTTCAATTCCCGCATTGGACACTTTGTTCTGTTTAAAAAAAAAAAAAAAAGTTCCAATGGCCCCCGATTCTTGCAAAAGTCCAACCCCACCAGCGATTGCAAGTAACCAAACGGGGCTCTGGCACATTTGTAAGTGCAAAGTCGAACTGCTTTTCATGTGTGTAGACATGTGGTGCGCTACAGTAAAAAGCAGTCGCTAACTACCCACCATGATTATCATGGCCTGTACCACGTGTACTAGGGATAAGCAAAAAAAAAACTAATTCCCATTTACCAACAATTATATCCTATACAGATAATTGTGGAGCTTTACATTGGGATTTTTTTTTTTCTTTTGGTCACAAATTTGCATGGAGACAATATGTAATTACTTTCTGTGTATACAATGAGTTGAGAGTTTTTTTGTACAAATCATGTAATTCCCATTACATGCAAAATACTGGTCTCTTTCATACGACACACAAAGTGCAAAAAAAATTATGTAAAGTTTAAAATGATAATACAGGTTAAGTTTATACCTAGGACATTTTCAGATATTATCAAAGGAATGTTAATGGTGGACTGGCAGTATAAACAGTTCAAACAGCTAATACACATGGTCAAATCCTGCATTGGAAGCTTTTTTCTAAAGAAAAAAAAATTGCTTCAATGACCCCCAACAATTCTTTGCTAAAAGTATAACCCCCTCCAGTGAGAGCCTAAGTAACCAAAAGGGGGCTCTTGCACATTTTCAAGCTTAAAAGTTGAAAGTGCTTTCTACATATGTAGATATGTGGTACCAACTTATATCACAATATGTTAATTTGAATCTTACGATGCATTAGCGCGCCATCTGTTATCAAAATTTGAAACTATTATAGACGCGTATGATTCTTTTTAAAATTAAAACAATTTCTACTGTCCTTACTGCAATGGAAAAATGAGCCAGGCCCTCCCATTAATTTTTCCATTGCAGTAAGGGCAATAGAAATTGTTTTATTTTAAAAAGAATCATACGCGTCTATAATAGTTTTGAATTTGAATCTTGTTTGGTAACTAAAAAGTGGCAAATAGGTTTTTGAAATAGGATTAAAAATAGAGGTTTGCTAAATTGTTTATTTTCTTGATTAAAGATAGTATGCTAAAGTTTTTCATTTAACCTATTCTTGGCAGCCATTTTTGTAAATTGTTTTTGAGGAATAGCACAATGCTGGAAGCATATATATCTTGAATCCATCCCCCACAGTAAATATGATGATCTAGGTTGCTCTTTTTGAGCGGTACCTAATAAAGTTATTTGGAACCATGGATATCTTGAATGTCTCTAAAGCCTTATGTGCATATTTACCTTGAAAACATGGTCAAGAATTCTTTCTAAATTGCCGGCTATATAAGCAATAGAGAAAACACTTACTACAAGAATAAGTTAAGCTATAAGAGAAATCTAGTAAGAATTAAGGCACAATTTGGATTATAGATTATAAACACAAGGTAATAAGACCAAATCCTAATAGAAAAAAAAAAAAAGCATCCAAAAGATTACCTAGAATTTGAATGTATAAAAATTTATTATTATTATATTATTTTAAGCAAACAGTTTTTGAAAACTAAAATTATAAATTAAAGCAATAAACACAAGGTAATAAGACCAAATCCAAATAAATAAATAGTGTGTGACGTTTCAGCGTTGTTACCATCTTCAGACAAAAGTACTGAATGAGAAATTTTTACCACCAACAGTAACTATTCAAAACATGCTGTGGTAAAATTTCTCATTCAGTACTTTTGTCTGAAGATGGTAACAACGCTGTTATTGAAACTTCACGCACTATTTATTTATTTGGATTGGGTCATATTACCATGTGTTTATAACACTGCCCACACTGCCAAGAGGAAGACCAAACTGTCGACCACCTTCTCTTCTGATGTCCCGCCTACCACCTTCATAGGTTCCAAACAGCCACCCTCCTAGGAATAAATATATTTGCCCCTGAAGACCTGCAGAACATCCCCAAGCACAAGTCAGCCTGGCGACACCTGATAAACTGGATGTCTTCTGCCACCATTAGACGTGAAGTCTAAAGACCAACCCGGATAGTTGGCGACTTTAGTATGCTCCAGGAATCCGGGTTACCCAAATAAATAATAATAATTGTGACTTGATCAATTAAAGCAATAGTTTAATGTTGTTTATATCTTACCCTCTTTATTCAATACTTTTGTCTGATGATGGTAACAACGGTGTTATTGAAATGTCACACAGTATTTATCTATTTGGTCTTATTACCTTGTATTTAGATATCTAATAACTTTAAACTGATAAAACTGCTGGGAGGGTTCACCGGTGATGAGCCAGGCCCCAAGTAAGGACAGTAGGAAGCTATTTTAGAATTGCTTCATATAAGACCATTATGTTATGGAGAATTTAAATAGAGTATGTATGTATGTATGTATGTATGTATGTATGTATGTATGTATGCATGCATACATACATACATACACACATACACAAACATGAGAGCTAAATTGTTGTTACATCCATTATTATAGATATAGATAGAGGTTGGTCTTAGTGTAGAAATTTTTTAAAATATATCTTCACAAAGGGGTAACCAGCTTAAAGATATGTCCTACTAAAACTTTACTTACTATGGCACACAGATTTGGTACAATTTGGATTATGGATTAGAAAAACACAAACTAACTATTTATTTCTTTGAATTTTTAGTCTTATTAACTTGTGTTACTATTTTGATATAGTTTTGTCCCCATTTTTTAAACTAAACTAAAAAGTAGGTTTGAATATATTTGAGCAAACTGTTAAATTTATCAATAAATGCTAGAATAAACTAAATTTATTCATTCTATTTCTCATTTTATGTGTTTAATAATTTAACTTTAAAAATTGCAAAGAATAAATATAGAGGTTTCTGAAAAAAAAAAAAAGCTTCTAAAAGATAACCTAGAATTTGAATGTATAAAAATTTATTAATATTATATTATTTTAAACAAACAGTTTTTGAAACTAAAATTATAAATTAAAGCAATAGTTTAATGTTGTTTATATATGTGTGATAAACATCATTTATAATGATTTACAAAATTCTATTGATAGTGATTTAAAAAGTATAGGTAAAATATATTTTTAAATGAACAAGGATAATTTTAAATGGAGATATGAATTTGGAACAGAGGAATAAATTCTTTATCTTTTGTGGGTGGATATTAAAAAGATTACAACCAATTGTGTAAAATAATAAACGTAGACGTGGCTAAAATAAAATTCCCTAATATTGTTTTTTTTTCTAAAATATATTTTTATATAGAGAATATTCTACTTCTATAATTAAGAAAACGAAATTGTGGGGTGCGGAATTAAAAGGAAAACTTACGGGCACGGGCTTCATTTAATTTTTCGGCTGCTTTACGCTCAGCAGCTAGAAGCTTTTGGATGCCTTGTGTTTGACTAGTCATTGCAAATTAAAATTTACTTGTTTTCTAAAAAACAATATTAGCACGGTTACAGTAGATAAGTGCTGGCACAACAGAGAAAATAAATATTAATGGTGACTCTTTTATTTTTGTTTGGTTTAAATTTTTAAAGAAATCTGTGGAGCTTATGATAATAATGAAAAAATAAATTACCTTACGCTCATAAAATTCAAATAAAATTAGGTTAGAGAAAATTTCTTAAATATATAATAGTCTATATATATAATTATTTACAATATTATAATACTCTCTTTTAAATTTTCGAAACCTAAATATTTAACTATAAGAAATTAATATGAATTAGCCTTTTTTGTACAAGCTACAGAGAAATTTCAGGATATTTAAAGCCAAAGAAAGTTTTCAAAAGACATATTTTTATTTTATCATATACTGATTAGAGACCTTAAGATAAAATTTATTAGCGTAAAATTGTGTGTTTTTCGAAATTATATTTTAAAAATATTTTTCTCTTCTCTCAAGTAAATCCTAGATCAAGTATTCACAATATATTTTGTTGCTAAACATTTTTATTCTCTAATTTTGACATCTAGGGATACTGTTTAATGATTAGGAGCCAACTCAACGGAAATCGAATTACATGCTACCCCTGGGGTCATCCTCTATATAATCAAGCGTTGATAAAATTTCTGAGGATAATAATCTAAACAGGTGGTTCCTGGTCTTAAATGACAATAATAGGAGGGCCATTGATGTTGATTTGAGCGTTATAAGTCTATATACCAATTTATAAGACCTAACAGGATTTAAATTTGTTGTTAATTTTCGATTGAAGAGTTGGAGCATTTCGTTATAAAATATATTTATTGGCTTATATACTTAGCACAACATTATAAAAGTAAGAAATGATTCAATGCAAAATATTATATATCTAAATACAAAAGGTTATTTAAAACTTAAAGATCATCCTTTGTTCTTCAATTCAAAACATTCTTCTTTGTTCTTTATGATTTTAATGATGTTCCTTTTTTTCACAGACATTATACCCTAAAAATAGGCCCAGTAACATGATGGAGGTGCCTTAGACTTTGAAAGTTTGTTAGTATATTCCTAGTTATAAAAATTTCAGACTCTGCAATCAGTGAAGAAGCATGTTAATGTCTGCGAACAATTTCTTAGTATCAAGATGGAAATGAAAGAAACAAATTAATAAAATATAGTCTTTGTACCATGCTCATTCAGTGTATTTCCCACAAGACTGTTGCGCATTTGAATTCAATCTAAGCTAACTTGAGAAATTAACTCTAAAGACAGAATTATCTCTACTCTAAAAGTTGATTGACTGCATCCAAGAAAAACAATATTACTTCCAGAATATTTCTGCAACCAGAGGCAATAATCATTCCTTGAAATTTTCTTGTCTAAATGGACAGTTAGTGGTAATATCAGAGATTTCTTATTCAAAATCTAAACAAATCTAGGAAGAAGGAAGTATTAGTATGAGATAATATTTATAGATTTGGGGCCCTGAGTCCAATTTTGATTCATTAGTATAAATGCTAGAAAGTTGAACCTTTTATAAAGCCTTACACTGAAGCTTTTGAATAATGGATATCTCAGAGTAGAATTTGGGCTTGTGGGTTGGTTGCGTGCGTGTTGGTGTGGCTTGTGGAAAGGCCGCTGATAAAATTAGAATTATTTTATAAAATAAATTAATTTATTTAAAGCACCGAAATATATAGAGAGGAAAGAAGTAACGGCCGCTGGAAGCAGGCCTTGTTGTTGAACAACGCGCATGCTTAGAGTCCCTGATGCCGCCCGCGGCGCATGCGTAGTGAGGCCACCACACTACTGCTCATATGTGTAGTAAAGCTTTGTCCCAGTTCGCGCTCACTGAAGCAAAGTGTGGTCGCCACAGGCTTTTGACATTAAAACTGAGAGTGACGCTTGTGGCTGATATAGTTGTAATAAAGAGACCCCCCCTCAGTATTCATCTTGCAAATAAATATTGTACTCTTTAACTGAAATGTGCCTTTCAAATAACAAGGGTTCCAGGATGAAGTACTAAAGAAAGGCCAAGATCACACCAATTTGAATATATAGTTTCCAGCATTGTATAAGAAACTGAAATCTAGCTAGATTTTATTTGTAAGTAAGGCCAGGCTTCTTTCTGAATATAGAGAAAGGTTTTTATTTTATGATTTGGTCAAATTTGACCTTCAATATGGTATCACTCTGTAAACTTATTAGGCTGGCTAAGGATTTCAATAAAAGATACCAAATAGGACTGTGGGAGCCGAGAGACTTCCTTCCAGACTGCTGGGATGACAGATCACGGCAAACATACAAGCGGGGCCTGGAAATAGTACTGATGGCCACCCCTGTGTGGCGCGGCAGATCGGTGGAAGTCAATGAGAACCCAATGGACAATCTAGGGTGTTGTCCTTTGTCTTCTTCAACGACTTCCTATAAAAATGTAGATAAGGCGTAATACTAATAAACACTAACTTTGAAATATTTTTCTGGGCCATAGCTGGACTTAATAAATCAACACACCACAGGACAAACACTTTGTTTCTAGAGAAATTTTGTCTTTTTCTAGGATTAACTGAAGGTCATTCTCATAATACACAAAAAAGCTATATCTCCTGTAAGAATTCTATGAAAGAGGTTTCAAGTTGCCTTTTGAGTCTCAAATAGGAAAATGTTAAAAAGTAGAAAGAATTGAGAGAAATTTCCCTTTTAATCAATTGTTGTGTGTGGCAAACTGATAAGCTATATTTTAACAACAAATTTTGCAATATGGTTTGCATAAATTATAGTGTGTGGGCTTCTCTTACATTGATGAGGATGTATCTTGAATTAATATATTTTACAGTTATATATCCCTTCTTCATTTATATATATCATAAAGGAGGAGGGGGAGCAGTAACAAGCTCACTAAAAAACCTGGGTTGTAAGGGCTCTTAATCCAGGGATACAGGATGAGCAGCGTTTGTACTCCACGTTGCACATGGCGTCAGTTCCTCATGTCAGAGGCAGACATTTAGAGCTAAGTCAGCCTGCCACTGAGTAGTGCTCCCAGTCTTAATGACAAAGACAGATGCATTCTACTTTACCCAATCATGATGGTTGTCAACACACACCATCAAAAGTCTCAAGCTTTACAAGCTTGACACTCTATTATGATTAAGTGGAGATAAGAAAGAGGAAGATAAAGTTGTCGTTTCTTATCCACTTGTGCAAATATTACATGAATTCCATGAGTTCATGCTCCTTGAGCTGTTTGATGATAAGCAGTGGTTTCTTCCAAAGGTCCATATTAATTTGTATTATCCCTAGTACACTTGGTACAGGCCATGATAATCATGGCCTGTACATAATATACTGTATATAATATTCAAAAATATTTAGTGAAAACCATAATGAAAATTTCTATCAAGAACAAATTTCTGGCCCTTCAATTTTGCTCTAAAGAGTATTTCATTATTAAAATTATCAAGCATGATTATTTCTTTCCCTAATAAAATTTTTTCTCTGCTATGTGAAAGATATCGTAAGAATATGTCTTCTAAATTCCTCTTGCATCAATATATGAATATCATTAAACTTTTTACAGCTAATGAACCAGCCAGTCCTGAACATCTATTGAACTCTATCAAATCCTCCAAAAAAAGATCTCTGGGAAAACCCTAGGACTATAATAGAAAAGCTGAGACAATGGAACCTAATGGAGATTTGAGTCAAAAGGCGATCCATTAATTAAGATTATATAAAAGGGCGTACCTGGATCTGTAAAGAAAAAAAAACAATTTTCTTCTCAAAATATTTCGAGAGATTGCTCCCTCTTTATCAATTGCAATAAATTGATAAAGAGGGAGCAATCTTTCGAAATATTTTGAGAAAATAAAATGTTTTTTTTTTCTTTACAGATCCAGGTACGCCCTTTTATATAATCTAATGGAGATTGTTTAAATGACTTAAGGAATAAGCAACAACAACACAGATAATGAAACAATGAGGGAAAATATTTTTTTTTCAATTCTTCTCAAAACATATTATCATATAACATAAGGTAACAAGACCAAATTAATGGTATGTTTGTGATGTTTCATTAATTTAGATTTTATCATGTTGCTTCATGTTTCTAATCTACAATCTAAATTGTACCATATCATATTGTCATGTAAAAAAATGAAGGAAAAGAAATATGATAAAGAAATTTGTTTCATGATAAGGCACAATTTGGATTATAGATTATGAACAAAAGGTAATAAGACCAAATCCAAATAAATAAATAGTGTGTGACGTTTCGGTAACAGCATTGTTACCATCTTCAGACAAAAGTACTGAATGAGAAATTTTATTTAAAACATGCTGTGTTAAAATTTCTCATTTAGTACTTTTGTCTGAAGATGGTAACAACGATGTTACCGAAATGTCACACACTATTTATTTATTTGGATTTGGTCCTTTTACCTTAAATTTGCTTCAATCAAAATAATTGCAAAACTTATTTACAAAATAAGACCTAATCCAAATAATTTGATAGTGTGTGAAATTTCGCTAACAGTGTTGTTACAGAGGTGTCACACAATATTAATTTATTTAGATTAGGTCTTTTTTTCTAGTAGCTATAATCTCTAATCCAAATTGTCTTCTTCTTTCTTACCTCCACTCAATCACACTAAGGTGAAAGGTTGTAAAGCTTTAGACTTTTGATGGTGTCTGCCTGGGAAGAGTAGAGCTCATCAATGGATGAGTCAATAGTCAATAATGTGTTTTGGAGTTGCAGGTTGAGAATTGCGCTTAGTAGACAACTGTCATGATTGGGTAAAGTAAAATGCGTCTGCCTTTGTCACTAAGACTGGGAGCACTACTCTGGCAGGCTGACTTAGCTCCAAAAGAAATGGCTACCTCTGACAGGAACAGACGCCATGTGCAGCCGCTCCTAACATGGAGTTCAAACGCTGCTCATCCTGTATCTCTGGATCAGGAGCCTTTACAGGGTACTATCAGCTGAGCCCAGGTTTTTTAGTGAGCTTGTTATTGCTTCCCCTCCTCCTTTTTCATCCGGGCTTGGGACCGGCAAAGGCGGAGTTAATAATCCAAATTGTGCTTTATAATAACCTCTATATTAAAGTTAAACCTGTCACCCCCTCTTGGGACTCACCAAAATAGGGTGCTATAGACAGGTCACTTTTAATGTAAAATGTTTACATTTTAATGTTTAAAATCGGGTGCTATAGAGAGGGGGGGGGGGGCTATTTAGAGGGGCGTTATAGACAGGTTTAACTGTATATATATATCAACTATATTTAGATATAAATACAAGTTAAAGAGAATAAGATTCATTTTATCATATACTCCTGTTGTACCAGGTCCATACTAATAACTGTTTTATGATAAGCAACGGCCTCTCCCAAAGGTCCTGTTTAGGGCATCTAATGCAAGCCAAAATGTGTTCCGGAGCTGCAGTGTTGTTGTTTCTTATCCCCTTGTGTAAATATTACATGAGTTTATGCTCCTCGAGCTATTTTATGATAAGTAGCGGCCTCTCCCAAAGGTCCTGTTTAGGGCATCTAATGCAAGCCAAAATGTGTTCTGGAGCTGCAGTGTTGTTGTTTCTTATCCCCTTGTGTAAAGATTACATGAGTTTATGCTCCTCGAGCTATTTTATGATAAGCAGCGGCCTCTCCCAAAGGTCCTGTTTAGTGCATCTAATGCAAGCCAAAATATGTTGTGGAGATGCAAGTGCCAAGTTGAATTTTGGGGGCAAGTGGGGTTTGTGAAATCTGAAAGTTTGAGAAGAATATAAAATAAAACAAGAAACTCACTCTTGGAAGCCATTTTGTTTATAATTTGATATATTTTACCTTTATAATTAAAATATATGAAATTATTAAAAATCCTTAGTTCAACTGACCCGGTTGATGGACCTCAGCAATGGTCCCACTCCAGGAATACGGAGGAGCTGTGTCTGTACTCATGTTAGAGTCAGCAGCAAAGGCTTCCTTGTTAGGAACAGCCTCAAACTACAGGCAAAGTCAGACTTTCACCAAAGTGTGTCATGGTGCCATGATCAACGAAAGCTGCACCCCTATACCCCATTCCATGAGATCATGAACTCATGGAATTCGTGTAATCTTTACACAAGGGAATAAGAAACAACAACAAATATATGAATGGCCTATTCAATGAGTTGGTCTAGAGAATCTTGATAAAGTTAAATTGACTAAATATACATGAGATTTTATATACATATACTTCTTGTATATTTTAAACACTTCATGTAAAATAACATGAAGAAACTGAATTAGAAAGATATTAAGTTTTTCAAAGTTATTTTAATTTATAGGAGGAGTGTTTGTGTGACACAATTCTAAAATCTCATAATTATTTTTAATTATTTCAAAAAACGAAAGAAAAAATAAAAGATAAAAAGATCAGGTGTTGAAACAATATTAAAAATGGCATATCCTGACCAGGAGCACGTGTGCTTTACAGAAGGCAGAGCGCCATCTGGTGGAACAGAAATCAACTAAAGCTCCGAGAAGCGGTTTGGTGGATTAAATTGGCGAAACCGCTGGGAGGGTTCACCACTGATGAGCCAAGCCCTCCCAATATATTTTTTTCATCGCAGTAAGGACAGTAGAAGTTCGTTTTATGTATAAAAGAAACATTCGCGCTTTTAAGTCTTTTTATTTTATATGTATAGATGGCGCGTTATTGCTTTGTGTTAATTGATTTAGCCTGTTCCCTGATATATTTCTGTTCCACCAGATGGCGCTCTGCCTTCTGTAAAGCACACGTGCTCCTGGTCAGGATATGCCATTTTTAATATATTTTTAATTATATAAAGGTATTTTTCTCAAAAGTTTAAAAAAATATTTGACCATTTCAGTTTTTATATATACATGCTTACTCGCGATGACAATGCAATTAGGGGTTTTCTGGACAAAAGTCATATAATGATACACACAGAGGAAATTATTTATCTATACTAAAAACACAAGGTAATAAAACCTAATCTACAATCCAAATTATACTTTATTACTATCTAAATAAATATAAGAGAATGTAATTTTAGAGAAAATGTGTCAAATCACATCAAAATCAGTGTATATAAATAAATAAATAAACACACACACACTGCAAAGACCAACAAGAATATCTTTATATATCCAATTGAGAAAAAATATTTACAATAAAAAAAATTGTATTTTATGTTCTGTAGGTCTCCAAAAAAAAAAAAAAAAAGAGTTATAAAATTTTTCAATGATTAGAGAATTCCTTCTTTTTTAAAAATTTAAAAAGAGCACTAATGGTATATGAAAGCAGAAAGTATTTAAATATATTTGCTTCTCTTATATTTCTCAAAACAATACCAGCTAATGTCCAGTGGGGGAACATGCTGCGGGGAGAGGGAGGTATGGCAAAAATAAATTTTGTTCCTGCAGAGCTAATGGAGGTGGAGATGCTAGGGTTCTAATGGTGGTTGGACAGCTCCTTCCATGGCTGCAACACAACAAACAGCCCACCTATTAGTCAAAAGTAGGAGAGCTCTAAGACCAAAGCAGGAGGGATTGTGAGAGGCTCCTCCTCTAAGGCCAAAGTAGGAGGGGTTTGTGAGAAATTTGACCCTAAAGGCTAGGGTAAGAGGAACTTGTGAGAGACATTTCTTCTACGGCCAAAATAGTAGGAATTTGTGAGAGTTTATTATTATTATTAAGTACAAAGTAGGAGAGTTTATTTTTTTTAGAAACTCTGCCTCTAAGGTAAAGTAAAGTAGCTTGTTAGACACTTATTATAAGGTTAAGGTAGGAGGGGTTTATAAGTGTCTAGTTCAAAGGCAATATAGGAGGGATCTGGGTGAGGCTCCTCCTCTAAGGCTAATGTAGGATGTAGTGAGATACTCCATCTCTAAGGCAGAGATAGGCGGGGCTTGTGAGACTACCTCTAAAGCAGAAGTAGGTGAGGTTTGTTAGAGACTCCGCCTCTAAGGTCAAATTAGGAGGAGTTTATGAGAGGTGTGGCCAAAGTAGGAGGGGCTTGTAAAAAGCTCCCGCCTCTAAGGTAGACTTACTGGGGGGGAGCGTGGCCATAGCCAGCTGAGGGGGCAGGGTGGCACTGACTGTGATTGGAGGCATGCCTGGGAGGGACAGGGGTGTGGTCACACAGGGACCACTAGCATCTCCTCCCCCTACACCCCCAAACTCAGGTTAGCTTTTACAATGCAGTTAAATTTCACTTAGCATATGAGTAGTAATATCATTGTAATTTACTGGAGTTATATCAATCTATGCTCTGCTCTTCCTTCACAATTCAACTGAAACTCCTATTTAAGATCAACCTAATCCCATTATCTAAACTTTCTCTTGAAGCTCCCTTTTGTTAAAAATGTTTTTTTTTTCAAAGCTCAAAACTGTGAAAAACATTAATAGAAGTAAATATTAAAAGAAAATAAGACCTAATCCAAATAATTTATTAGTGTGTGACGTTTCGGCAACAACATTGTCACCATCATCAGACAAAAGAATAAATGAAAAAAAAAAAAAAATCACAGCAAGTTCTTAAATAGTACTGTTATCAAGTGTTTAAACAAGATAACTGATAAGGAAAATAGTTTTTTTAAGACAACTTGAAATATTCTTCTTAGAATTTAAACACAAGGTAATAAGACCAAATCCAAATAAATATATAGTGTGGGACGTTTCGATAACAGCATTGTTACCATCATCAGACAAAAGTACTGAATGAAGATGGTATCAATGCTGTTACCAAAACATCACACACTATTTATTTATTTGGATTTGGTCTTATTACCTTGTGTTTATAATCTATAATCCAAATTGTGCCTTATCATTCTTAGAATTTGAAGTGGATTTTATAAAAATATATATAATTAAAGGCATATCTGTAAATATCATTTATATTTCTTCTTTCTTCCATTCTATTAATTGAAGCATGGATTTAGGTCTTATTTTCTTTTATTATAATCTATAATCCAAATTGTGCTTTATTATAGAAGTCTATATGAGAGGTCAAATATAGGTACCCATATATTTTAGAAGGGAATTTGTAAATTTATGAAGAAACTTTATTATAAAAAGTTAGAAAAACCGCGCAAGAAATCATGGGAAGATATTTACCACAAGAAAAATGTGAAGGCAAGAAAAGTTTCTTCAATTGTAAATCCTTTCATAAGTTTTCAAACCCTTTAACTGGTGTAAAATTAATACTGTTACAAAAAGTTGCAATTTTCTACCAAGGTAGAAGGATGGTCTAAACTGTTGGTTTTCAACCGCTACGACCCGGGATTGAATTGGGCATGTTTTTTTCTGATAAAAAAAAAAAAAAATGCTCCAATGGCCCCCAAATCTTGCAAAAGTTCAACCCCACCAGCAAGTGCAAGTAACCAAACGGGGCTCTGGCACATTTTGTAAGTGCAAAAGATGAACTGCGTTTCACATATAGACATGTGGTGCACTTACAGTAAAAGTAGTCGCTAACTTCTACCCACCATAATAAAAGAAAATAAGACCTAATCCAAATAATTTATTAGTGTATGACGTTTCGGCAACAGAATTGTCACCATCATCAGAAAAAAGAATTTTTAAAATTTATAAAAAAAAACATCATTTTTAAAATTCTTTTGTCTGATGATGGTGACAATGTTGTTGCCGAAACGTCACACACTAATAAATTATTTGGATTAGGTCTTATTTTATTTTATTATAATCTATAATCCAAATTGTGCTTTATCATTCTACCCACCATGATTATCATGGCCTGTACCACGTGTACTAGGGATAATTTTTTTTAAAAAGTTATAATTTTATACCAGTTGAGAAGGGCCGAAAGGTTTAAAAACTTGTCAAATGATTTACCATCAAAGAAACTTTTCACCTTTACATTTATTGTGGTAAAACTTCATAATGATGAAGAGTAACCTTCTTTTTACATCAAAGAGCTCTTTTTTGTAAAAAAAAAGTTATTTTAAATCGTTAAAAAGGCTTCATGACAATCATTTTGTGAGAATGGGTACAAATAACTAACAAGCTTATCTGACATCAATGTTGCCACACAGGAAGTGTTAGAGAAGGAAGGAATACCTTTTAAAACATGGGTCTCAAATAAAAGTCCCATGTGTGATTATCATATTATTAAGTTCTTTTTTCAGCATCACAAAAAAAAAAAAAAAAAATGCATGTAACCTAGGTGCACAAACAATATATATATATATATGTCATAATTTACATAATATCCAAGAGGTATAATTTCTTTTCGCCAAAATAAGTATGTAAATATGTAAATTCATCCATCTATAAAAACTGCACAAAAATAAACGTGGCAGACATTGTGGGCGAATGCTACAGCATGTTGCGGGTGCGCTGCTTACTTGGCTGTAAATAATTCTTGAAGATTGCATGCATAACGGTTGCACCCTTCCATTCGACCACGACGGATACGACATATATATATATATATATATATAAATAAATAGTTGTATAGTTTTATAGTTAAGTATTCTATTAAAATTATCTTAATTAATTTGATTATTTAAATTTAAATTATAAGATTAGTAAATTGTTATTATTTAGTATAGATAGAGAGAAAAAAAAATCCTTTACTTCTAATACATCATCTAGTTAATTTTTTCTCTCTATCTATACTAAATAATAACAATTTACTAATCTTATAATTTAAATTTAAATAATCAAATTAATTAAGATAATTTTAATAGAATACTTAACTATAAAACTATACAACTATTTATTTTTATAATTAATTTAGATTTAGCTTGCTAATCTAACCAAATCTAATTGATATGATTTATCATTCTTATCAGTCTGCTCCTTAAGTTTTAAATGTAGAATCATTGTTATATTTTTATTATATAGTTTTTACGCTATATATATATATATATATAGTGTAGAAATATATATATATATATATATATATATATATATATATATAGTGTAGAAACTATATAACAAAATTATAACAGTGATTCTAATTTTAAAACTTAAGGAGCAAACTGATAATAATGATAACTTATATCAATTAGATTTGATTAGATTAGCAAGCTAAATCTAAATTAATTATAATATAAATAGTTATTTAATTTTATAGTCCAGTTTTGTATTAAGATTATCTTCACTATTATGATCATTTAAATTCAAATTATAAAATTTGTAAAATGTTATTAATTTGTAGATAGAGAGAGAAAAAAAAAAAAAATCCTTTACTTCTAATACATCATCAAGTTAATTATATATTTATAATTAATAACAATAAAAATTAACAACGTAACGTCTATTACATCGGCTTTTACACGTCATTTAGACATACTCTAATCCTATATATAGAATAATCGAAGTGAGGATATATATAATAGTTAGAAAAAAGAGAGAAAGACAGAACCATGCACTTTTAATCAAACTAATAATAAAGAAAAAAAAAAAAAAAGTTTTGTAAAGAAGGTAGATAAGATTGTTAGTATATATATATATATTTTTATAATTTTATATTTTATCCTTTTTTTTTAAAAGATTTTTAAAGGTTTTTTTATTTTATAATATGATTATAAATAGTTGTATTTAGTAATGTTAATTCATACTATAGATATATTACTAAATACAACTATTTATAATCATATTATAAAATAAAAAAAAACTTTAAAAATCTTTAAAAAAAAAAGGATAAAATATAAAATTATAAAAATATATATATATATACTAACAATCTTATCTACCTTCTTTACAAAACTTTTTTTTTTTTTCTTTATTATTAGTTTGATTAAAAGTGCATGGTTCTGTCTTTCTCTCTTTTTTCTAACTATATATATATATAGATGAATGGCTGAGTATGCACTTTTTTTTTCATCTAAAAATTTGCAATGAGTGACCTTAAAAAAAAAAAATCAAAATTTTCCTTACAAATGTTTATTTTAATGGAGAAAATTGTGTGGAAACAAGGTGTGCCATTTTGGTATTTAGCGTCCATTGATATGAGAAAAATGTCCCACAAACACAAGGTAATAAGACCAAATCTAAATAAATAAATAGTATGTGACATTTCGGTAATAGTGTTGTTACCATCATCAGACAATTATAACACTGTGAAAAATAGTACACAATTGAATTTGTACTTGGATCAGGTGGATAAATTAAGAAAAAAGGCATTTTCTGATCGTGTAACTGAAAGTTACTGATGGCTTGCGCCATCTATCAGAATAAATATCAACTAATCATTGATTTTTAATTATACCAGAATTGGCCAAATACCGTTTCTTGATGACTCACTAAAAGCTAACCACGTACGCGCTTCGGGCTGTTAGCCCTCGTCAGTGTGGTGCAAGCTGTACCTCAAGAAACGGTATTTGGCCAATTCTGGAATAATTAAAAATCAACACTTAGTTAATATTTATTCTGATAGATGGCGCCAGCCATCAGCAACTTTCAGTTGCACAATCAGGAAATGCCTTTTTTCTTAATTATAACACTGTTTACCGAAACGTCACACACTATTAATTTATTTGGATTAGGTCTTATTTTCTTCTTGTAGCTATAATCTATAATTCAAATTGTTCTTTATCAACACACAATTTGTTCAATTATCTATTATCATTTAGTGATTCCATAAGACAGACAAAACAAACAAACACTGGCAAGTTTATACTTTCTCCAGCAATAAGTTTAAAAAAGAAACAAAAGAGAAAAATTCAAAACTATTATAGACGTGTAAGATTCTTTTAAAAATTAAACAATTTCTACTGCCCTTACTGTAATGGAAAAATTAATGGGAGGGCCTGGCTTATCAGTGGAGAATCCCCCAGCGGTTTCTGCATTCTTCTATTGCAGTAAGGACAGTAGAAATTGTTTAATTTTAAAAAGAATAATTTTTTTTTTGCTTATTCCTAGTACACGTGGTACAGGCCATGATAATCATGGTGGGTAGTTAGCGACTGCTTTTACTGTAAGTGCACCACATGTCTACACATGTGAAAAGCAGTTCTACTTTTGCACATGCAAATGTGCCAGAGCCCCGTTTGGTTACTTGGACTCGCTGGTGGGGTTAGACTTTTCAAGAATAGGGGGCAATTGAAGCATTTTTTTTTAAATCAGAAAAAAAGTGCCCAATGCAGGAATCGAACCTGGGTCGTAGCGGTCGAAAACCAACGGTTTAGACCATCTTTTCACTGACCCCCTAAAAAGAATCATACCCGTCTATAATAGTTTCGAATTTTCATAACAGATGGTGCACTAATGCATCATAACATAAAAGAGAAGTATATTAAAAGAGGTTAAAAAGAGAGAAGACTTAACGTAAAAAAATCTAAATTTTTCAAGAAAATAAATTTAAAAAAAAGAAAGAAAAAGGAAGAAGAGAAAGATGGGGAAAGTGAGAGAACACAATAAAAGAAACAAAAACAACAAAAAAAAATGAGGAAGTTGATTGACTGGTTTTTTACCTGGGGGTGACTTTACATGAAAAAATACCGGCTCAGTATAGTAGCCGTCTGCACCAAAATGGTGGTGACTTCCACGCGACACATAAGTGGTGGGAAAAAAAACAACAAAACAATAAAGATGATTTAAAAAATAAAAGAAAAAAAATTGTATAAAAAAGAGAATAAACCAATTAGAGAAAACTATCTTAGCTATATTTAACTAAACAAAAAGGTGCAGAGAAGATATGCTGGAAGTATAGTTCAATTTATTCATGATGTGGGTTTATTGGATTGGGGATTAATGGGTTTGGATTTATCCATGATGTGGATAAACCAAATTGTGGATTTAATGGGTGTGGATTTATCTAAAGTGAATTAACCGAATTGTGGATTCAATTGGTGTGGATTTATCCCTGATGTTGTTGTTTCTTATCCCCTTGTGTAAAGATTACACAAATTCCATGAATCCATGCTCCTCAAGCTGTTTGATGATAAGCAGCGGCCTCTCCCAAAGGTTCTGTTTAGTACATCTAATACAAGCCAAAATGTGTTCTGGAGCTGCAGGTGCCAAGCTACATTTTGAGCAAGTGGGGTAGATTTTGTTGTTATTTTCTATCTTCAATGGCTTGATTCCTGATGTGGATTTAATAGGTGTAGATTTAACCCTCTTCTTCTTCTTCTGAAGTATATATATGAAGAAACTGAATTATATGGATTTACCTGATTGTAGATTTACCCCTGATATGGTTTAACCGAAATATAGATTTAACAGGTGTGAATTTACATAATTGGGTATTTTAGGGGTGTGAATTTAACTTATTGTTGATTTTATTATGGATTTTCCCTGAATTCCAGAAATATTTAAAAGAAGCTTCCTAAAAAAAAATTGCACATCACACCTTTATCTATCTATACATAAATCTATAAATTGGCCTGGCTAGATAGGGTATTGACTCTAGAGTAGGTAGCCAATACATTAACTACGTTGGAATTTGCGCTAAAATCCATTTTATATTATATAATACACTGCGACCTGTGATTGCAAAACGACACTTGAAGTTACACTGCATGAGTTTCTTTTCAATGAAAAATCAAAATTTTATTTCAAGGTGAAATATTGACTATTTCTAACCTTTTTGGATGAGGTATGAAAGGGTGAATTATGAAGAGTAATGATGAATGGAAAAATAAAATTCCCATCCCTGGACACTCATCATTACTTTTCATAATTCACCCTTTCATACCTCATCCAAAAAGGTTAGAAATAGTCAATATTTCACCTTGAAATAAAATTTTGATTTTTTTGTTGAAAAGAAACTCATGCGGTGTAACTTCAAGTGTCGTTATCCATTTTCTATATTGAGAAGAAACAGATTACAGTAGGATACTATCTAATGCTGCACATGACTGGTACAGAGCAGGAGGGACAAGTTCTGTCCTCCCAAGAGAACAACAGTCTCTGATTTCCAGACTTAAGTCTGGTCATCTACAGACAATGACTTTCCAGAATGGTTGCAAGGTTTTCCCACTATGTACTAAATGTCAACCTACAACCCCAAAACACATTATTGACTGTATTGACTCATCCATTGATGAGCTCTACACTTTCTTGGCAGACACCATCAATAAGCTTTACAAGCTTGATACCTTAATATGATTGAGTGGAGATAAGAAAGAAGAAGAAGACATTAGGATACAACACTTAAAACAGTCTCTGATTTCCAGACTTAAGTCTGGTCATCTACGGACAATGACTTTCCAGAATGGTTGCAAGGTTTTTCCCACTATGTACTAAGTGCAATTCTCAACCTGCAACCCCAAAACACATTATTGACTGTATTGACTCATCCATTGATGAGCTCTACTATTTTCTGGCAGACACCATCAACAGTCTCAAGATTTAAAAGCTTGATACCTTAATATGAATGAGTGGAGATAAGAAAGAAGAAGAAGACATTAGGATACACCACTTAAAGTTTTAGGTTGAATTTGTGTAATCTTGACACAAGCTAATGAGCAATAGAAGCTCTTACTGCGGTGTCTTATCATGAGCATGATCTAATTTAGCCATTTTTTTTCTTTCTCTCCCCATTCAATCATCACTGCATTTTAAACTGTGAATATTCAAAACTGTTATAGAAGCGTATGAATCTTTTTAAAAATAAAACAATTTCTACTGCCCTTACTGCAATGGAAAAATTAATGGGAGGGCCTGGCTCATTAGTGGTAAACCCTCCCAGTTGTTTCACCAGTTTAATCTACCATACCGCTGTTATATTGCATTTTTTGATCTTCCTTTTATAGTGATCCTGATGCTAGACTCTTGGAATGGGTATTTTAGATGAACTATGGACATAAGCTTTGAGGACAGCAGAATTGAGAGGACACCTCTCTTAAAGAGACAAGTTTTCATTGCCAAAAATTTACCATTTTTACTAATTAACTGCTCTCAGGTAAGACGACACCTCTTTTTTAAAGCACACTTTGGCTCAGCAACTAGGTATTGTCCTATACAGAGAGGGGTTCTAATGTAATTAAAAAGATAAAACACATATACAGTAGAACCTCCATGAGAGGACATTCACGCTAGAGGACACCTCTCTATAAAGGACAGTTTTCATTGCCAATACAGTAGAACCTCCATGAGAGGACATTCACGCTAGAGGACACCTCTCTATAAAGGACAGTTTTCATTGCCAATACAGTAGAACCTCCATGAGAGGACATTCACGCTAGAGGACACCTCTCTATAAAGGACAGTTTTCATTGCCAATACAGTAGAACCTCCATGAGAGGTAGAGGACATTCACGCTAGAGGACACCTCTCTATAAAGGACAGTTTTCATTGCCAATACAGTAGAACCTCCATGAGAGGACATTCACGCTAGAGGACACCTCTCTGAAAGGACAGTTTTCATTTGCAAAAATTGCTATTTTTTTTTTACTATTTAGCAACTCTCCGGGAAAAGTGAGTGTCTTCTTACCAAGAGAGTAGCCAATTGATAAAAATGCCAGTTTTTGATGATGAAACTTGACTATTGGAGGGAGATGTCCTCTTACAAGAGAGTAGCTAATTGATATGAAATGATAGTTTTTGAAGATGAAAACAGTCTATTGTAGAGAAGTGTGTGTTCTTTAGTGAGGGTATCCTCTCATAGAGGTTCTTCTGTATTTTTATGGTTCTCTGAGAAAATATCAATAAACTCTGGCTTCTAGTGTTACTAAAAGTTAGAGATATTTTTTGTTCTTTAGATAGAATGAGGGCAGTAGTGATGGCAATGAGATGGGACAGTTCAGTATTTCTAAGGATAGGGGAGGTTATAGGAATGGTAGGTGAGGATAGCCGCTGCTACGCTAGTTACCTGCATTTGGTTTGGTTTCATAGAATAATGGCCCAGAAGGATAGGGATCTGCATCACCATGGTTTGCCGTTAATATGGAATAACACATATAATATCTTTATAATATTATACTCTTAAAACATATACATATATATATACAGTTAAACCTGTCTATAGCATCCCCTTTCTATAGTACCCTATTTTGGTGAGTCCCAAGAGGGGGTGCTATAGACAGGTTTAACTGTATATATACTTTTACTCTGTGTGAGAATATTCCTGCATTAAATAAACATTCAGTAGTAAGAAGGCAGTCAAGTAGTTTAAACTGTCGAAACCACAGAGAAGGTTCCCCGTTGATGAGCCACACAAGTCATCCCAATACAGTTAAACCTGTTTATAGCACCCCCTCTAAATAGCGCCTTCCTCTCTATAGCGTCCGATTTTAAACATTAAAATGTAAACATTTTACATTAAAAGTGACCTTTCTATAGTACCCTATTTTGGTGAGTCCCAAAAGGGGGCGCTATAGACAGGTTTAACTGTATTTTTCCAATGGAGAATACAAGTGAAAAAAATGGTATTTTGGATGATGAAAAATTGTTCTTTTATCTGTTCATGAAGGTTCTTCTGTAAAGCCTGAAACTGAATAAAGTAATCAGAAGGAAAGGGAAGTTAGCAGGACGTGTACTCTGAGGATTATCAGGTTATCATTTAGTGACCATACATCTTGAAGTATGCAAGAGAGAGCCAAGGGGAAGGAAGAATTAAGTGATCTCCTGATCGGGTACATTTACAATTAAATAATTTGAATAAAAATAGTACAAATGTGATATTGTACTGGGATAAGGTGTATATATTATGAAAAAGGCATTTCCTTATCGTGCAACTGAAAGTTGCTGATGGCTTGCGCCATCAATCGGAATAAATATCAACTATTCTGATTGATTTATTTATTTATTATTTTAATTATTTTTGATAATTAATTATTTGGAATAATTAAAAAATCAACAAGAATAGTTGATGATAAAGCACAATTTGGATTATAGATTATATTAAAAGAAAATAAGACCTAATCCAAATAATTTATTGGTGTGTGACGTTTCGGCAACAACATTGTCACACACTAATAAATTATTTGGATTAGGTCTTATTTTCTTTTAATAAGAATAGTTGATATTTATTCCAATAGATGGCGCAAGCCATCAGCAACTTTCAGTTGCACAATAAGGAGATGCCTTTTAATCATAATAAAATAATTGACGCTTATGTCTTTTATATAAAAAATTTCATTAATTTGGATTTTTGGTATTGCTACCATAGAAGTGTCTACAATCCTTACAGATGTTAGATGTGTAGGAGACTTACCTGTGATCACAGGCGGAGAAGGCACTGTAGGAACTCCTGCAACAATACATGGTCAATGATAGAACACAATTTGGATTAGAGCTACAAGTAGACCTAATTCCAAATAAATAAATAGTGTGTGACATTTCGGTAACAGTGTTATAAGACCAAATCCCAAATAAATAAATAGTTCGGTTCCAAAATCACTTTATTAGGTACCGCTCAACAAAAGCAACCTAGTTTATGATAATTGCAACTGTTGCGTTGCCTCTGCGTGGGTTGCTCATTACCAGGCCACTACATTTCTCTTAGAATTTATTAGAACACTAACTTCTACAAAATGGACTGACTGCCTCCCTGCTAACAACTTGTAGCGCTATTTATACATGAAGTCAGAAATGAGTATGCAAAGAGGATATTTGCAGAAATGCAAATATCCCAAGTATGCAAATACACAACAGAAACAATGAATAATATATGAAGGTTATTCACATATTAAACAAAAGGTTAATGCGGGATTCAATCCCGGTTCATGACTGTCGGGAATCAAGGGTTTTACCCAATCGTCCACCGACTTAAATAATGTCTGTAACATTTAGGTAACAACATTTTTACCAAAACGTCACACACTATTTATTTATTTAGTCTTATAACCTTGTGTTTATAATCTATAAATCCAAATTGTGCCTTATCGGTAACAGTGTTGTTACTGAAATGTCACCTACTATTAATTTATTTGGGATTAGGTCTTCTTGTAAATACATGGTTATTACAGAGAGAGATTGGTGTCAAAAGAACTTTTTAGGAAGTCTAGTAAGTTGACCATACAAGTAACTATAGGATAATGAGAATAGACCTGCAGAACAACAACAATAAAAAAGATTCACTCAAACAAACCCCCATAGATAAGATTAGACACTTTAAGAATAAAAATCTAATATTTTTTAACCAAAACAACAACAAAATATCATAAAAACAAAGTAATAAGACCAAATCCAAATAAATAAATAGTGTGTGACGTTTCAGTAACAACATTGTTACCATCTTCAGACAAAAGTCTTATTGGTTATTTGGACCATTTATATGGTCTTATTACCTTGTTTTATGATCTACTAGACGGGTGACCCGGGCTTCGCCCCGGGATTGACCCGTGTGCATATCTACCCGAGTGATATATATTTAGATAAGATTTTTTTAAATAATTGTTTGTTATTAGCATTATCTATTTGTTTGCATCAGCATAATTTAATCGTTGATAGAGGGCGCTGTTCGTGAGCTAAGTAGAATAATTTGAATATATAGTTTTAATAATTGATTTATATATATTTTTTAAAATAGCCTATCGTCTTCTCCGTATTTTTTTACCTATGTATGGAAATTTTGGTTTGAATTAGTGAACTACTGCGAATTTGTATACCGGACATACAAACATACAAACATTGATTTTTATATATATATATAGATAATCCAAATTGTGCCTTATCAACAAAATATCATGAAAATTGGGTATATAACTGAGAGGGGGAATGAGCCATTTGCAGTATTGTCTTGCTAGGGGTGTGGTACTCAGCCATATGCCATGGCCCCCGATTCTTGCAAAAGTCCAATCCCACCAGCAAGTGCAAGTAACCAAACGGGACTCTGGAAAATTTGTAAGTGCAAAAGTCAAACTGCTTTTCACATATGTAGACATGTGGTGCACTTACAGTAAAAAGCAGTCGCTAACTACCCACCATGATTATCATGGCTTGTACCACGTGTACTAGGGATAAGCAAAAAAAAAAAATTGCTTTTCACGTGTGTAGCCAGTAATGCGCTTACAGTAAAAAGCAGTCGTCTACTTCTACCCACCATGATTATCATGGCTTGTACTACGTGTACTAGGGATAAGCAAAAAATAAAAAGTAGATAGAAGGGAAGTGTAATACCTGTAGATACTAAGGCAGGTGTGGGTATCTCGGTAGGCTGTACAATGGGGGAGTCACTGATGACGGCTGACTTGGCCAGAGAACTAGCTAGCACATCCTCCCCAGCCACCACTGGGGGGTGAGTCAGGCGGGTGGGGATACGGTGGAGGTAGCCATAGCCAATACCACACCCCAGACTGCCCTGGCCCCCCCAGCTACGATTGGGGGTGATGGTGACCTCCCTGCAGGAGTCTGTATCTGTGGAGTAGACGTAGAGCTTGAGGGGCTTGCCTTCGTGGGTCTCTACCAGGGTGAAGAAATCCTCAGCCTGCATGCACCACTACATCAGGTACTGGCTAGCTCTAATGTACACCTGCAGCTCCAGAACACATTTTGGCTTACATTAGATGCACTAAACAGGACCTTTGGGAAAGGCCGATGCTTATCATAAAACAGCTCGAGGAGCATGAACTCATGGAATTGGTGTAATATTTACACAAGGGGATAAGAAACAATAACACTACAGCTCCAGAACACATTTTGGCTTGCATTACTAAACAGGACCTTTGGAAAGGCTGCTGCTTATCATAAAACAGCTCGAGGAGCATGACTCATGGAATTCATGTAATCTTTACACAAGGGAATAAAAAACAACACTGCAGCTTCATTAAATGCACTAAACAGGACCTTTGGGAAAGGCCCCTGCTTATCATAAAATAGCTCAAGGAGCATGAACTCATGTAATCTTTACACAAGGGGATAAGACACAACAACAACAACTGGCTAGCTCTAGTAAACACAAGCATGGATTGGCAAGAGTACCATAGACCTGTGGCAGTAAAACAAGCAACATAAAGCAGCAACTTACCTCATGAAGCAGAGAGTCAGATCCTATGACAAAGTCAATGTCAGAGCGAAGGCCAGCTTGCTCAGCCGGGGAGTTGGGCTCCACATCCTGTCACACCATACTGAGGTCATTTAGGGCAAATAATACCAACAAGAACATTCAAACATCATTATAACAATACGGATAGGAGAACCAAAATTATATGTTCACAATGTAATAAAAACCAAATCCAAATAAATAGTGTATGACGTTTCAGCGTTGTTACCATCTTCAGACAAAAGTACCGAATGAGAAATTTTTACCAACAACAGTAACTATTCAAAACAATGCTGTGGTAAAATTTCTCATTCAGTACTTTTTGTCTGAAGATGGTAACAATTATGTTACCGAAACGTCAACTATTTATTTATTTGGTCTTATTACCCTGTGTTTATAATCTATAATCCAAATTTCCCCCAAGATAATGTTGTTATAGCCACGGGTACAACAATGAGGACTTTATAATTATGATGAACCAAGTTGCAGTTATAAAGAGATTCGACTGTATTTATATATAGACTGGGAGTGACATCTTTGTGCAATTAATGGAACCACATTTAACTCCGCCTTTGCCGGTCCCAAGCCCTGATGAAAAAGGAGGACAGGGAGCATTAACAAGCTCACTAAAAAACCTGGGTTCAGCTGGCCCGGCTGATAGTACCCTGTAAGGACTCCTGATCCAGGGATGCAAGATGAGCAGCGTTTGTACTCCATGTTAGGAGTGGCTGCACATGGCATCTGTTCCTCATGTCAGAGGTGGCCATTTCTTTTGGAACTAAGTCGGCCTGCCACTGAGTAGTGCTCCCAGTCTTAATGACAAAGGCAGACGCATTCTACTTCACCCAGTATGGAGATAAGAAAGAAGAAGAAGAGTAGCAGCCATGCTGAGCAAAAGACCTGAAAATGACAGACACAACAGTTGTGGATAATCAAAGCTGTCAGTGGCCATGGGACTGGATTGACCAAAGATGAAGAAGAAACAAGACCAACTATCATGTTTCAGCAGCAGCCAGGCTGAGCAAAAGAACAACAAATGATAGACACAACAGCTGTGGATCATCAAAGCTGTCAGTGAACCATCCATGGGACTGAATTAACCAAAGAAGAATGACCAACCAACCAACCAAGATCATATTCCAGCAGAAACAATGGGGGAGACTCACCAGGACATGCCAGACATTCTCATTGGCCCCCTGAAAAGAGCAGAAGCGGATTGAGATTCCAAGCAGTCCCTGGCCACCCCAGATAGCAGATGGGATAATCTGGACATCCCTCAGGCTCTGGGACTTGCTGTTGTAGACAGTCATCCTGATAGGCCGTTCCACATTGGCTTTGAGGAGGTCCTTCAGGGTGTCATTGTCCTGGTTCTGTCAACACACCATCAGTTACCTCCCTACATACCATCACAGAAGGAATTGTGGAGACAGGCATCGAGCATTGATAGATAGTGATAGGTTAACAAATGTTAAAGATGCTACATCTATGCTTAGATATTCCTGAACATTTTTACTCCAAGTTGTATACTCCCCTTCAACCTTTTTTTCTAAAAGACAATACTTTGCTTAGAAAAGACCAAAGGTAAAAGTGATGCTTCTTTATTGAAGAGGTATGAATTTGACTTGTACCTCTCTAACAAAGATACCTGGCAATTCCTCCTATTGTTTTTTTTTGCTTATCCCTAGTACACGTGGTACAGGCCATGATAATCATGGTGGGTAGTTAGCGACTGCTTTTACTGTAAGCGCACCACATGTCTACACATGTGAAAAGCAGTTTGACTTTGCACTTACAAATGTGCCAGAGCCCCGTTTGGTTACTTGCACTCGCTGGTGGGGTTGGACTTTTGCAATAATTGGGGGCCATTGGAGCATTTTTTTTTTTAAAGAGAAAAAAGTGTCCAATGCGGGAATCGAACCCGGTTCATAGTGGTCGAAAACCAAACGGTTTAACCAGCCTTCCACCGACCCCCCTTAGACAATACTTTGCTAATATTAAACATGAAAAAATAGTACAAATGTGATACTGTACTGGGATAAGGTGCATAAATTATAAAAAAGGCATCTCCTTATGGAGCAAACCATCAGCAACTTTCAGTTGCACAATAAGGAGATGCCTTTTTTATAATATTAAACAGTCAGAATCCTTTGATCAGAATCAACAACAAGTTTCCAAGGATAAGTGTAAAATGAAAAGATTTAAAAGCATGAATGTTTCTTTTATACACAATACAAACTTCTACTGTCCTTACTGCGATGAAAAAATATATTGGGAGGGCTTGGCTCATCAGTGGTGAACCCTCCCAGCGGTTTCTCCAATTTAATCCACCAGACCGCTTCTCAGAGCTCTAATACTGTATTGGATGATTCTGCTTATATACGTAGCACTGAAGAATGAAATTTCAGAAATGGTTTTCAAGAAAACTATGGACATAAGCTTATAGGACAGTAGATTTACATTCAATTCGCATTCGTGCTTTTAAATTCTTTCATTTTATATGTATAGATGGCGCGTTATTGCTTTATGTTAAGGATAGGTGTCTTCTTTAAAAGAACTGACTTTGCTAATATGCTTTCCAGCTTTTGAAATGGGGCAACAGTGGGTCTGCAAAATGTAAAGGACAATAAACTTAAAAAAAAAAAAAAAGAGGTTGAGAGAAGGAGTCTACAACTTGATCCAATGTACAATACAGGTATTCTCTATGTGTTATGTCTTTATATATGATAAATAATACACAACACTATGCAACTTTATAGCAATTTATAACACCTATATCGAAGGTGAATGATAAGCTGAGCCATTTTCAATACACAGTAAGAGTGGTCTACCAGGAGAGACCATAGTCTGAAAACATGGTTGGCCTCTTCTGGAGGTGGTCTTTTATGAGAGACTCTGTCTGATGAAAGATAACCTCTAGAAAAGACCAGGTCTAGCCATATTTTTAGGGTAGGGTCTCTTATGGGAGGACTACTTGACAATATTGACTCTCTACCTAGTACTTTAATCTAAAAACAATTATATTTTTTGGCTTTATGACAGAATATCTCATTTAAAAAAGTTTTATACAAGTAATCATTCTCTAGATACTGTTTCTCTCACATCACATTTCTATTTATTTGTAAGCTTTGTGCAAAAACAACACTTATGAACAAAAACATATGAAAGTTGTACCTTTTATAGCATGTATATCGGGATTCAGACAATAACTCTGAAAGATATTACAGTGACCTTTATTGAAGACACACATATATACACTCATGGACAAAACTTAAGGAAGTTGTACCTTTTAGCATGTATATCGAGATTCAGACAATAACTCTGAAAGATATTACAGTGACCTTTATTGAAGACACATATATATACATTCATGGACAAAACTTAAGGAAGTTGTACCTTTTAGCATGTATATCGAGATTGAGACAATAACTCTGAAAGATATTACAGTGACCTTTTATTGAAGACACACGAGATAACCAAGTGTGAACAAAACTTAAGGAAGTTGTACCTTTTATAGTATGCATATCGGGATTGAGACAATAACTCTGAAAGATATTACAGTGACCTTTATTGAAGACATACAAGATAACCAAGTGTGAACAAAATTGCTTCTGTCTCCTTAAAAGAAAAAGACGAACAGGGGCAACATCAAAGGCATTCCCCTTCTTAAGTTTTGTCCATGTGAGTCTAGATATCAAATATCCACTGGGTAGTGATATAAATATCTCCATAGAGCAAAGTCTGACTGTCCAAATGGTAGATAGCCAACTAACAACAGCAGCTCACTATCATGGAGACTTATGGGACTATGGATATCTCCATAGAAGAGACAAATATACAGTAGAACCTCGCTGTAAAGGACAACACCTAATTGCAGAGCCAAAGTGTCCTTTAGGGAGAGATTTCTTCTTACCGGAGAGTTGCTAAATAGTAAAAATGGTATAATTTTGCAAATGAAAACTGTTCTTTATAGAGAGGTGTCTGCTAGCAGGGTGTCTGCTAAAGAGGGAGGTTCTACTGTACCCCTTATATAAAAAAAGGGAAAATGTGATAATGGCAGACTTGCAGAGAAGGATAAATCAACTCACGAGTCTAGTGTTCTCAATTGCCACGATGAAGTCAAAGAAAGCCTCCAGGCCGGCTTTGTGGGCAGGAGATTTCTCTTGGACCTGCCACAACAACAACACCAACACAGTGTTAAAACCAACATTGGATAACACAGGGTTCCCAAGACAATTGATCAGAGAGTTTCCAAAGTTCTTAAAGCGTGTTGTTACTGTAAAACCTTCCAGAAAAAGAGACAGCAAAGGAAATATAACCATATAAGCCATTTTAGATGGATATTTGACATTATACAATAAACATTACCAACACAGTGTTAAAACCAACACTAGATAACACTGGGTTCACAAGATAGACAAGTTTAGAGAGTTTCTAAAGTTCTTAAAGTGTGTTGTTACTGTAAAACCTTCCAGAAAAAGAGACAGCAAAGGAAATATAACCATATAAGCCATTTTAGATGGATATTTGACACTAGACGAATGGCCCGGGCAACGCCCGGGTTTTACCCGAGTGCGTATACAGTATAACCTCGTTAATTCGACACACCCCAATTCGACACTCGGCGATAATTCGACCATGTTCCGATGTCCCGACCTCCGGCCTATCAAATAACAAACCATAATTCGACAGTATCGATAATACGACAGTTCCGATAGTTCGACCATTTTAAAATTCGAATTTCGACAGTTGAATGTTATTTTACATGCAACTTTACCGCTAAACGGTATTACGGCGGCGACGATCGGCATCGGCGGGCGCCGATACGATCGCGCCATGCGCACTTTTGTTTTCTGGTTAGTTTAAGTTTCACTTTGCCTTTAATACATTAAAATTTATTTATTAAAAGACATTTCAGAGAAAGAAAGGCATGCATGTTTTTTTCAAAATGCCATCTGGAATACATCCTGAATAGGATTTCAGTGCAAAAACAGATATCTATAAAGGAATTTTTTAAAAGATCTCTTCATGATTATTTTAAAATAATATTTTAAAATTTTATTTTTATATATTTACCATATTTATTTCCTTTCAACTGCTATATTTTTCAATTAGAATAAAATATTATTTAATATATTATATTTAATATTTTAATGTCTGTAGAGTTAATATTTGATTATATTACTGAAAAGAAACACATTGCCAATAAATTTATTTGTTACAATTATTTATGTTTCTAAAATATGTATTAATGCCATTTTGTCACTGATACTAAAAGTTAATCATGAAAATAATATAAAAACACACAATGGTTTCAATTAATATCATTAATTTATATTACAAAGCTATTTTAAAAAATATTATTTTAGCGAGTTAGATGATTACCTAATCATATAACCTTAATTCAACACTTCCTTTAATTCAACCGAAAGCTCTGATCCCTTGGGGTGTTGAATTAAAGAGGTTCGACTGTATATTTTAAAAATGTTTTAATTCAAATACTATTCGTTACAATTATAAATTGGCGCCGTGGATGTCTCTCTTGTGAAACGTCCCGCCCCAAACTGTGTGTGTCTTGAAAATATAAAAATAAAAATGTGAATTTTCATAAAGATTTCATCATGTCGATTTTTTTTTTTTGCATTTCACCTACTAAATCGATAGAGATAATTACATTTGCAACATGAACTTAGGTATATTGACTAAATAGAAAACTGCATAGTAATAAAGATCATTTTTAAAGGCACCATATCGTTTTTTTTTTTCAATAAAATCGAAACAAAAATTAACGATAAATAACGATAATTGCCTTAAAAAAAAAAGAAAAATTCGCGGTGATTTTGTCTTGCATTCGTTTATACAATTATTATATACGAATGACCCGGGCAACGCCCGGGTTTTACCCGATTAAATGCTTTTATTCAAATACTATTCGTTACAATTATAAATTGGCGCCGTGGATGTCATTCTTGTATAATATATAAATAAGTTTTAAAAATTGTAAAAAAAAAAAAATGCATCGGCCGGGAATCGAACCCGGGCCGCCCGCATGGCAGGCGAGCATTCTACCACTGAACCACCGATGGTTATGAAAAATCCCATCCGTGAGCTTCAGACAGACAAACAAACAGACAGAATAAGGCAAATATATAAGTAGATTATACAATAAACATTACCAACACAGTGTTAAAACCAACACTAGATAACACTGGGTTCACAAGATAGACAAGTTTAGAGAGTTTCTAAAGTTCTTAAAGTGTGCTGTTACTGTAAAACCTTCCAGAAAAAGAGACGGCAAAGGAAATATAACCCTATAAGCCATCTTGGATGGATATTTTATATTATACAATAATAATTTAATCACTTTAATCAATATTTAAGTTGAAACCTTCCCCAAAGTTCCTTTTTAAAGAAACACAAGGTAATAAGACACAATCCAAATAAATAAATAGTGTGTTAGTCTTTTTATCTTATTACCTTGTGTTTTATAATCTGTAATTTATTAATTTTGTGCTTTATCTTTAAGAAATTTAATTCAGATCTCTCTCTTTCCGGACATGAAAGATCTTCTACAGAAAAAAAAAAAAAAAGTGCGTAATTCAAAATTGTTTCACACAAGTTTAAATGACAATACCTAGTTGCAGAGCCAATGTATCCTTTAGATAGAGAGAGGTGTTCTCTTATCAGAGAGTTGCTAAATATTACAAAAAAAAAAAAAAAGGCCAAGTATAGCATTGAAAACTGTCTTAGGTAGAAAGATATCCTCTCATGGAGGTTTTACTGTATAAAAGAGGGTACAATAGAATCTCTATGAGAGGACACTCGCACTAGAGGACACCTTCTCTACAAAGAATAGTTTTCAGTTGCAAAATTATCAATTTTGCTTTTTAGTAACTCTTCAGTAAGAGGACAACTCTCCCTAAAGAACATTTGTTTTACAATTAGGTGTTGTACTTTACAGGGAGGAGAACCTCCCTGTAGTACTGTTGTTGTTGCTTATTCCTCAAGTTGTTTAAATGATCTCCATTAGGTTCCATTGTCTCAGCTTTGCTATTATAGTCCTGGGGTCTAGTACTCCTTCCCAGAGGTCTAGTACTCTTGTTGTTTCATCATAAGAAATGTACTAAATCCTTTTGTAAGTGCAAAGTCGAACTGCTTTTCACATGTGTAGACATGTGGTAAACTGGTACACACAGTGAAAGCAGTTGTCAACCTCTAACCACCATGATTAGCATGGCCTGTACCATGTGTACTGGGGATAAGCAAAAAAAAAAAAACTAAATCCTTAGGAATAAGCTAAAAGAAATGGGTCTGAGCACATGCTAAGGCCTGATTTGAAAAATAATGGCCTGATAGGAGAAGGGTGGTAGAGGGAGGAAGTAACAACTCCCAGCTGTTGCCTGGAGGGTTGTGACATGTGGTGGAAACTATTTATTTTAAAGCCCTTCTTTTTTCCTCTGTGTTCTTTTTTTAGGATTTGGCACAGACATTTCACATTCCACATTGGTGTGGAAAGATTTCAAGGCCATTTATCCAAAGACAAAAAAACACTGTAATAATCTAATACAGTAGAACCTCCCTTTAGCGGACACCTCCCTACAAAGGACAGTTTTCATTTACAAAATTACCTTTTTTACAATTTAGCAACTCCGATAAGAGGACACCTATCCCTAAAGGACACTTTGGCTCTACAACTAGGTGTTGTCCTTTACAGAGTTCCCTCTACTCTATTACTATATAAATATTTTTACATCCTAACAATTAATTAGCTCCAATTCCAGGTAGTTGTCAACATTGAATTATGCCACAGCCTTCTTTCTTATCTCCACTCAATCATATTAAGGTATCAAGCTTGTAGAATTGTGTCTGCTGGGGAAGAGTAGAGCTCATCAATGGATGAGTCAATACAGACAATAATATGTTTTGGGGTTGCAGGTTAACATTTAGTACATAGTGGGAAAACCCTGCAACCATTCTGTCATTGTCCGTAGATGACCAGATTTAAGTCTGGAAATCAAAGACTGTTGTTCTCTTGGGAGGACAGAATTGATGCTTTTTCCTCCTTCACCCATTATGATATAGTATAATGACTGTAATTACATTCAATTTTTAAAAAACACACAGGGGTGTCAGTGAAAGTATGGTCTTAACCATTGATTTTCGACCGCTACGATCCGGGTTTGATTCCCGCATTGGGCACTTTATTTCTGATTTAAAAAAAATGCTCCAATGGCGCCCGATTTTTGCAAAAGTCCAACCCCACCAACGAGTGCAAATAACCAAACGGGACTCTGGCACATTTGTAAGGGCAAAAGTCGAACTGCTTTTCACATGTGTAGACATGTGGTGTACTTACAGTAAAAGCAGTCGCCTACTTCTATCCACCATGATTATCATGGTCTGTACCACGTGTATTAGGGATAAAAAAAAAAACACACACACAGGGTAATATGACCAAGTCAAATAATTCAGTGCTTTTGTCTGATGATAGTAACAACATTCGTTTCTGAAACATCACACACTATTTATTTATTTGGTCTTATTACCTTGTGTTTCTAATCTATAATCTAAATTGTACCTAATCACAACAACAAAAAAAGATATTACAATGTATATTGTGTGGTATAAAAACAGAAAAATTATACAATATGGAAATATAATTGCACACAACTTTACTTTGAAAGATGGTTATTTTTCATATTCATTTATAAGAAATTATATTGATTTTTGAAAATAGAGCAATCCATAGATGAATCTTTAATTAAAAAGACATATATTGGATCAAAGTATTATTTATTTTACCAATATTTCAGTTGGCTGAACGCCAACCTTTATCAAGGGGTGTTATAACATTTAATATTAACATTATAAAATAAATGATATTTTGATCCAATATATGCCTTTTTAATTCAAGAAATTATATGTAAAAAAGGTAGGAAAAAGGACAGTCAGTGCTATGCAAATATAATATAGACATATCCTGACTGTTCCAATGAGCATTTTATATACCAGAGCGCCATCTAGTAGATTAAAAACCAACTAAATGTTGATTTAATTTATTCCATAATATTTGGAAAACCTATTTTCTTTATAAATCAAGAAAAACCAACCAGGTGTGTATAATCAATATATAATATAATGCAGTTTCTGATTATAGAAGGACATTTGAAAATTATACCGCATGTGTTTCTTTTGAACGAAATACTAAACTTATTTTAAAGAGAAATAATGATTATTTCTAACCTTAGGGATGAAGTATGAAAGGAATTGTAAAGAGTAATGATAAACGGAAATATCATTACTCTTCACAATTCATTCTTTCATACTCCATCCCTAAGGTTAGAAATAATCATTATTTCTCCTTAAAATAAATTTTGTATTATTGTTCAAAAGAAACACATGCGGGATAATTTTCAAATGTCCTTCTATAATTAATATATATTTCATTTATAATATATGATATAAAATTTTAAAATAACTGATTAGGAAACCAAATTCTATTTTATATAAAAGAAAAATAAATATAAGTCAAGCCATATATATCTTAATTCATGAAATAATAATAATAAGACCTCAATGTTTGTCTTTGACATATTCGTATGCCATGAATATATCACAACCTGAAGCAATAGTAAACATATTGATGGTGAAAATATCAAAATATTCTAAAGATAGGTTCAAACATTAAATAGCACTGATAAACAAACATAATTATATTTTATGTTAATTTAAATGTTCGTTCGCAAGCGATAAATATATATATTATACCGAATTATCATTAAACATCAAGAGTATCAAAACCTTGCACAAGAACAGAAAAAACAAATGGCAATTATTAATCGCAAATGAATTTAAAGGTATACACCATTAAATTTTATTTGGAAAATAATGTAGACCTTTTAAAATGGCGTTATTTAAAAATATATATCACTTTATGTAATGAAAGTACTTTTAGACTGTGGAAAGTCGTAATTTACCCTTAAAACATGGTATCCGTCACTCCCTTCAATAATTGGGCTACTTTGTGAAGATCCCATTTTAAAAAATAACTTAGATTTTTTTTACTTTATATATAAATTGATTGTTTACAACCCTACGTGGCAAATATACACAAATTAACGGTGTTGTTTTGGATTTTAGTCATTTAGTCAATCAAAATTATTATCGTATTATTATTCATTTGATTTTTATTGTGAAAATATTAAATGAAACGCTATTTTTAATAACATAATTTGAATTATATAATTAGAAATATATTAAGAAAAATATTTAAATGAATGATGTGGAGAACAGCTATATAAAATTTTGACACTTAAATTCTGATTCCTCTAGGTGTTGAATGACAACTATATTTCTGTATTCTATATATAAATTATACTAAAAATAATAAAGACATTTATCTTAAATTTTTCGAATTATACTACGAATGGGTGGTGTAGGTAAATTATAAGCTAGTGGAATTTCTTCTATATCTATAATTGTATAATTTTAGCCTAGGAGTGTTGAGGACCAGTGGCAAATCAACTTGGCACAATATTATCTCTCCCACCACACTAATTAAAATTTCATTTTTATTCTAATGAATGTCAGAAGAAATTCATAAAAATATATAAATAAAAGTATAAAATAAATGTTTAGTTTGTTCTTATATTTTCACCAATATCTTACCTATCTAGGTGACATATTAGCAGGATATAGAGTTAGGTCTGAAAATCACTATCATAGTTATGACCCAAGGATATATATAACTGACAATGGAATAATTTCCATATTTTTTTGATAAAGTTTCTGAGAGATATAATACATTTGTACATTAATAAATTCGTATCATAATATTATACTATTACTATCTACTATTTATCTACCATTTGAGGGCATAATGAAACGACCCTGTACAGACTACAGGTACGTCTAGGGCGTGACTACGCGTGACTTTCACCATGGGGTCGACCGAGTCCTTACACCTTGTGACTACCGCGTAAACTTTGGATCTGGATATGGCTTTTAGCACACGCAAGGTTCTTAGGTCCATGGATCATAGTGTCTGTATAGGGGTCTGTTTCTTTTGAGCCTTGAGGATAGATTAATGGGTGATTGGTGCAGACTTGGCCTAGATCTCTTTTAGCAAGACCCACTGATAGCGCAGCAATGGTTGCGGAAGGCGCTGGATGAGAAGGCTCAGGGGCTGGAGTCTCCTGGAATCGCCGCAGGCAAAGATGTGGAAGGGCTGGAGAATGTCAAGGGGGTCTGCTTGACAGATACAGAACGCTCCGCGGCTAATGTAGAAAGGCGGAGTTGTTGGAGGTCGTGGTCATGAAGGAGGATAGTGTTGACAACGGCCCCTTGCTAGGTGTCCTGATGATATCGCTTACCATTGGTCACCAAGGGGCAGGTGACTTGCCGAAGTCCCTGGCAGTGGCATCTTTTACACATAACGCCGTAGGTGATATAGGCGGACGTCGATTCTTCTTTCTAAGTAACCACCAGCTTGGCAGGAAGCTTGAAGGGTTTTAGTCCTTCCTTCAAAATGATGAAGGTACTCTGGTTTCTTCTAGAGGTATACTCTCATCAGATACTCTGTTTAGGTTTAAAGATTCTTCATGACTTGGTTGGAATAGCAGATTCAATTATGAAAGACCTCCACCAGGAGAATTCATGTTTCTTAGGTAAACCCTTTTGAAGACTTTACTGTATCATTTTATAAATCTGCTAAGAAAGAACTACTGAATAACTAGACAAACTGTAAAATATTTTCTTTTCCTTTTCATTAATTTTTTTTTTTTTTTTAAAGAAAAATCTTGTAAAAGGTGAGTGACCCTGCTATATTGAAATAAATTGGAAGGACCTGGTGTTCATCAGGGTAAAATCAATCTCATAAAATTATATTTATAAATTTCCATATATAATTTTATGAACCACACACATATACATTACTATTATTCAAATTAAGATTTTGTATTGTACGCGTATTAGATGAACAGCCAAATTGCAATATTAGAAGCTACCAAAATATAAAGAACAAGAGAGAAAATATGTTTCTGAGACATCATTAACTTATGGAGTTGATCTGATATTCTATCATATTGTGGGCATAAACAAGATCAATAATAAAAGAGCTATCTGTACTTTAAACTGGCGAATTGCTGGATAACTAATGAATCACTGATATGACATATTCTCTCAATTTATTTTCTCATTTCAGTTGGAACTGTGTAGCCATTTTTTAAAATAGCATTTCTCAAAAAGGTAATCTTTTATAAAATAGACGCCCCACTATTGTTTTATAGTCCTTTGAGAATAGAAAAAACAATAGTTTTAATGTTTTCTGCGTGTGTATTAATATAATGATGAAATATATTTCATCAACCTTTTATGGTAAGAAAAAATAGTACAAAAGCGAAATTTCACTTGGATCAGGTTGATAAAATAAGAGAAAATTGTCCACTGATCATACAACTAAAAGTTTCTAATAGATTACAACAGATGGCGCAAGACAACAGCAACTTTTAGGTGCACAATAAGGAGAATTCTTTATTTTATGGTAAGTTTATTTATCGTGGTTATGGCAAGCCAACTCACCGCCATTCTAATGGTAAAATATACTTTTACATTAAGAATGGTGAATCACCGAAACACAATGATAAATGAATTTAGAACTCAAGGTTCACCAGCCCTAACTTCATTTGCATATTTGAAAATAAAGAGGTACCAATAATTAAATGTGTATAATATGTACAAGACAAAATCCAAAATTTAAAGATATCAAGTATTTGCATAGCAATTAAAACGATTTGTAAAGTATTACTTTATTATATGTAATGGCAAGATTTATTCATTAGAACTTCATTGGACCTTTTAAGATCTTCAAATGTTTTAGAGAGGTGTATATATTAGAGATATTTAATTTAAAGTGTTGAAATTGAATTCTTTTAGCATGAAAACGAATACTTGTTTAACCAATTCTGTAGTTTAGGTTCGTCTTTTTTATTATTATCTCCACTCAATCACATTAGGGTATCAAGCCTGTAGAGCTTGACTCTTGTTAGCGTATCGACAACCATAATGACTGGGTGAAGTAAAATGCGTTTGCCTTTATCATTAAGACTGGTAGCACTATTTAGTAGCAGGCCGACTTAGATCCAATATGAAGTATCTGCCTCTGATATGAAGAACAAACGCAACGTGTAGCCGCTCCTAACAAGGGGTACAGACGCTGCTAATCCTTCTTCTCTAGATCAAGAGCCCTTACAGGATACTATCAGCTGGGCCAGCTGAGCCCAGATTTTTCAGAGAGCCTGTTACTGCTCCTTCTTCTCATTTTCACCAGGGCTTGAAAACTGGTAAAGGCCGAGTTGTTTTGCTTTATGTTTCTTATTAATGGTTATTTTGTTTCTTAACAGGTTTGGTGGTTCCAATGCTGAGATTTTCAAGTCAAGCATGTGGGGTATGATGAAGTGCAAACGTATGAAAGTTTGCTTTATACCTAATAGAAGAAACGCTTTAAAAATCATTTTAATTCCTAGGCATAGAGACTTATAAATGGTAATAAATTGATTAAGCAATATTTAGGTTGTAGTAAAACATGCTAACCTTTATCAAGAGAGATCACAAACAAATCAAGAAAAAAATTGTGTTATTGCACTTTTTGTACCTTAATAAGAATGACAATCTAAATATTTTGTAAATTAAATCAATTTCGATCCAATAATTGTATTAAAAAAATGAATATTCTATTCTAAATTAATCTACGTGTTCGGTTAAAATATGGGCAAGAAAGGTAAACAAAATTGCGTTTTTTTAAAATACATTTTTAATTGGTTAAGAAGCCCTATTATATATCTTTCATGATTTATTTGAAGATGTGGAATGAACTAAAATATGGAGCACAGATTCAAAAGAAACCTCTTTTATACATAACGCTACGGATGGCATTAGGTAGGCGTGTCACTAGGGTATGGAGGTTGTGGATTGGGAACTGCTTCCAATCCTCGGTAAGGGCGGTCACCAGCTCGCCCCGCCCCTTGAAACTGATAGTGGGCGTTAACAGTTGCCGCCACACCTTCTCCATGGGATGGATGTCGTCAAGAGAGGCGGGCCAAGTAAGAGCTTCATATCCCGCATCGTGGAGCGCCATCGTAGCCGAGAACTTTCGTATCTGAACCGTGTTCACGGGGCAGTTGAGAGGCAGTTGTCTGAGCTTCTGAATCAGAAGTTCGCGGTATACTTTGGGCTCTTCCAACTGTTTAGCACGAAACTCTAATGGGAGCTTTCCACCTTCCAGAAGGCAGCCCATACCCAGATCTGGTGTCGACATTCGGAGTTGGATGCCTGTAGGAAGAGCGTAGTGTCTCCGGTGAAGAGCACAGTCCGCCATTTCTTGAAGGTCCAACTCTGGTACTCCTTTGCCCAAGAATGCCGAAGTTGTCTCACCTTCGAAGTCATGGTCATATGCCGGATCTGACGAACGTGGACATAGGTCGTTGGTTTAGGGGCGGATTCCTTGAGCTCTGAGAACCCAAGGTAAGCAACCATTAACAATCTTTTAAAAATATTTAATTAATATATTATAAAGAGGTATATCGTGATATATAAAGACGAGAACCTGTCAAAATATCGAAAAAGCAATAAAAAATCGTCTTAAATCCAAAGTGCGTTTAGTGAAATATAAACATTTCAGTTATAGAGAGGATAACAAAACCTTTCTATTAAAATTAAATTTAAAAACATTTTTTTCGGTGTATTTACACAATGAAATGAATTTATAAATCAAAATAAAATATAAATATATTTTGATAAAAATGGTTGTATTAAAACGTGAGAAGGATAAAAAGGAAAATATGCTATTTTAAAAATAAAAAAGATTAATTTTTATATACTTAATTAACTTATATAAAAGTATATAGTGGTTCAAATTTTAGAATTATGTAAAATGTGACATATATATGTATATATATAGTGGAGTAGGAAATTATATACCTTGGCTGCTACGGGAGACTTTGACAACTGTACTATTTGATAGGCTTGGGCTCGAAATGTGACGTGGCAGTAGGTTCACACAGTTTTAATTGAAGGCCGTAGTCTTTGGCATTTTCTGGGAATACTGGGATGAACGTTGCTATCCATCAGCTTCTCACAGGGGGAGGGGCATCGTTCTTGAGGGCGGGGCGTTATCGGGTGGGAGGGGCTTCGGTCTTGAGGGCGGACCGTTATTGGGTTGGAGGTGCATCGTTCTTGAGGGCGGGGCGTTATCGAGTGGAGGGGCATCGTTCTTGAGGGAGGAGCGTTATCGAGTGGGAGGGGCATCGTTCTTGAGGGAGGAGCGTTATCGAGTGGGAGGAGAATCGTTCTTTAGGGCTGGGCGTTATTGGGTGGGAAGGGACTTGTTGGTGGTTGACCACGGGAGGCGGAGCATCGCAAATAGGAGGTGGGCTGAAGTGGACTTGTCCTCTAACATCCTAGCTGGCTGTATAGAGCACTCAGTTCCGATCTCCCTCGTTGAAATTCTCGCTTTCACCTTTTTGGGAACAACCAATTGCTTTTTAGAATTCTCAAATTCCTCTATGTATTCAATATGGTCGCATATATTTTGAGCTTTAGATACAATTAAATCGTTTTGGGGAGTCGCTTTGCTATTTAAGCGACACGTTTGGCTTTTATTATCTTCGTTTCCTAAACAAAGTGGGCTTGCAGTTTGATTTACACTCTTAGAACCGCCGCAGTCCTCTTTCGACAATATTGTTGAAGATTCGGATTTTATTGTGGGTAATCGAAAGCTTGTCCTCTCGTTCAGATCCCTTTCGAAAGTTGCGGAAGAGCGAAACGCTTCCATGATGTTGAGCGATATAATTCTCGATGGAGTCGGGTGGGAACAAAGGCTTCCCAAAAGTTTGAGGACGTGCCATCAACTTGTTGACAGGCTCAATCCTAGTTTTCTGAGAACTTATTCCTGAATCCAAAGCGGTATTTGAAAAGGGTTCCTTGTCCATTCTGGGTTTGTTCTTCCATCCTGAGGTATTTGAAGAATGAAGGTTGACCTTCGGCTGTTGAACAACCAGATTTGGTGTTGGAGTTGGAGCTTGGGGTGTATGGTGATCTCCAGATTTTGTCAGTCATCGTCGCTTGTCGGTGGAAGGTTGGTGGAGGGTTGGTGAGGAGAGTTCTGCAGCACATCAATTCAAAAGATACAAATATATACACTCATGGAAAAAATTAAGGGAGTGGAAAGTATTTGATTATCGCCGGTCGTCTATTTTTTTTTAAGGATACAGAGGCAATTTCGTTCACACTTGGATATCTCATGTGCCTTAATGTTGCCAATAAAGGTCACTGGGTATCAAACATCTTTCAGAGTTATTGTCTGAATACCGATATACATGCTAAAAGGTACAACTTACTT
>CP092869.1:93314331-93339849 GCA_030710605.1 Cordylochernes scorpioides
ACAGCTGATAACAGGGTTGTCTAGAGGGGGGCAGGGAGGACACGTGTTCGCCGGCAGCCAATGGGCGCGCATTCTATCTGTGAGCTTCAGAATAAGGCAATTATATAAGTAGATTTTTGTAATCTTTACACAAGCTATTGAGTAATAGAAGCTCTTACTGCAGTGCCTTATCATGAGCATGATCTAAGTTGGCTAACTTTTTTTTTCTTTCTCTCCCCATTCAATCATCACTGCATTTTAAACTGTGAATATTCAAAACTATTATAGAAGCGTATGATTCTTTTTAAAAATAAAACAATTTCTACTGATCTTACTGCAATGGAAAAATTAATGGGAGGGCCTGGCTCATCAGTGGTAAACCCTCCCAGCGGTTTCACCAGTTTAATCTACCATACCGGTGTTATATTGCATTTTTTCGATCTTCCTTTTATAGTGATAGTGTTGCTAGATTCTTGGAATGGGTATTTTAGATGAACTATGGACATAAGCTTTGAGGATAGCAGAATTGAGAGGACACCTATCTTAAAGAGACAAGTTTTCATTGCCAAAAATTTACCATTTTTACTAATTAACTGCTCTCAGGTAAGAGGACACCTCTTTTTAAAGCCCACTTTGGCTCTGCAACTAGGTGTTGTACTATACAGAGAGGGGTTTTAATGTAATTAAAAAGATAAAACATATACATAGTAGAACCTCCATGAGAGGAAATTTGTGCTAGAGGACACCTCTCTAAAAAGAACAGTTTACATTTGCAAAAATTGCTTTTTTTTTTATTACTATTTAGCAACTCTCTGGTAAAAGTGAGTGTCTTCTTACCCAGAGAGTAGCTGATTGATATGAAATGGTATATTTTGATGATGAAAACTGACTATTGGAGGGAGGTGTCCTCTTACCAAGAGAGTAGCTAATTGATATGAAATGGTATTTTTGAAGATGAAAACAGTCTATTGTAGAGAAGTGTGTGTTCTTTAGTGAAGGTATCCTCTCATAGAGGTTCTACTATATTTTTATGGTTCTCTGAGAAAATATCAATAAACTCTGGCTTCTAGTGTTACTAAAAGTTAGAGATATTTTTTGTTCTTTAGTTAGAATGAGGGCAATAGTGATGGCAATGAGATGGGACATACCAAGTTCAGTATTTCTAAGGATAGGGGAGGTTATAGGAATGGTAGGTGAGGATAGCCGCTGCTACACTAATTACCTGCATTTGGTTTGGTTTCATAGAATAATGGCCCGGAAGGATAGGGATCTGCATCACCACGGTTTGATGTTAATATGGAATAACACATGAGACCACATATACTTCAATTTTATTTAGATAACCCTGGTATGTAAGTACAAAGTCGAACTGCCTTTCACATGTGTAGACATGTGGTGCACTTACAGTAAAAGCAATCGTCAACTTCTACACACCATGATTATCATGGCCTATACCACATGTACTAAGTATACGCAAAAAAAAAAAGAAGATAACCCAGGTTCTTGGAGGCATGTACAGAAGACGTCAACTACATAAGCTGTCCTTCTGACACCTAAGTTTTCTTGAGATTTCATTTAATAGGACAGTGGAATACTTCAAAATGCCAAAAAAAAGTGATTTCACATATTTCAATATAAGGAATTAATATAGGATTAATGGCGCTCTCCGCCATGTAAAAAGCTCATGTGAGTGATCAGAATATGCCATTTTTGTTTTTAATATCAACACCTGAAACCATTTTTCTATTTTTCTCACAAATATATATATGTAAAAAAGCATAGGGCCCCTCTCCCATCAAAATAAATGTCAAAACTAAACACCATCCATTGACCGTCGTTTCAAATTAGCGGCCTCTGGTCGGTAACAAAGCCACAACACCAGCTTTGGCAAACAGAGAAGGGTCCACCCGGAAACCATAATTTTGGGCTAATGGCCTTTGTCAGCCCAGTGTCGAAACCATTGAGAAGGTTCTCTATTGATGAGCCACACAGGCATCCCAATATTTTTCCAATGGAGAATACAAGTGGAAAAAAAAAAAAAGGTATTTTGGATGATGAAAACTGTTCTTTGTCTGCTCATGGAGGTTCTTCTGTAAAGCCCAGGACAGACTTTATTTCATGAGATCCACAAAGGATCTGAAGGAATTTTCACAATCTGCCAAAAAGGTGTTTAGCTGGTAAAGTGGAAATATATGTTTTTTTTCTTTTACAACTAAAATAACTTTCTACTGTCCATACTGCAATGGAAAATATTGGAAGGGCCTGGCTCGTCAGTGGTGTACCTAGCTGTTCCACCAGTTTAATCTATCAGACCACTCTATACCATTGAATTAGGCTGTCTTATAAAGCTGGCAATTGTCATGAATTCTTAGGGAAAAGGAATTTATATAATATCTTTATAATATTATACCCTTATAAAACATATATATGATAATTTAAACCAACAACCCTATATATTATAATCTTTATAACAAGATTGTCATGTTGTATATAGAACTAATTATAAACTATAAATAATTATACGCATAATTGACGTGTGTCCTTGTATCCCCATATGTAATGTACTGAGGATGAATAAATAAAAATATATAATAGATTAAAAACTGAGTTAAGAGCCAGAGAGAGATTTACAAAGTAACTTCTAAAGATAGATGGAAACCCAGACCGCTGCCAGAGTCGAGTTGCGGACACGTGCAGAAAGGCAATACTTCCTGGTCCACTTCCTAGTCCAAAAAAGTTGTTTAAATAGGACCCCACGTAGCAACAGCCATTTTCAGTTCTAGTTCAGTTCCGGTCAGCGTCACCCCTTGTCGCCGGTTGTCACCAACTCATCGACGATGTAAAACAGTAAGAAATCTCCTATCTCCATCTTTGCTCTTGGCTCGCTTTTTATCTATTCAAGGAACTTTCTTTCAACGTGTCGCTTCGTTTTTTGTGTGTGTGGACATCCCCAGTTTTCCACTCTGCCTCGACCACGACTGCCTGTACTTTGTGAGAACTGTTAAAGGCCCTACAAGGTGCAGAGAGGCTACTGGAAAACTCTCCACCCCTGACTGCCCCTCGCGGTTACTACAGGTTTGACCCTCGGTTACCACAACTTATAGCGAGAGTCGACGAGGTTCTACAACAGGCTTACCAAACACCAACACAATATTACAGCTAGTCGACAGGCTCTCAACATATTATCACAGATAGTCGACAGGATCCCTAATCACAGACAGGATCTCAACGCAATATTACAGAGAGTCGACAGGACCCCAACACAATATTACATATACATATATATATATACAGTTAAACCTGTCTATAGCGCCCCCTCTAAATAGCTCCTTCCTCTCTATAGCGCCAGATTTTAAACATTAAAATGTAAACATTTTACATTAAAAGTGACCTGTCTATAGCACCCACTTTCTATAGTACCCTATTTTGGTGAGTCCCAAGAGGGGGCGACAGGTTTAGCTGTATATATATATACCTTTACTCTGTGAATGTGAGAATATTCCTGCACTAAATAAACATTCAGTAGTGTAAGGCTTAAACTGTCGAAACCACTGAGAAGGTTCCTCGTTGATGAGCCATACAGGCATCCCAATAATTTTTCCAATGGAGAATACAAGTGAAAAAAAAAAGGTATTTTGGATGATGAAAAACTGTTCTTTTATCTGTTCATGGAGGTTCTTCTGTAAAGCCTGAAACTGAATAAAGTAATCAGAAGGAAAGGGAAGTTAGCAGGACGTGTACTCCGAGGATTATCAGGTTATCATTTAGTGACCATACATCTTGAAATATGCAAGAGAGAGCCAAGGGGAAGGAAGAATTAAGTGATCTCCTGATCGGGTACATTTACAATAAAAATAATTTGAAAAAAATAGTACAAATGTGATATTGTACTGGGATAAGGTGCATAAATTATGAAAAAGACATCTCTTTATCGTGCAACTGAAAGTTGCTGATGGCTTGCGCCATCTATCGAAATAAATATCAACTATTCTGATTGATTTATTTATTTATTATTTTAATTATTTGGAATAATTAAAGGTGGAAGGCTGGGTAAACCGTTTGCTTTTCGACCACTAGGACCCGGGTTCGATTCCCGCATTGGGCACTTTTTTCTGTTTAAAAAAAAATGCTCCAATGGCCCCCGATTCTTGCAAAAGTCCAACCCCACCAGCGAGTGCAAGTAACCAAATGGGGCTCTGGCATTTGTAAGTGCAAAGTCGAACTGCTTTTCACATGTGTAGATATGTGGTGCGCTTACAGTAAAAGCAGTCGCTAACTACCCACCATGATTATCATGGCCTGTACCACGTGTACTAGGGATAAGCAAAAAAAAAAAAATATATATCAACAAGAATAGTTGATGATAAAGCACAATTTGGATTATAGATTATATTAAAAGAAAATAAGACCTAATCCAAATAATTTATTGGTGTGTGACGTTTCGGCAACAACATTGTCACACACTAATAAATTATTTGGATTAGGTCTTATTTTCTTTTAATAAGAATAGTTGATATTTATTCCGATAGATGGCGCAAGCCATCAGCAACTTTCAGTTGCACGATAAGGAGATGCCTTTTAATCATAATAAAATAATTGACGCTTATGTCTTTTATATAAAAAATTTCATTAATTTGGATTTTTGGTATTGCTACCATAGAAGTGTCTACAATCCTTACAGATGTTAGATGTGTAGGAGACTTACCTGTGATCACAGGCGGAGAAGGCACTGTAGGAACTCCTGTAACAATACATGGTCAATGATAGAGTACAATTTGGATTAGAGAGCTACAAGTAGACCTAATCCCAAATAAATAAATAGTGTGTGACATTTCGGTAACAGTGTTATAAGACCTAATCCAAATAAATAAATAGTTCGGTTCCAAAATCACTTTATTAGGCTCCGCTCAACAAGAGCAACCTAGTTTATGATAATTGCAACTGTTGCGTTGCCTCTGCATGGGTTGCTCATTACCAGGCCACTACATTTCTCTTAGAATTTATTAGAACACTATCTTCTACAATATGGACTGACTGCCCGCTAACAACTTGTAGCGCTATTTATACATGAAGTCAGAAATGAGTATGCAAAGAGGATATTTGCAGAAATGCAAATATCCCAAGTATGCAAATACCCAACAGAAACAATGAATAATATATGAAGGTTATTCACATATTAAACAAAAGGTTAACGCGGGATTGGATCCCGGTTCATGACTGTCGGGAATCAAGGGTTTTACCCAATCGTCCACCGACTTAAATAATGTCTGTAAAATTTAGGTAACAACATTTTTACCAAAACGTCACACACTATTTATTTATTTAGTCTTATAACCTTGTGTTTATAATCTATAAATCCAAATTGTGCCTTATTGGTAACAGTGTTGTTACTGAAACTTCACCTACTATTAATTTATTTGGGATTAGGTCTTATTTTATTGTAAATACATGGTTAATACAGAGAGAGATTGGTGTCAAAAGAACTTCTTATGGAAGTCTAGCAAGTTGACCATACAAGTAACTATAGGATATTGAGAATAGACCTGCAGAACAACAACAATAAAAAAAGATTCACTCAAACAAACCCCCATAGATAAGATTAGACACTTAGAATGATAAAAGTACAATTTGGATTATAGATTATAATAAAAAAAGGAAATAAGACCTAATCCAAATAATTTATTGGTGTGTGACGTTTCGGCAACAACATTGTCATTAGACAAAAGAGTAATTAATTTATTCTTTTGTCTGATGATGGTGACAATGTTGTTGCCGAAACATCACACACTAATAAATTATTTGGATTAGGTCTTATTTCCTTTTTTTAGACACTTAGAATAAAAATCTAATATTTTTAAAAACAAAACAACAACAAAATGTCACGAAAATTGGGTATAAAATTGAGAGGGGGGGAATAAGCTATTTGCAGTATTGTCTTGCTATGGGTGTGTACTCAGCCATGTAGATACTACTTTTTTTTTCTGGTTAAAAAAAAAAAGCTCCAATGGCTCCATATTCTTGCAAAAGTCCAATCCCACCAGCGAGTGCAAGTAACCAAATGGGGCTCTGGCACATTTGTAAGTGCAAAAGTCGAACTGCTTTTCACATGTGTAGACATGTGGGGCACTTACAATAAAAAAGCAGTCACCTACTTCTACCTACCATGATTATCATGGCCTGTACCATGTGTACTAGGGATAAACAAAAAAAAAAAAATGTAGATAGAAGGGAAGTGTAATATACCTGTAGATACTAAGGCAGGTGTGGGTATCTCGGTGGGCTGTACAATGGGGGAGTCACTGATGACGGCTGACTTGGCCAGAGAGCTAGCTAGCACATCCTCCCCCGCCACCACTGGGGGGTGAGTCAGGCGGGTGGGGATACGGTGGAGGTAGCCGTAGCCAATACCACACCCCAGACTGCCCTGGCCCCCCCAGCTACGATTGGGGGTGATAGTGACCTCCCTGCAGGAGTCTGTATCTGTGGAGTAGACGTAGAGCTTGAGGGGCTTTCCCTCGTGGGTCTCTACCAGGGTGAAGAAATCCTCAGCCTGCACGCACCACTACAACATCAGGTACTGGCTAGCTCTAATGTACACCTGCAGCTCCAGAACACATTTTGGCATGCATCACTAAACAGGACCTTTTGGAGAGGCCGCTGCTTATCATAAAACAGCTTGAGGAGCATGAACTCATGGAATTCGTGTAATCTTTACACAAGGGGATAAGAGACGATAACACTGCAGCTCCAGAACACATTTTGGCTTGCATTAGATGTACTAAACAGGACTTTTTGGAGAGGCCGCTGCTTATCATAAAACAGCTCGAGGAGCATGAACTCATGTAATCTTTAAAATGAAAGGATTTAAAAGCACGAATGTTTATTTTATACATAATACAAGCTTCTACTGCCCCCTTACTGCGATGAAAAAATAGCTTGTATTATGTATAAAAGAAACATTCGTGCTTTTAAATCCTTTCATTTTATATGTATAGATGGCACGTTATTGCTTCATGTAATCTTTACACAAGGGGATAAGAAACAACAACACTGCAGCTCCAGAACACATTTTGGCTTGCATCACTAAACAGGATCTTTGGGAGAGGCCGCTGCTTATCATAAAACAGCTCGAGGAGCATGAACTCATGTAATCTTTAAAATGAAAGGATTTAAAAGCACGAATGTTTATTTTATACATAATACAAGCTTCTACTGCCCCCTTACTGCGATGAAAAAATAGCTTGTATTATGTATAAAAGAAACATTCGTGCTTTTAAATCCTTTCATTTTATATGTATAGATGGCACGTTATTGCTTCATGTAATCTTTACACAAGGGGATAAGAAACAACAACACTGCAGCTCCAGAACACATTTTGGCTTGCATCACTAAACAGGACCTTTCGGAAAGGCCGCTGCTTATCATAAAACAGCTCGAAGGGCATGAACTCATGGAATTCGTGTAATCTTTACACAAGGGGATAAGACACAAAAACATTGCAGCTCCAGAACACATTTTGGCTTGCATTAGATGTACTAAACAGGATCTTTGGGAGAGGCTGCTGTTTATCATAAAACAGCTTGAGGAGCATGAACTCATGGAATTCGTGTAATCTTTACACAAGTGGATAAGAAACAACAACACTGCAGCTCCAGAACACATTTTGGCTTGCATTACTAAACAGGACCTTTGGGAGAGGCCGATGCTTATCATCAAACAGCTCGGGGAGCATGAACTCATGGAATTCGTGTAATCCTTACACGAGGGGATAAGAAACAACAACACTGCAGCTCCATTAGATGCACTAAACAGGACCTTTTGGAAAGGCCATTGCTTATCATAAAACAGCTTGAGAAGCATGAACTCATGGAATTTGTGTAATCTTTACACAAGGGGATAATAAACAACAACAACACTGCAGCTCCAGAACACATTTTGGCTTGCATTAGATGCATTAAACAGGACCTTTGGAAAGGCCGATGCTTATCATAAAACAGCTCAAGGAGCATGAACTCATGGAATTGGTGTAATCTTTACACAAGGGAATAAGAAACAACAACACTGCAGCTCCAGAACACATTTTGGCTTGCATTAGATGCCCTAAACAGGACATTTGGGAGAGGCTGCTGTTTATCATAAAATAGCTTGAGGAGCATAAACTCATGTAATCTTTACACAAGAGGGGATAAGAAACGACAACACTGCAGCTCCAGAACACATTTTGGCTTGCATTAGATGCCCTAAACAGGACCTTTGGGAGAGGCTGCTGTTTATCATAAAACAGCTTGAGGAGCATGAACTCATGGAATCTTTACACAAGGGGATAAGAAACAACAACTGGCTAGCTCTAGTAAACACAAGCATAGATTGGCAAGAATACCATAGAACCTGTGGCAGTAAAACAAGCAACACAAAGCAGCAGCAACTTACCTCATGAAGCAGAGAGTCAGATCCTATGACAAAGTCAATGTCCGAGCGGAGGCCGGCTTGCTCAGCCGGGGAGTTGGGCTCCACATCCTGATGACACCATACTGAGGTCATTTAGGGCAAACAATACCAACATGACCATATACAATCAAACCTCATTATAACAACACCCATTGGGACCAATATAATATGTTCACAAGGTAATAAAGACCAAATCCAAATAAATAGTGTGTGACGTTTCAGCATTGTTACCATCTTCAGACAAAAGTACTGAATGAGAAAATTTTACCAACAACATTAACTATTCAAAACAATGCTGTGGTAAAATTTCTCATTCAGTACTTTTTGTCTGAAGATGGTAACAACGCTGTCACACACAACGTCACACACTATTTATTTATTTGGTCTTATTACCTTGTGTTTATAATCTATAATCCAAATTGTGCCTTATCAAGATAATATGTTGTTATAGCCACGGGTACAACAATGAGGACTTTATAATTATGATGAACCAAGTTGCAGTTATAAAGATATTCGACTGTATATATATATATAGACTGGGAGTGACATCTTTGTGCAATTAATGGAACCACATTTAACTCCGCCTTTGCCGGTCCCAAGCCCTGTTGAAAAAGGAGGAGGGGGAGCAGTAACAAGCTCACTAAAAAACCTGGGTTCAGCTGGCCCGGCTGATAGTACCCTGTAAGGACTCCTGATCCAGGGATGCAGGATGAGCAGCGTTTGTACTCCATGTTAGGAGTGGCTGCACATGGCGTCTGTTCCTCATGTCAGAGGCGGCCATTTATTTTGGAGCTAAGTCGACCTGCCACTGAGTAGTGCTCCCAGTCTTAATGACAAAGGCATTCTACTTCACCCAGTCATGATCTCAAGCTTTACAAGCTTGATACCCTGATGATTGAAGATAAGAAAGAAGAAGAAGATGGAACCATATTAATAACCATGGAACCATAGAATTGTGTGAAGTTTCCTTAATGGATGCTTCAGTCACCACATATGAAGCTGTTCCTAACTTGGAGCACAGAGGTTACTCATCCCGTGTTTCTGGTTCAGTTAGCTCTTCTAGGGTGCTACAAGCCAGGCCAGCTGATCCATGTTTCAGCAGCAGCCATGCTGAGCAAAAGAACAACAATTGACAGAAGATATGAATCATCTAAGGATTCAGTGAACCAGCCATGGGAAGGAATTAGTCAAAGAAGAAGAAGAAACAAGACCAATGTTTTAAAAGCAGCCATGCTGAGCAAAAGAACAACAATTGACAGAAGATATGAATCATCTAAGGATTCAGTGAACCAGCCATGGGAAGGAATTAGTCAAAGAAGAAGAAGAAACAAGACCAATGTTTTAAAAGCAGCCATGCTGAGCAAAAGAACAACAAATGACAGAAGATATGAATCATCTAAGGATTCAGTGAACCAGCCATGGGAAGGAATTAGTCAAAGAAGAAGAAGAAACAAGACCAATGTTTTAAAAGCAGCCATGCTGAGCAAAAGAACAACAAATGACAGAAGATATAATTCATCTAAGGATTCAGTGAAAAGCCAAGGGACTGAATTGACCAAAGAAGAAAAAACAAGCCCAATGTTTCACCAACAGCCGTGCTGAGCAGAATAACAACAAATGACAGAAGATATGAATCATTGAAGGGGTTCAATGAACCAGCCAAGGGACTGAATTGACCAAAGAAGAAAAAACAAGCCCAATGTTTCACCAGCAACCATGCTGAGCAAAAGAACAACAAATGACAGAATATATGAATCATTGAAGGGGTTCAATGAACCAGCCATGGGAAGGAATTAGCCAAAGAAGAAGAAGAAACAAGACCAATGTTTTAAAAGCAGCCATGCTGAGCAAAAGAACAACAAATGACAGAAGATATGAATCATCTAAGGATTCAGTGAACCAGCCATGGGAAGGAATTAGTCAAAGAAGAAGAAACAAGACCTATGTTTTAAAAGCAGCCATGCTGAGCAAAAGAACAACAAAGGGCAAAATATATGAATCATCTAAGGATTCAGTGTACGAGCCAAGGGACTGAATTGATCAAAGAAGAAGAAACAATGCATCTTATCATGTTTCAGCAGCAGCCAGGCTGAGCAAAAGAACAACAAATAATAGACACAACAGCTGTGGATCATCAAAGCTGTCAGTGAACCATCCATGGGACTGAATTGACCAAAGAAGAAAGACCAACCAACTAACCAAGATCATATTCCAGCAGAAACAGCGGGGTAAACTCACCAGGACATGCCAGACATTTTCATTGGCCCCCTGAAAAGAGCAGAAGCGGATTGAGATTCCCAGCAGTCCCTGGCCACCCCAGATAGCAGATGGGACAATCTGGACATCCCTCAGACTCTGGGACTTGCTGTTGTAGACAGTCATCCTGATGGGCCGTTCCACATTGGCTTTGAGGAGGTCCTTCAGGGTGTCATTGTCCTGGTTCTGTCAACACACCGTCAGTTACCTCCCTACATACCATCACACCAGGAATTGTGGAGACATGCATCGAGCATTGAGAGATGGTGATAGGTTTAACAAATGCTAAAGATGCTACATCTATGCTTAGATATTCCTGAACATTTTTACTCCAAGTTGTAGACTTTCCTTCAACCTTTTTTTCTAAAAGACAATACTTTGCTAAGAAGAGACCAGTGGTAAAAGCGATGAGTTTCTTTATTGAAGAGGTATGAATTTGACTTGTACCTCTCCAACAAAGATACCTGGCAATTCCTCCTATTGTAATTAAGACAATACTTCGCTAATATTAAACATGAAAAATAGTACAAATGTGATATTGTACTGGGATAAGGTGCATAAATTATAAAAAAGGCATCTCCTTATGGGGCAAGCCATCAGTAACTTTCAGTTGCACAATAAGGAGATGCCTTTTTTATAATATTAAACTGTTAGAATCCTTTGATCAGAATCAACAACAAGTTTCCAAGGATAAGTGTAAAATGAAAGGATTTAAAAGCACGAATATTTCTTTTATACACAATACAAACTTCTACTGCCCTTCTTACTGCGATGAAAAAATATATATTAGGAGGGCTTGGCTTATCAGTGGTGAACCCTCCCAGCGGTTTCGCCAATTTAATCCACCAGACCGTTTCTAAGAGCTCTAATACTGTATTGGACGATTCTGCTTATATACGTTGTTGTTGTTTTTTATCCCCTTGTGTAAAGATTACACAAATTCCATGATCTCATGGAATAGGGTATAGGGGTGCAGCTTTTCTTGATCATGGCACCATGATCCAGGCACACTTTGGTGAAAGTCTGACTTTGCCTGTAATTGGGCTTATATACATAGCACTGAAGAATGAAATTTCAGAAATGGTTTTCAAGAAAACTATGAACATAAGCTTATAGGACAGTAGATTTACATTCAATTCGCATTCGTGCTTTTAAATCCTTTCATTTTATATGTATAGATGGCGCGTTATTGCTTTATGTTAAGGATAGGTGTCTTCTTTAAAAGAACTGACTTCGCTAATATGCTTTCCAGCTTTTGAAATGGGGCAACAGTGGGTCTGCAAAATGTAAAGGACAATAAACTTAAAAAAAAAAAAAAGAAAGAGGTTGAGAGAAGGAGTCTACAACTTGATCCAATGTACAATACAGGTATTCTCTATGTGTTATGTCTTTATATATGATAAATAATACACAACACTATGCAACTTTATAGCAATTTATAACACCTATATCTAAGGTGAATGATAAGCTGAGCCATTTTCAATACACAGTAAGAGTGGTCTCCCAGGAGAGACCATAGTCTGAAAACATGGTTGGCCTCTTCTGGAGGTGGTCTCTTATCAGAGACTCTGTCTGATGAAAGACCACCTCTGGGAAATACCAGGTTTAACCATGTTTTTAGGTTAGGGTCTCTCATGGGAGGACTACTTGACAATATTGACCTAGTATTTTAATCTAAAAAATATATATATATGTGATATCTTGGGACCTCTGGGACCAGTGTTACCTGATGCTAGACGAACCTCGATGTCAACTCTACCGTGCAGTCGTGGTGGAAGGCGACACAGCTGGGCCAAAGGTGAAATAAACAAACAGAGATTCCACTAAGAAGCGTCTGACGTCAAGAAGGAATGGGATGAGGAGAGAGAGAGATCTTAAGAGCAAGTGTTACCGTTGGAATCCAAGCGAAGACTAACAATTCTAGGTCCTCGATTTAACACCACGACCTTGCTTCTTTCTAATTGGCTGACCTATTTAGGTGATTCTTTCCCAATTGGCGGGACCATGCCACGTGGCCTTTTTCTATTGGTTGACCTATGTAGGTGATGTCTTCTGATTGGCCTTGCGGCTTTCTTTGATGGAAAATACGTCCGGTCTTGGCCAGGAAGTACGGGGCGTTACTCGACTTTTATAACTTCTGCGTTATCAGATACGTCCTGTCTTGTCAGGAAATATTGGCTTAAACTTAGCTCGCAGGGTTTCCGGGGTCAGAAGGTTAACTGTGACTTTATTAATAGTCGGGCTCTCTTCTAGGCCTACTTCTTAGGTTTGACTTCTACGATCCTCTAAGCCTGATTTGTTTTAACCTTAACTTTCTCCTGTCTCTCTCCATTCCTTCCATCTGTGCAGTTGCAATACTTTATTAGATTCTTACGCGGTACAGATTGATGTTAGTTGAGGCTTTCTATGTACAGTACATAAGAAGTTATACACAGTCATGGGGTGGAACATGTGGTAGTAGATATCTAGACTATTTACAACAATTCCATGGTCTTAAATCATCACATATATATTTTGGATTTATGACAGAATATCTCATTTAAAAAAGTTTTCTACAAATAATCATTCTCTAGATACTGTTTCTCTCACATCACATTTCAATTTATTTGTACACTTTGTTCGAAATACACTCGCAGACAAAAACTTATGGAAGTTTTACCTTTTATAGCATTATATCGGGATTCAGATAATAATTCTGAAAGATATTACAGTGACCTTTATTGAAGACACACATATATACACTCATGGACAACACTTAAGGAAGTTGTACCTTTTATAGTATGTATATCGGGATTCAGACAATAACTCTGGAAGATATTACTGTGACCTTTATTGAAGACGCACATACATACACTCATGAACAAAACTTAAGGAAGTTGTACCTTTTATAGTATGTATATCGGGATTCAGACAATAACTCTGAAATATATTACAGTGACCTTTATTGAAGACACATATACCAGGTCTATTAGTATGAAACGCGAAAATTTTCAGTGAATTCAAAAGTTCACCAATTCCATACAACAAAAAATTTTTTATTCAAAGTAACTGCCCTGATTAGCTATACACTCGGACCACTTTTCAGGGAATTTTCGAATTCCTTGTCTGAAAATTTATATTCCTTTTGAGTCGAACCAGTCAACAAGTCATTTTCGGAGTATGTCTGAGTTCGTGAATTCCTGGTTTTTTAGGGCGTGTCCTAAAGATGTGAAAAGGTGGTAGTTCGACGGCGCTAAGTCTGGTGAGTACGGCGGGTGGGGTTAGAGTTCTCAGCCCAAGTCTTTTATGGTGTTTTTGACCACCGTAGCGTTGTCATGCTGCAGTATCAGGTTGTTGTGCTTTTCACGCTATTCCGGTCTTTTTTCATTCAATGACTCTCTCAAACTGTGCATTTGTTGTTCGTAGCGACTAGTATTGACCATTTTGCCAGGTTTCAGGAGCTCGAAATATACTATGCTGGTCTGATCCCACCATATGCAAATCATTGCCTTTTTTCCGAAGCGATTGGGCCTAGGCGTCTGTTTTGGAAATTGGCCGGGCAGGCCCCACGACTTTTGGCGCGTAGGATTGCTGAAGTGGATCCATTTCTCATCAGAAGTTACGATTCGGTGCAAAAATGACTTCTTTTCATGCCAGGCGAGCAGCCCTTCGCAGGTTACCAGACGCCGTTATTGATGCCTTTCGCTCAGCTCGTGGGGGACCCATCTGGAAAGCTTTTGGGTCATTCCGAGGCTGTTTAAATGGAGGGAAACAGCACCTTGAGACACCTGGAGCTGTTTTGCGAGTTTCTCCTGCATTTAGGTACTGTCCTCATCCAACAAAGCTTGCAGTTCAGCGTCCTCGAACTTTTGGGGCGGTTTTCCACGTGGTTCATTATCAAGTTCAAAATCTCCACTTTGGAATTTTTTAAACCACCTGTAACACTGCGATTTGCTCAGCGCGTGGTCGCTGTAAACTTCCTCGACCATTCGGTGGGCTTCAGTGGCACTTTTCTTCCAGTTGAAGGCGAATAACAAAACTTCCCGCAAATGGGCACTTTTTGGCTCGGAAATCGCCATTTTCCACAGGCTCCAGAAATTTTTCACGATTTGAATTTTTCTAAAACTGCACGCATGCTGATGCCACGTGAGTCAAAGAACAAAACGCCTACAACAGCGCCACCGTCGGCTCAAATAAAGTTGCACAGCGGCCTCTGGCGCCCATTTTCACGTTTCATACTAATAGACCTGGTATACACTCATGGACAAAACTTAAGGAAGTTGTACCTTTTATAGCATTATATCGGGATTCAGACAATAATTCTGAAAAATATTACAGTGACCTTTATTGAAGACACACATACATACACTCACAGACAAAAACTTAAGGAAGTTGTACCTTTCATAGCATTATATCGGGATTCAGGCAATAACTCTGAAAGATATTACAGTGACCTTTATTGAAGACACACATACATACACTCATGGACAAAACTTAAGGAAGTTGTACCTTTACCATGTATATCGGGATTCAGACAATAACTCTGAAAGATATTACAGTGACCTTTTATTGAAGACACACAAGATAACCAAGTGTGAACAAAATTGCTTCTGTTTCCTTAAAATAAAAAGACAAACAGGGGCAACATCAAAGGCATTCCACTTCCTAAGCTTTGTCCATGTGAGGGTAGATATCAAATATCCACTGGGTAGTGATATAAATATCTCCATAGAGCAAAGTCTGACTGTCATGTCATAGATAGCCAACCAACAACAGCAGCTCCCTATCATGGAGACTTATGGGACTATGGATATCTTCATAGAAGAGACACAAATACAGAACCTCCATGTAAAGGACAACACCTAATTGCAGAGCCAAAGTGTCCTTTAGGGAGAGATTTCTTCTTACCGGAGAGTTGCTAAATAGTAAAAATGGTATAATTTTGCAAATGAAAACTGTTCTTTATAGAGAGGTGTCTGCTAGCAGGGTGTCTGCTAAAGAGGGAGGTTCTACTGTACCCCTTATATAAAAAAAGGGAAAATGTGATAATGGCAGACTTGCAGAGAAGGATAAATCAACTCACGAGTCTAGTGTTCTCAATTGCCACGATGAAGTCAAAGAAAGCCTCCAGGCCGGCTTTGTGGGCAGGAGATTTCTCTTGGACCTGCCACAACAACAACACCAACACAGTGTTAAAACCAACACCGGATAACACAGGGTTCCCAAGACAATTGATCAGAGAGTTTCCAAAGTTCTTAAAGCGTGTTGTTACTGTAAAACCTTCCAGAAAAAGAGACAGCAAAGGAAATATAACCATATAAGCCATTTTAGATGGATATTTGACATTATACAATAAACATTACCAACACAGTGTTAAAACCAACACTAGATAACACTGGGTTCACAAGATAGACAAGTTTAGAGAGTTTCTAAAGTTCTTAAAGTGTGTTGTTACTGTAAAACCTTCCAGAAAAAGAGACAGCAAAGGAAATATAACCATATAAGCCATTTTAGATGGATATTTGACACTAGACGAATGGCCCGGGCAACGCCCGGGTTTTACCCGAGTGCGTATACAGTATAACCTCGTTAATTCGACACACCCCAATTCGACACTCGGCGATAATTCGACCATGTTCCGATGTCCCGACCTCCGGCCTATCAAATAACAAACCATAATTCGACAGTATCGATAATACGACAGTTCCGATAGTTCGACCATTTTAAAATTCGAATTTCGACAGTTGAATGTTATTTTACATGCAACTTTACCGCTAAACGGTATTACGGCGGCGACGATCGGCATCGGCGGGCGCCGATACGATCGCGCCATGCGCACTTTTGTTTTCTGGTTAGTTTAAGTTTCACTTTGCCTTTAATACATTAAAATTTATTTATTAAAAGACATTTCAGAGAAAGAAAGGCATGCATGTTTTTTTCAAAATGCCATCTGGAATACATCCTGAATAGGATTTCAGTGCAAAAACAGATATCTATAAAGGAATTTTTTAAAAGATCTCTTCATGATTATTTTAAAATAATATTTTAAAATTTTATTTTTATATATTTACCATATTTATTTCCTTTCAACTGCTATATTTTTCAATTAGAATAAAATATTATTTAATATATTATATTTAATATTTTAATGTCTGTAGAGTTAATATTTGATTATATTACTGAAAAGAAACACATTGCCAATAAATTTATTTGTTACAATTATTTATGTTTCTAAAATATGTATTAATGCCATTTTGTCACTGATACTAAAAGTTAATCATGAAAATAATATAAAAACACACAATGGTTTCAATTAATATCATTAATTTATATTACAAAGCTATTTTAAAAAATATTATTTTAGCGAGTTAGATGATTACCTAATCATATAACCTTAATTCAACACTTCCTTTAATTCAACCGAAAGCTCTGATCCCTTGGGGTGTTGAATTAAAGAGGTTCGACTGTATATTTTAAAAATGTTTTAATTCAAATACTATTCGTTACAATTATAAATTGGCGCCGTGGATGTCTCTCTTGTGAAACGTCCCGCCCCAAACTGTGTGTGTCTTGAAAATATAAAAATAAAAATGTGAATTTTCATATTATTATTATTGCGTATGATATTGTTTTTTACAGCACAATACATAAAGATTTCATAAAGATTTCATCATGTCGATTTTTTTTTTTTGCATTTCACCTACTAAATCGATAGAGATAATTACATTTGCAACATGAACTTAGGTATATTGACTAAATAGAAAACTGCATAGTAATAAAGATCATTTTTTAAAGGCACCATATCGTTTTTTTTTTCAATAAAATCGAAACAAAAATTAACGATAAATAACGATAATTGCCTTAAAAAAAAAGAAAAATTCGCGGTGATTTTGTCTTGCATTCGTTTATACAATTATTATATACGAATGACCCGGGCAACGCCCGGGTTTTACCCGATTAAATGCTTTTATTCAAATACTATTCGTTACAATTATAAATTGGCGCCGTGGATGTCATTCTTGTATAATATATAAATAAGTTTTAAAAATTGTAAAAAAAAAAAAATGCATCGGCCGGGAATCGAACCCGGGCCGCCCGCATGGCAGGCGAGCATTCTACCACTGAACCACCGATGGTTATGAAAAATCCCATCCGTGAGCTTCAGACAGACAAACAAACAGACAGAATAAGGCAAATATATAAGTAGATTATACAATAAACATTACCAACACAGTGTTAAAACCAATACTAGATAACACTGGGTTCACAAGATAGACAAGTTTAGAGAGTTTCTAAAGTTCTTAAAGTGTGCTGTTACTGTAAAACCTTCCAGAAAAAGAGACAGCAAAGGAAATATAACCCTATAAGCCATCTTGGATGGATATTTTATATTATACAATAATAATTTAATCACTTTAATCAATATTTAAGTTGAAACCTTCCCCAAAGTTCCTTTTTAAAGAAACACAAGGTAATAAGACACAATCCAAATAAATAAATAGTGTGTTAGTCTTTTTATCTTATTACCTTGTGTTTTATAATCTGTAATTTATTAATTTTGTGCTTTATCTTTAAGAAATTTAATTCAGATCTCTCTCTTTCCGGACATGAAAGATCTTCTACAGAAAAAAAAAAAAAAAGTGCGTAATTCAAAATTGTTTCACACAAGTTTAAATGACAATACCTAGTTGCAGAGCCAATGTATCCTTTAGATAGAGAGAGGTGTTCTCTTATCAGAGAGTTGCTAAATATTACAAAAAAAAAGGCCAAGTATAGCATTGAAAACTGTCTTAGGTAGAAAGATATCCTCTCATGGAGGTTTTACTGTATAAAAGAGGGTACAATAGAATCTCTATGAGAGGACACTCGCACTAGAGGACACCTTCTCTACAAAGGATAGTTTTCAGTTGCAAAATTATCAATTTTGCTTTTTAGTAACTCTTCAGTAAGAGGACAACTCTCCCTAAAGAACATTTGTTTTACAATTAGGTGTTGTACTTTACAGGGAGGAGAACCTCCCTGTAGTACTGTTGTTGTTGCTTATTCCTCAAGTTGCTTAAATGATCTCCATTAGGTTCCATTGTCTCAGCTTTGCTATTATAGTCCTGGGGTCTAGTACTCCTTCCCAGAGGTCTAGTACTCTTGTTGTTTCATCATAAGAAAGGTACTAAATCCTTTTGTAAGTGCAAAGTCGAACTGCTTTTCACATGTGTAGACATGTGGTGCACTTACAGTGAAAGCAGTTGTCAACCTCTACCCCCACCATGATTAGCATGGCCTGTACCATGTGTACTGGGGATAAGCAAAAAAAAAAACTAAATCCTTAGGAATAGGCTAAAAGAAATGGGTCTGAGCACATGCTAAGGCCTGATTTGAAAAATAATGGCCTGATAGGAGGAGGGTGGTAGAGGGAGGAAGTAACAACTCCCAGCTGTTGCCTGGAGGGTTGTGACATGTGGTGGAAACTATTTATTTTAAAGCCCTTCTTTTTTCCTCTGTGTTCTTTTTTTAGGATTTGGCACAGACATTTCACATTCCACATTGGTGTGGAAAGATTTCAAGGCCATTTATCCAAAGACAAAAAAACACTGTAAACTGTAATAATATACTACAGTAGAACCTCCCTTTAGCGGACACCTCTCTACAAAGGACAGTTTTCATTTACAAAATTACCTTTTTTACAATTTAGCAACTCCGATAAGAGGACACCTATCCCTAAAGGACACTTTGGCTCTACAACTAGGTGTTGTCCTTTACAGAGTTCCCTCTACTCTATTACTATATAAATATTTTTACATCCTAACAATTAATTAGCTCCAATTCCAGGTAGTTGTCAACATTGAATTATGCCACAGCCTTCTTTCTTATCTCCACTCAATCATATTAAGGTATCAAGCTTGTAGAATTGTGTCTGCTGGGGATGAGTAGAGATCATCAATGGATGAGTCAATACAGTCAATAATGTGTTTTGGGGTTGCAGGTTGACACTTAGTACATAGTGAGAAAACCTTGCAACCATTCTGGGAAGTCATTGTCCGTAGATGACCAGATTTAAGTCTGGAAATCAAAGACTGTTGTTCTCCTGGGAGGACAGAATTGATGCTTTTTTCTCCTTCACCCATTAGGCTATAGTATAATGGCTGTAAACACAAGGTAATAAGATCAAATCCAATTAAATAAATAGTGTGTCCCGTGTTTCAGTAACAGTGTTGTTATCGAAATGTCACACACTATTATTTAGATTTGGTGTTTTTACCTTATGTTTATAATCTATAATCCAAATTGTGCCTTATTATAATGGCTGTAATTACATACAAAAAAAAAAAGCACAAGGTAATAAGATAAAATCCAAATAATTCAGTACAGTAGAACCTCCCTTTAGTGGACACCCTGCTATAGAACACCTCTCTACAAAGGACAGTTTTCATTTGCAAAATTGCCATTTTTACTATTTAGCAACTCTCCAGTAAGAGAACACCTCTCCCTAAAGTACACATTAGCTCTGCAATTAGGTGTTGTCCTTTACAGGGAGGTTCTACAGTACTTTTGTCTGATTATGATAACAACATTGTTTCTGAAACATCACACACTATTTATTTATTTGGTCTTATTACCTTGTGTTACTAATCTATAATCTAAATTGTACCTAATCACAACAACAAAAAAAGATATTACAATGTATATTGTGTGGTATATAAACAGAAAAATTCTACAATATGGAAATATAATCACACACAACTTTACTTTGAAAGATGGTTATTTTTCATATTCATTTATAAGAAATTATATTGATTTTTGAAAATAGAGCAATCCATAGATAAATCTTTAATTAAAAAGACATATATTGGATTAAAAACATCATTTATTTTACCAATATTTCAGTTGGCTAAACGCCAACCTTTATCAAGGGGTGTTATAACATTTAATATTAACATTATAAAATTAATGATATTTTGATCCAATATATGCCTTTTTAATTAAAGAAATTATATGTAAAAAAAAAGGTAGGAAAAAGGACAGGCAGTGCTATGCAAATATAATATAGACATATCCTGACTGTTCCAATGAGCATTTTTAGATAGCAGAGCGCCATCTAGTAGATTAAAAACCAACTAAATGTTGATTTAATTTATTCCATAATATTAGGCCAACCCATTTCCTTGAAAAATCAAGAAATGCTAACCAGGTGTGTATAATTAATTAATATATAATAATACAATATAATGCAGTTTGATTACACAGGTCTACAAAACTCAAAGTAGTTGTACCTTATAGCATATATATATCGGGATTCAGAAAAAAAACTCTGAGAGATATTTGATGCACAGGGATATTTATCACTGTGCATCAAATATCTCTCAGAGTTTTTTTTCTGAATCCCGATATATATATGCTATAAGGTACAACTACTTTGAGTTTTGTAGACCTGTGTTATAGAACGACATTTGAAAATTATCCCGCATGTGTTTCTTTTGAACGAAATACTAAATTTATTTTAAAGAGAAATAATGATTATTTCTAATCTTAGGGATGAAGTATGAAAGGATGAATTGTAAAAGAGTAATGGTAAACAAAAAAAATCATTACTCTTCACAATTCATCCTTTCATTCCTCATCCCTAAGGTTAGAAATAATCATTATTTCTCCTTAAAATAAATTTTGTATTATTGTTCAAAAGAAACACATGCAGGATAATTTTCAAATGTCCTTCTATAATTAATATATATTTCATTTATAATATATGATATAAAATTTTTAAATAACTGATTAGGAAACCAAATTCTATTTTATATAAAAGAATAATAAATATAAGTCAAGCCCTATATATCTTAATTCATGAAATAATAATAATAATAATAAAAAGACCTCAATGTTTGTCTTTGACATATTCGTATGCCATGAATATATCACAACCTGAAGCAATAGTAAACATATTGATGGTGAAAATATCAAAATATTCTAAAGATAGGTTAAAACATTAAAGAGCACTGATAAACAAACATAATTATATTTTATGTTAATTTAAATGTTCGTTCGCAAGCGATAAATATATATATTATACCGAATTATCATTAAACATCAAGAGTATCAAAATCTTGCACAAGAACAGAAAAAAACAAATAGCAATTATTAATCGCAAATGAATTTAATGGTATGCACCATTAAATTTTATTTGGAAAATAATGTAGACCTTTTAAAATGGCGTTATTTAAAAATATATATCACTTTATGTAATGAAAGTACTTTTAGACTGTGGAAAGTAGTAATTTACCCTTAAAACATGGTATCCGTCACTCCCTTCAATAATTGGGCTACTTTGTGAAGATCCCATTTTAAAAAATAACTTAGATTTTTTTTACTTTATATATAAATTGATTGTTTACAACTCTACGTGGCAAATATACACAAATTAACGGTGTTGTTTTGGATTTTAGTCATTTAGTCAATCAAAATTATTATCGTATTATTATTCATTTGATTTTTATTGTGAAAATATTAAATGAAACGCTATTTTTAATAACATAATTTGAATTATATAATTAGAAATATATTAAGAAAAATATCTAAATGAATGATGTGGAGAACAGCTATATAAAATTTTGACACTTAAATTCTGATTCCTCTAGGTGTTGAATGACAACTATATTTCTGTATTATATATATAAACTAGCGGACGTACCCGGCTTCGCCCGAGGTTTTACCCGAGTAAAGGTTTGTCTAACGAACAATTCTCTATAAACTTAAAAAAAAAAGATATATTTTGATAATTTGAAACTCGTAAATTTGAATCTCTCGATAAAGTGAACATTTTTTCCCGGTCCCTGTGTGCCGTGTCATCCTGAATTTTGTCTTTCATAATTTTCTACATTACAAAATCATCGTTTTATCTAGTGAACATATTTTCCCGGTCCCTTGAAAAATACTCGATAAGTTGAATAAAATCATGGTCGTGAATCTCTCGATAAAGTGATTATTTTTTCCCGGTCCCTGTGTGCCGTGTCATCCTGAATTTTGTCTTTCCTAATTTTCTACATTACAAAATCATCGTTTTAGCTAGTGAACATTTTTTCCCGGTCCCTTGAAAAATACTCAAATTATGTTAAACGATTATCGCATTTATATTTATGCGAATTTTATATTTAAACGATACTCATTATTTCTTTTGATTTATATATATCATATATATCGTTTTGCACAATTATTTAAACTTTTTAAATTTAATTCATTGAATAGAAATTTAATTTTTAGTATCGCATTTATTTTTATTCGAATTTTATATTTAAACGATACTCATTATCTCGGTCTCAATGGTGGCGCTGCTTGCGAGTTAAGGCTACAAATCTGTAAATAACTCTAAGGATATTAAAGATATTCAAGAAATTATTTTTTGTAAACCTTTCCGGGGATATACCTAATAATATCCCAAAATTTCACGGCGATTGGATGTATGGTTTTTGAATCCATAGAGGATACACACACAGACATTCATTTTTATATATATATGGATGATACTAAAAATAATAAAGACATTTATCTTAAATTTTTCGAATAATACTACGAATGGTTGGTGTAGGTAAATTATAAGCTAGTGGAATATCTTCTATATCTATAATTGTATAATTTTAGCCTAGGAGTGTTGAGGACCAGTGGCAAATCAACTTGGCACAATATTATCTCTCCCACCACACTAATTAAAATTTCATTTTTATTCTAATGAATGTCAGAAGAAATTCATAAAAATATACAAATAAATGTATAAAATAAATGTTTAGTTTGTTCTTATATTTTCACCAATATCTTACCTATCTAGGTGACATATTAGCAGGATATAGAGTTAGGTCTGAAAATCACTATCATAGTTATGACACAAGGATATATATAACTGACAATGGAATAATTTCCATATTTTTTTGATAAAGTTTCTGAGAGATATAATACATTTGTACATTAATAAATTCGTATCATAATATTATACTATTACTATCTACTATTTATCTACCATTTGAGGGCATAATGAAACGACCCTGTACAGACTACAGGTACGTCTAGGGGCGTGACTACGCGTGACTTTCACCATGGGGTCGACCGAGTCCTTACACCTTGTGACTACCGCGTAAACTTTGGATCTGGATATGGCTTTTAGCACACGCAAGGCTCTTAGGTCCATGGATCATTGTGTCTGTATAGGGGTCTGTTTCTTTTGAGCCTTGAGGATAGATTAATGGGTGATTGGTGCAGACTTGGCCTAGATCTCTTTTAGCAAGACCCACTGATAGCGCAGCAATGGTTGCGGAAGGCGCTGGATGAGAAGGCTCAGGGGCTGGAGTCTCCTGGAATCGCCGCAGGCAAAGATGTGGAAGGGCTGGAGAATGTCAAGGGGGTCTGCTTGACAGATACAGAACGCTCCGCGGCTAATGTAGAAAGGCGGAGTTGTTGGAGGTCGTGGTCATGAAGGAGGATAGTGTTGACAACGGCCCCTTGCTAGGTGTCCTGATGATATCGCTTACCATTGGTCACCAAGGGGCAGGTGGCTTGCCGAAGTCCCTGGCAGTGGCATCTTTTACACATAACGCCGTAGGTGATATAGGCGGACGTCGATTCTTCTTTCTAAGTAACCACCAGCTTGGCAGGAAGCTTGAAGGGTTTTAGTCCTTCCTTCAAAATGATGAAGGTACTCTGGGTTCTTCTAGAGGTATACTCTCATCAGATACTCTGTTTAGGTTTAAAGATTCTTCATGACTTGGTTGGAATAGCAGATTCAATTATGAAAGACCTCCACCAGGAGAATTCATGTTTCTTAGGTAAACCCTTCTGGAGACTTTACTGTATCATTTTATGAATCTGCTAAGAAAGAACTACTGAATAACTAGACAAACTGTAAAATATTTTCTTTCCCTTTTCATTAATTTTTTTTAAAAAGAAAAATCTTGTAAAAGGTGAGTGACCCTGCTATATTGAAATAAATTGGAAGGACCTGGTGTTCATCAGGGTAAAATCAATCTCATAAAATTATATTTATAAATTTCGATGTATAATTTTATGAACGACACACATATACATTACTATTATTCAAATTAAGATTATGTATTGTACGCGTATTAGATGAACAGCCAAATTGCAATATTAGAAGCTACCAAAATATTAAGAACAAGAGAGAAAATATGTTTCTGAGACATCATTAACTTATGGAGTTGATCTGATATTCTATCATATTGTGGGCATAAACAAGATCAATAATAAAAGAGCGATCTGTACTTTAAACTGGCGAATTGCTGGATAACTAATGAATCACTGATATGACAAATTCTCTCAATTTATTTTCTCATTTCAGTAGGAACTGTGTAGCCATTTTTTAAAATAGCATTTCTCAAAAAGCTAATCTTTTATAAAATAGACGCCCACTATTGTTTTATAGTCCTTTGAGAATAGAAAAAACAATAGTTTTAATGTTTTCTGCGTGTGTATTAATACAATGATGAAATATGATTCATCAACCTTTTATGGTAAGAAAAAATAGTACAAAAGCGAAATTTCACTTGGATCAGGTTGATAAAATAAGAGAAAATTGTCCACTGATCATACAACTAAAAGTTTCTAATAGATTACAACAGATGGCGCAAGACAACAGCAACCTTTAGGTGCACAATAAAGAGAATCCTTTATTTTATGATAAGTTTATTTATCGTGGTTATGGCAAGCCAACTCACCGCCATTATAACGGTAAAAGATACTTTTTACATTAAGAATGGTGAATCACCGAAACACAATGATAAATGAATTTAGAACTCAAGGTTCACCAGCCCTAACTTCATTTGCATATTTGAAAATAGAAAGCCACCAATAATTAAATGTGTA
>CP092869.1:93339949-93357864 GCA_030710605.1 Cordylochernes scorpioides
CACAATATAAGCCTTTTTTAAAATTCAAAACTATTATAGACGCATATGATTCTTTAAAAAGATTCATACTCGTCAAAAATAATTTCGAATTTTGATAACAGATTGCGCGCTAATTAATCAAAATATGCCTTTTTAATTAATATATAGACAATTTTTAATAGATATTTTAAATTAATTTTATTGACATCTTGTCAATACATTCAAAATGCACAGTCTGCACTTTTTTAAAAAAGATAAAATGCTTTATATACACTATGTACAATGAATATAGCGTCTCTGCCAGCGCTGCAGAGTTTGGTGGAGAATCACCAGTGGGTCTCCAGCGACAACCACGTATTTCGTGATCTACGAAGAATACGTATATCGCGTACTTCGCCGCTGAGGAGATGGTGATGACGTGGTCCTCGAGACCAACTGGAAAGATATGTATTAGATCATATGATGTATAGTAGGTATTAATATATTGATTGAGTGACATATTCTAATCAATATCTTTTCAATTCTATTTAAAGAATTGATAGTTCATAGGTCAATCAAGTTTCAGTATTTCAAATATTATCAATGATTTATATTCATTTTTATTGATATTAGGTATATGTTTCACAATATTATGAAGTAAATAATAAATGTTAATTTTTCAACTAATTTATCAAATATTTATGATATTTCATTAGAGATAGATATCTTATTAATTGATTATAATAAAATCATCAGGTGTAAAGGAAATTTAATTCTGAAAGAAAAAGCTTTGCCATCTAAAATGTCTGTTTGAACATTTAGGATGTACATTACATTGTATAACCTAAAAAGACTGATATATGGCTCTGTAAAACATAAAATAGTTATCACTCAAATAGGTTGATGCCCATTTGGAATGGATAGAGAAGTAGGTGATGAAGAGACCTAGAGAAGAGATAATAAAACTGACGTCCAGGTCATACACTCCACCACAGGTCAGTAGGTTGTTCTCAGCTTGAAGTCTGAGGAACATCAGTCTGAAGATGTCACTGGGACTTATGTCAGGTGAGGTGACTTGGTCCAGAGCCATACTGGTGACTTCAATGTATTCTTTGTTGACTTGGCTTGCTATAAAGGCAACGGATACATAAACGAAAAAAATATAAAATATCCAAGAACACCAGAACAAATGCCCAAGATATCCAATATTAAATCCATTTATTGATAACATATCAATTAATATTAATAACAGTTTTATCAATAAGATAAATATTGATATCAAATAATATTTATTCAACTTCTTCATTATACTAGAATATAAAAGCATTTTGGAAATCAATAAATTTATGTTACTTGGTAGATTTTTGTTAAATATTAACATTTCTTCTCTAAGATAATAACAAATATAATGATAATACAATAAATTCAACCAAATCAAACTCTCTATTAAAAATAGCATAACAATTTCATGTAAGGGCCATTCATTGGGCAAAATTTCTTTATCTGATTTTAAAGCTGCGATAGAATTATACGCTATAACTGTAATAGGACAATATAAATAGATTATATTAATTAATACCATATATATACAAAAATAGGCTTTGTATTTAATATTATATGAATATATAAATCTACTCTCTAAATTATTTTTTATTTTACTAATTTTCTTTCTTATAGTGTAAAAATAGGCCAGAAGAAAAACATTGATAGTTTTATAAATAATTTCAAAACATATAGCAAACATATTTTGTAATGTTGATAAATTTGAAATCTTTAAATATTCTGGTGGATTATTAAAAAAATAATTGATAGCCTTATTTAATATGAATTTATAAATTATAAAAATAAATGTTATTATGATGGAAATATTTCTGAAATTTACTCCACTGAGCATTTTAAATTATACCTCCTCCTTTTTCTATGTTCCAAACACAATGGACTTGAGAATTATCATTATTATTATTGATATTGTTTGGTTACCTTGGTATCTAGAGGGTAATATGTTTATATTTACTTTGACCTCAACATCTCAAATAGGTTTTGTTAGTAATAATTTTTGATTAAATTTCAAATGAACATTTTATTATAAATTTGTCCTCTGAAATTCTTGGTCATCTTTATAAGTTTTGTTTGTAAACAAATAATATTTTGTAAAATTGGAAGATTTCTCTGAAATTTAAAATACAATAAAAGGCAGCCTCCGAGGATGAGTCTTTTACTCTATTGAACATTCTCTCAAGCTTTCAGGTACTGTAAACCCTTCTTTAGGAACATGCAACTCCTTAGAGAGAGAGATTGAGATTGAAATTGATTTATTAATCATTCATATAATATTATATAGTGCCAAATTTGAAATTATAATACAGAATATATATATATTTACATCAGACAAGAGCCTTCTCTGAAGGGCCGTCTGGACAATGTCAAATGTTCAAGGCCGCCCTGAGAGAGAGAGAAGAGAAATATGAAGGACTTTACCTGACAATTTAACTTTCCTTTTTTTCAGTGTTGGCTCTTAGAATTTTATACCAATATAGATCAGTAAAATTATATTTATACCTGTAAATATACATGTGTTAGAAATGTGTGGAAATATTTAAAATAGGGTGGTTGGTATTAGAATACTAATAAATTGATTTCTCTCTCAGCCTCCAATTAAGTTTTAGGTCTAAAATATTTTATTCACTCAAATAAGTTTATAACCCATCTGAAATGGGTTAGAGCAGTAGGTGATGAAGAGACCCAGAGAAGAAAGAATAAAACTGACGTTCCAGGTCATACACTCCACCACAGGTCAGTAGGTTGTTCTCAGCTTGAAGTCTAAGGAACATCAGTCTGAAGATATCTCTGGGAGTGTTGACAGTTGAGGTGACTTGGTCCAGAGCCATACTGGTGACTTCAATGTATTTTTGTTGACTTGGCTGGCCGAGAAAGCAACAGAAACAAAGATGAAACAATTTTGAAATATCCAGGAACCAGAGAGCCAAATGTTTCTATTTCCCAATTTAAAACCACACGTTGATAACATTTGAATTATAATTACCATTAATTTGATTATTAAAATTGTATTCGATATTAAATATAATTTATTTAAATTTTTTATTATACCTGTAAAAGAATTTAAATTTTCGATTAATATGCCTGTTTTTAAAATAGGTATATTTGTCGTTAATTTTATTATTTTTTTCTAATATAAAAACAAGTGAAATTGAATTTTAATAAATTTATCCAAATAATAAATTCAGAAAGAAGCGACAATATATAATATTTTATACTAGATTTAACATTATAATTATCAATTTGAATAATTTTATGAGCCATATGAATAAATGGACAAAATAAATAGATTACATTAAGAAAGAGGTTATATATAGGCAAAGACTCACCCCGTCAGGAGCTCTTAATTTTTATTGAAACATCAAGGTAATAAAAAGATTTACTGGCTGAAGTATCTTTAATTTGAGGAACTACGGATTCCGGCCAGACAGCCTCTATCTTTATGATTTGAATATGTGTTAGGCGACAAAAAAAAAAAAGTTTGTTTCAAAATAGTATATTAAGATGTTTCTCTTATTTATTATAAAATTAGTCATTCAAATAAGTTGACTCCCATCTGGAAAGGGAGAGAAAAGTAGGTGATGAAGAGCCCTAGAGAAGAAAGAATAAAACTGACATCCAGGTCATACACTCCACCACAGGTCAGTAGGTTGTTCTCAGCTTGAAGTCTGAGGAAAATCAGTCTGAAGATGTCACTGGGATTGATGTCAGATGAAGTGACTTGGTCCAGAGCCATACTGGTGACTTCAATGTATTCTTTGTTGACTCGGCTTGCTGAGAAGGCAACTGAGTGAAGATAAAGGAATTATGAAATATCCAGGAGCCAATAAGCATAAAGCTTGTATTTCCCATATTAAAACCTCGTGTGGATAAAATACCAATTATAATTAACATTAATTTCATTAACAAGATAAAATTTGGTATTGAAAATAATCTATTCAATGTTTTGAATATACCTGTGTAAAAAACAAAATTCTCAATTAAGAGTTCTGTTTTTGAAATAGATAAATTTGCCTTCAATTTAATCATTTCTTTTCTAAAATAAAAACAAATGTAATGGAGTTTTAAAAACGATATCCAGATCAGAATTTCGCAAAGAAACATTAAAATATAATCTTTTAAATTTATTTCCACATTAGGAATATCAGCTTTAATGATCTTATAACCTATATAAATACATGGACAAAATAAAAAAATAAAATTAAGAAAGCCAATATAAAAGTACAATTTAAATTTAAAATTTATTGTTTGATTATATAATTCATGTGAAAATAGTGATTTAAGTTTATTAATATTATTTTTAATACTATAAAAGTACACTATTAAAAAGACATTAATTAAAGAAAATATATTTGATGTTATTAAAAGAAATATTTTTCTTGCCATTGATTTAGGTAGGTTGTTATCATCTAAAGATAAAAACAATGAATTAAAATAATTAAATGAAAAATATAAATGAGTTATAGGAATTATTAGAATTATAATGGAAAGATTGGGACATTTTATACTAAACTTCATCGTGGTAACTTATTGGTTCTTTCTACTTGGTATGAAAAATATTGATTTGTTTAGTAACAATTCAATTATTTTGATTAATAATATCTGTATTGTTCGGTTACCTAGCCATCATATTTTTCTTTCAAGATATTAATATTTCAGAAATCCATTGTTGTCATGTAATTCATTCATTTAATAAAATTTTGTTTAAAGTGTTGTGTAGAATATCAATTTTTATATTTAGTATCCAGAACCTCATTATCAGGTTCCAGACTTTAATGATCAATTATTTATATATTCATCTATTCTTGTAAAATTGAAATATTAACAATATGTGCCAATGGTCAACTTGTTTTTTCATCTATAAGAACAAACTTAATTGCTTTTAAGTTTGTAAACATGTCGAACGCATACAGTATGAGCATTAGAAAATTCTTATACTTAATGAAAATCATGGTGTACTCAATCTATTTTGAAAAAAAATGTTGTTATATAAAACATTGAGTACTTGGTATAATTGAAAAATATTTATATTATTTTTTATAAATAATTCACACAAGAGAGTTTAATCTATACAATATTTGTTTTTAAGTTTATTCAAAATATTCTAATATAAAATGGTTCTGATTGATTTACCTATTGAATACCTTCTATATTTATGGTATTTGAAAAGATCCAATTAAACTTGTAACTTATAAATATTAGAAAGGAACTATAGTTTATATATATATTTTTAATTAAAAAGGCATATATTGGATCAAATATAATTTATTTTACCAATATTTCAGTTGGCTGAATGCCAATTTGTATTTGGTATTGAATATATTTATTTAAAATTTTTATTATACCTACACAAAAATGTAAGTTTTCGATTAATATGTCTGTTTTTAAAATAGGTATATGTGTCTTTAATTTTATTATTTCTTTTTTTTAATATGAAAACAAATTAAATTGAATTTTAATAAATTTATCCAAATAATAAATTCAGAAAGAATCATCTAGATATAAAGTTTTATACTAGATCAACATTATAATTTTCAACTTGAATAATATTATGAGTTATATGGATAAATAGACCAAATAAATAGATTACATTAAAAAAGTTATATATAGGTAAAAACTCAATTTATCTTTTCTTGTTTTATCATAACGTGAAAGAAGAAATAAAGTTTATTTATCTCATCTTTACTACTGTAAAAGAAATATATAAATAAAGCATTAGTGAAAACATAGAGGTTTGTAAATATTATAAGAAATATTATTCTTGCCATTGATTTAGTATTGTGAATCCCTCTATACGAAATATTAAAAATTGAATAAAGATATTTGTTAGCAATAATAATATGAATTAATGGAAATAATAAAATAAATTTTGAAATTATAGCATATTTCATTCTATCCTTCATCTTCACTATTTTAGTGTTCTTTGCTACTTGGTCTTAAGAATCTATTGATTATTGTGCTAACAGCTCTTGCGTAGAATAATTACGTTTGTGTTGTTTAGTTACCAAGACAAGATATGTAATCTCTCTCTCTCTCTCTCAAAATTTTAATATTTCAGAAAGCCATAGTGGTAATTTATTTCATACTATTCATGAAGAATTTGTTTAATCTATATATATAAAATTGAATGTCTGTCTGTCTGTCTGTTTGTCTGTACTCTATAGATTCAAAAACCATACATCCAATCGCCGTGAAATTTTGGAAAATTATTAGGTATATCACCGGGAAGGTTTTTGAAAAATAATTTCATGAATATCTTGAATATCCTTAGAGTTATTTGCAGATTTGTAGATTTAAATCGCAAGCAGCGCCCCCATTGTGACGATGATAACAAGTTTTCTTATCACTAAGTTTGTTATCTTAAATATTATTTATCAAAAGTAAGATTATCTCAGGATGACACGGCAATTTATTTGAGACAAGAATAATGATACAATTCCAAGGCGAAGATACTATTCCTTTAACTTCCAATTACCGAGGGAACCAATTAATATTGATTTTATTCAACTTATCGAGTATTTTTCAGGGGACCGGGAAAAAAATGTTCACTAGATAAAACTATGATTTTCCAATGTAGAAAATTATGAAAGACAAAATTCAGGATGACACGGCACACAGGGACCGGGAAAAAATGTTCACTTTATCGAGAGATTGAAATTTACGAGTTTCAAATTATCAAAATATATCTTTTTTTTAAATAAGTTTTTAGAGAATTGTTTTAACAAATGTTCGCTAAACAAACCTTTACTCGGGTAAAACCCCGGGCGAAGATAACTTCCAATTACCGAGGGAACCAATTAATATTGATTTTATTCAACTTATCGAGTATTTTTAAAGGGACCGGGAAAAAATGTTCACTTTATCGAGAGATTCGTTAGACAAACCTTTACTCAGGTAAAACCCGGGCGAAGCCGGGTACGTCCGCTAGTAGTTAAATAAAATGTAATTTTTGAAATTGGATCCAGTACCTGAATAGTCAGGTTTATATATTTTCAAGTAGGCATCGCGCGCGCTTATGGATTTTCTATTTTTACATAAATTTATTCTCAATAGTGAGTGCGAACAAACAAAATGGTATATTTGACACCTTTAAAAAAAATCTAACTACTTTTACATTTTTTTTTACTTATCCTTTTATTAGTCTAAATTAGACAAGATCTTGGAGGTAGTCCTCATAAAGAAGTTCAAGAACTCTTCTTGGTTTCTGTACAGGGATACTTTAAATTTGTAAATTTTACATTTACTTTAGGTTTAAGTATTCGTAAATTAAAGTCCTTTAAAAGGACTTATTATATATAAAGGAATTTTTTGTGATGTGTCACCATAGATCAATTTTTATCAAAATATCAACGATTATTACATTCTTTATAAACAATTAACAATAAAATATGAATTTAGTTACTCTAGTTTGAAAAATAATTTCAAAATTAGGAAAAAAGATATACAAATAGCCAAATTAAAATTTGACTATATATAAAATCAAGCTTTTTCATTTACAAAACTCATATAGCTTTATAATTTCATATTAACAATAGGATATACTTAAGCATTTAAAAGATATTTAGTAAATGCGCACAAAAAAAAATGGTTTGCATTTGGATATATTATTCAAATTAAGGATATTTCGGCCAGTAAATCTATTTATTATCTCGACATTACAACAAAAATCCTTTGTTCTCGTCAGGAGCTCCTGATTTTTCTCGATATGTCGAGATAATAAAAAGATCTACTGGCCGAATTATCTTTAATTTGAAGAACTATGAATGGCGGCCAGACAACCTCTATCTTTACGATTTCATTAAGTGTTGGGCGACAAAAAATAATATATGTTTGTTTCAAAATAGTATAATTGTTGCCCTCTCTGACAAGATGGAAGATTGGCATGAGAAACTAGAGACAAAGTTATCTTCTGTTGAACAAGGAATAGAGAAATTGGATCGTCGCATACAACAGTTAGAAACAAAGATGGATAACACTGCGAAATCAGTCTCGATGAACTCGGAGAAAATACGAGAAATGGATACTCGAATAGAATTTTTGGAAATTAAAATGAGAGAAAATAACCTAATTTTCCATGGAGTAGAAGGAAATGAGGGTGAGGATCCCGAAGAATCCTACTCCACTATAAAACAGATAATTGCCGACAAGATGCAGATACCGGATAAAATTGATATCTTACAATGCCGTCGGCTGTCCAAAAGGTCTAGGGCTCCACTCCTTGTTTACATTCCTGACCACAACGAAAGAATAAAGCTATTTAAGAATGCATTTAAGCTTAGAAACTTTAAAATATACATAAGTAAAGACTACACTCTTGGGATCAGAGAACAACGTAGAATATTGATCGCCAAAAGGAAAGAACTTTTAACAAGTGGAACTTTTGCGAAATTAAGAGACAACAAGTTGATTGTCGCAGGCATAAAGTACCAAGTTGTAAATGGAAAAATTGTCAGTCCAAATGGGGCTGAATTATAGCTAATAAACAAAAATAATCTAGAGAAAAAATGTATTATTTAAAAATAAATAAATCTAACCAGCCACTGACAAATCCCCAATCCTCTGTAAATAAAAATACTTATGGGCAAACTACTGTAAATAGACAATCTTGTTTTTCGTTCAAAGACGACACACAAATGCTGTGTTGGAATGTTAATGGTTTGGAAAGGATGTTGCTGCAATTCGACCTATTCACATATTTAGAAAAGTGCAGCATTTTTGCACTCACAGAAACATGGAAGGATCAACATCTGAAGAATAAACCAACAGGATTTCATTTGTATGAATCACTTGCTCAGAGAGACCACAAGAAGGGTAGATCATCGGAGGGAATTATTGTTGGAATTCGAGAAGCTATAAAAGACAAGATTGAAAGGACTGAAATTGAAAAACAATGGATTATGATCTGTCTGAGGTTGGACGGTGAAATGCGAGTGTGTGTGATCTTTGCTTACTTGCCACCAAACGAACACTATTTGACCAACTGCAAAAATTTACTCGACCAAATAGAAGGGAAAATAGTTGAAGGATATGAAGTTTTACTGGCTGGTGACTTGAATACACGAACGGGTGCAATGGGAATTTTTCATAATACATTATACCTTCCTTGCTACTTAACTACTAGACGCACTTCTAAAGATCCTGTAATATCTACGCATTCAGAACAATTCATAGACAGATTGGATAATAATACTCTCACAATTTTGAACGGCAGAACAAGGGTGACAGAAGTGGTAACTACACATACATATCAGCACGGGGATCCTCGGTGGTAGACTACTGTATTGTCTCCCATGGGCTGTTAGGTTACGTACATGACCTATACATCGAGGGATTACCACATTCAGATCACTTGGATATGAGTTGGGGACCGAAACAAGTGACGAACCCGACTTCACAGGTAAAGAAAAAATATATATGGTTACCACGAAAGAGTAACGCTATTTGTAGAGGACTTAGGAGGAGCTTATGGATTTTGGAATAACTCGATTGAGAATATAATGAACAACATGGTTAATCAGATCAAAAGCGCAATGGTACAAAATGGTATGCAAATTGAAATAAAAGCGAATAACTCACTGTCGAAGCCCTGGTTTGATCATGAGTGCTACATAGCGAAAAAGATTATGAAAGCAACTCTGACAAAATATATTAAATCTAATAGGGATCTAGATCGTTTGGAATATGTTAAAACAAGGAACAAATATACATCGATTATTAACAATAAAAGAAAAATACTTTTGTGAAATACAAGAAATATTAAATAATACATACGATTCAAGTGAATTCTGGAAAACAATAGCTCGCTTCAGAAAAAGAAACTATACACAGGCAATATCTCAATATCAGACTGGCAGCAATTTTACAATAAACTCCTGGATACAGAATCAATACCAGATTACGAACCGTTACTATGACCTTCTTAAATACAGATAATGAGCTAACTAAATGCATAACTCTTAATGAAATAAGCAAATAAATTTCTCGAATAAGGCATGGCAAGGCGGCTGGTTTTGACGACATAATGAATGAAGCAATAAAGGCCCTCCCAAAAGATTATCTAATTTCCTTAAAGGATATATTCAATAGAATTTTGAGAACGTCTGAATTTCCGACAACATGGTTGAAATCAGTTATTCAACCAATTTTTAAGAATGGTGATCCAGACGACCCCTCTAACTATCGAGGCATAGCGCTCTTAAGCAATATAGCAAAATTATTTACATCAATACTCAAATCTCGTCTAGGCAGTTGGATCGAAAGGAGAAATATAGTTCCTGAGAACCAGGCGGGATTCAGGGCCGGCCACTCTTGTCAAGACCATATATTCACTCTATTATCCCTGATTCAAATGACTCTAAGCCGAAAGAAAAGGAAATGCTACATGTTCTTCGTGGATTTGAAAAAAGCCTTCGACACAGTGCCCCACTCATTATTATGGAGAAAACTGGTAGATGCAGGTCTCAACCACCGTTTTGTTAACTTAATTAAAGATTATTACACAAATATGACAGCGGTAGTGCGATGGAACAATTCATTCACTGCGCCAATAAAGGTGCGTTCGGGAGTTTTACAAGGGGAGCCGATGTCACCTTATTTATTTATACTTTTTATAAATGATTTAATCGGTCTCTACAATAATTCAGATTTACCGGGAATATATCTCCCAAATTATGGATATGTTCATATTCTACTATACGCAGACGATATTGTCTTGATTGGAGAATCCAAAAATAACCTTCAAATAAAAATCAATATGCTAAGAAAATATTTTGAAACAAATTTATTAACCCTGAATGAAAATAAGTTAAAAATATTAGTTTTCAGAAACGGCGGTCGATTAGCACAAAATGACAAATGGTTTTGGGGTGAGCGGCAACTGTCTGTTACTACGAAATATCTATACTTGGATATCCGCTTACAAGTGCAAATTCACTAAACAAGGTAGCGTCACACTACAAGGGCAAAGCCCTGGCAGCAATTGGCGCTGTGTGGCAAGTTCTGATAAAATCCAAGATGAACTCTCTAAATGCGGCAATGAGATTACTTGATTCGACGGTCTTGCCTCACATGCTATACGCCGCACCCTGCTGGGCACTCAACCAAGTAAAGGTAGTTGACCAGGTTCAGAATATTTTCCTAAGACGCTACCTAAATTTACCAAAGTATACTCCGGGCTTTATGCTAAGAATGGAGTGTGGACGAGTATCACAGGAAGTTATCATAACTAAACAGGTCCTGAGATTTTGGGTGAGGATTATGAAAATGGAGGAGAGTAGGTTGCCCCGGGCATGTTTGTCACACCTCTGGACATTACACAGCAATCAAAGGGCTGGTTTAACCTTTGTCGAAAACCTGTCAACCATTTTAGACTCAAACGGTTTTTCGTTCCTGAAGGGTTGTCCGGATTACACTGCAATACTGACTGAAATCCCTGCTATTATTCAAATAGCAACCGAACAAAGCATCCAAAGCGACATGGCGAAAATCCTAAATACTTCACATTACAGTCACTTCAAATACCTAAAAAATTCAATAACAGCAGAACGATATTTATTCACAACTATTCCTCTAGCAGTTAAAAGATTTTTTGCACAACTGAGACTCCTATGGACGATCTTCCCAGAAAATCGTTCAAAGCGCTGGAAGATTGATTTGACTCTAACTTGCGATCTGTGTAAAAACAGAATCCAAGACGAAATTATGCATGTAATATTTGGATGCTCTTGCTTAGAGAAACAGAGGAAAGAAATTTTGGGTGACTTACCCTGGTCTCAACCTGACTGCCAACAAATTTGCAGCTGGATGAACATACTGATGGTTGATCAGGGTCTCTCCCTCGGTTTATATAAATTCTACAAGGCCGCAGTCAATGTCCGTTGGAGAATAATGGATTCGCCGAATGTCGTGGTTTGCTTGGAGGAAGAAGGCGAAGATTGAACGCGGCTGATTCCACACTAGCCCTCTCAATGATATCCTTACCTTGACATATCCTAAACATTGGTACTTTAATTTAAATATTTAATCATGTAAGGTTCTTTTTGCTCTGTATGTTTATTTTTTGTATATATGGTTATATATATTTTTATTTGTTTTTTTTCTTCTCTCTTTTCTTTTTCCTTATTACTTCTTGTATTCTAGTTTTTACTTTTGAAATATCTTCCTTTGCTAAATCCTGTAGAGGGGAATCATGTATAGGGCTGGATGCCCCAATAAAAAGGCTTGTATATGTGTGTGTGTTTCAAATTAGTATATTTAGATGTTTCTCTTATTTATTATAAAATTGGTCACTCAAATAAGTTGACTCCCATCTGGAAAGGGAAAGAAAAGTAGGTGATGAAGAGACCCAGAGAAGAGAGATTAAAACTGACGTCCAGGTCAGACACCCCACCACGGGTCAGTAGGTTGTTCTCAGCTTGAAGTCTGAGGAACATCAGTCTGAAGATGTCACTGGGACTGATGTCAGGTGAGGTGACTTGGTCAAGAGCCGCGCTGGTGACTTCAATATATTATTTGTTGACTCGGCTCGCTGAGAAGGCAACTGATGCGAAGATAAAGGAATTATGAAATATCCAGAAGCCAATAAGCATAAAGCTTGTATTTCCCATATTAAAATCTTGTGTTGATAACATATCAATTATAATTAACATTTTTTTTCATTAACAAGATAAAATTTGGTATTGAATATAATCTATTTAATGTTTTGAACATACCTGTGTGAAAAACAAAATTCTCAATAAAGAGATCTGTTTTTGAAATAGATACATTTGCCTTTAATTTAATTATTTCTTTTCTTAAATAAAAACAAATGTAATGGAGTTTTAAAAACGATATCCAGATTAGAAATTCGCAAAGAAACATTAAAATATAATATTTTAAATTTATTCCCACATTAGAAATATCAGCTTTAAAGATCTTATAACCTATATAAATACATGGACAAAATAAAAAAATAAAATTAAGAAAGCCAATATAAAAGTACAATTTCAATTTAAAATTTATTGTTTTAATATATAATTCATGTGGAAGTAATGATTTAAGTTTATTAATATTATTTTTAACACTATAAAAGTAAATTATTAAAAAGATATTAATTAAAGAAAAGATATTTGATGTAATTAAAAGAAATATTTTTCCTTCCATTGATTTAGGTAGGTTGTTATCATCTAAAGATAAAAACAATGAATTGAAATTGTTATTTGTGATGTTCTATTTAGAATAACGAGTAAGAATGAATAAGAGAAGATCCTAAGCAAAAGAAATTCTACTTTATTACCTTTTTTTGACCTATATATAAATATCGCGCTTCTCGCGGATATGCAAATTCACCATCCTTTAAAAAGAAACAAAATGTAAATATACAAATATACAGAATATACAAATATACAAAATAAAGCAATACCATGCAAATATCCCAAGGTATGCGACAGACTCCCCCCCCCCCATGACCTCTCATCACTCCTGTGATGGGACTCCTGGTGGTCTATGATGAAATTTAATGATGTTGGTGATGTGGGCACTCTGGGTTCCTCGTTCTGATTCATAAAGGACATATTTAACACAGCCGTCCACCATCTTTACATCAGTAACAACATGAGGTCCAGTCTGCAGTCGCTGTTTACCTGTGTATTGGTGTTTCACCAGAATCGAATCTCCAGGTTTGACATCAGCAGGTCTACTTCGATTTCTGTTATATTAATATTTAGTGCGCAGACGGTATTTATGGCGCTGTTTGTCATTATTCTCCGTTTCAATTCTAAGGAGTTGTAAGCCCAATTCCTCGTCAGCAGGCACTATTGGTATTGTTCCCTTCCATTTATACCATGGAGAGCATCCCAGATAGGTATTATGATGTCTATTGTGATAATGGACGGCTGCCTCCAAGCAACATTTCCATCCTTTAGGGAATTGTGGGTAGCACTCCATGAAGGTCTTAATTTCTTGAATCACTCTCTCGGCCAGACCATTTCCCGCAGGGTGATAAGGACTGGTATGAAGAAACCCGATTCCCTTCTCCTGCGTCCAGTTGTAAAATTCCCCTCGAGTAAAGGAGGTACCTCTATCGGAAATAATTTTCTTTACATTTTTAAGAATGGGATGGTCCGTAAAGTATTCCTTTAGGGCTTTACCCGACTGTTTCATACATTTAGCGTATACAATCCGAGTAGCTTCATCAATCACTACTAAGAATGACTGGGTAGAGGCATTGGATTCTGATTTCTTTTGAGTTCTGCGAAGTCAACATGAACCATATGAAATGAAACATGATATTGAACAGGCAAACTCATCTGATCAGAGGTAGATCTATATTTGGCCTTCACCTTCTGACAGGTAGAACACGATTGGACATAACGTCGAATGTCCCCCTTCGTATTTCGCCACCAAAAATCGTTTCTTAATTGTATAATAAGTTCTCCAGAATCCCGAGTGGCCACCAGATTTAGGATCATCATGATACAAGCCGAGAATGCTAGGAACTTGTTCAGGAGTCACCAAATAAGATTTTCTTTGTTCGTCGTATTCCATCTCTAAAGCTTTATGCTTCAACCAGAACGTCTGTTCATCAGACTTGTCTGGGACGCTTACACACAATCGTGACAACGCGTCGGCGTCCCTCAGTTCCTTTCCCGACCGATGATTTATTATGATATTAAAGGAGCGCAGGAATAACTGCCACCTGGCTAAACGGTCTCTAAGTTCTCCACAACTTAAAAGTTGAGTTAAGGCTCTGTGATCGGTATGTACCACAAAAGGGCGACTCTCCAAGTAGGAACGAAAATGTTTCACAGCCTTTAACACCGCCAAGGACTCTTTCTCGGTAACAGAATAATTTTGTTCGGCTTTTGTAAAGGTGTAGGAGTAATAGCCAATTACCCAAAGTTGTTTACATCTTTTTTTTTCCTGGAGGGTCCCTTTGATATAAAATGGCTCCAGTTCCATAGTAGCTGCATCCATTGATAGCTCGAATGGCAATCTCCCATCAGGAACCCTAAGAAATGGTTCCTCAGTAATAAGTGCGATAAGTTTTTGATAAGCCGTCTCGCATTCAGAATCCCATTCGAAGGTTACATCTTTTCCTTTTAATTTGTCCAATGGTCCTACTATATGAGCATAATCTTTTATAAAGGCGCGGAGTGGTTCGTCAATCCGTGAAACACTGTGAGGACCTCAAATTGTATGGACGTTTCATATTTCGAACCTTTTTGGTAACTTCAGACCTTATTTTCTTTGTGTCTCCATCAATAACTCTCCCCAATAAGTCTATGCGAGGGACGCAAAATTGACATTTATCAAGATTTAGCACTAGGCCCGCAGTGTTCAGCCGTTCAAGAATTCTATGCGTCAAAATGGAGCAATCCTCCTGAGTGTAGCCACCACAACAGATGTCATCGATATATGCTACTACCTTATCACCCAGTAGGTCTCCTAGAATTGTAGTCATTATTCTCTGCAACTTAGCTGGAGAATTTTTCCATCCAAACGGAAGCTTTAGAAACTCGTAATGACCAGATGGAGTTACGAAGGCAGTGTATTTTCGAGTATTTTCTGATATGCCAAGTTGCCAGAATCCATCCTTCAAATCAAGCTTTGAGAAAAAACGACATCCTCCGAACACATTAATAATGTCGTCTATTCGAGGAAAGGGAAAAGGATCCAAAAGTGTTTCATCGTTAATCCTTCGATAGTCGACACATAATCGATAGTCTCCATTCTTTTTTGGAATTAATATGCAAGGAGATGCAAATGCCGAGTTTGATGGTTTAATTATTCCTTCGCTTAGCATCGATCTAATTTTCATATTTAACCAGTTTCTTTTGTATTCTCCAATTGATATGGCTTTGCACTGACAACTCGAAAATTTTCTTGCAGTCCAAAGTCAACTTCAAATTTTTAAATTATTGGAAAAGTCCTTTTGCAAAGGCTGGGGTATTGGGCCTCGACATCCCTCCTGGTAACGAGGTTCGGGCCAGTTTCAGAAAAGAAACTGATCTGATCTGTAAAGAAGTCCCATTTCACTTTCAGGGATTTTAACGTAGGCTTACCAATTAACAGATCAAAGGGCATATCTGGGAGGACAATGGCCTGGATCTTGATTGATTGCTCCCCAGCCTCCAAAACCAGATTAATGGCTTTGGTAGCAGTGAATTTACTATGGTTGATTGTGTTTATTAAAGTCTTGGTAGGGTATGTTTTCCACCTGTTTTTTTTTTTTGTGTTAAATTTTTGTGTATCAGATTGAGAGAAGAACCGCTGTCCAGATAGGCCTTTACTAAGTGAGAGTTTATTGTCACATCAATGAAGGAATGGGGAGAATCACAAATCGAAAAAAATGGTCGATTTTGACCATGGACCGGCGAACCCATACTCGTCAGTTTTTTGACAAGAACGACCATTTCTATCATTCGCCGCCTGGTGTAACCCCGTGTCACTAGATTCAGTGAAATGAACTGGTTTCTTGACTGTGCCAAGAGTTCTTGCAGACGGCCTGGATTCAGAATAATTCTTTTCCGATATAGGCCTGATGTTCTCCAGGAGTTTGAGTAGGTTTTGCTTGCATTTTATATTTGCCGTGGCCAGTTGCTCCTGCCTATACTGGGGAAGTCCATGAATTATCCCAATAATCAATAATTCCTCGCTAAGGCCAGGCATACCAAGTCGCATCTTTCCTTGTTTCTGGTAAAAATACTCCACCAAGGATCCTCCTCGATATCTCCAATTGAAAGCACGGTCGTAACTCACAATGGGATTTTCTTTAAAAGAACAAATGAATTCTTGCTTCCAATCCTTCCAACAATATTCCTCTTCATCCTCGAATTTGTTGTCGAACCATAACAAAGCCGATCCTGTCAGGTATGATCGCATTCCATTGATTCTAGCCTCGTCTCCAACCCATCCATTGTTTCCACAAATGTTTTCATATACTTTGATCCAAATTTTAGGATTCGAGTTTCTTCCATCAAAGGTAGCCACATCCATTTTAACTGGCCTACCTACCCTGATTTCACTCTTATTATCAAGAAGAAAGTCCGTCATTAAGCGCTGCTGGTCCGCCATCGTCCTGATGAGGCTCTCCATGGTCGAATTTGCCAAGGCTGTTTCTTCCTCTTGCATGTCTTGCTTAATAAGTTTGATCTTATCAAATTCTCTATCGGCATACCATTGTATAAGGCCAGTTGGAACACCAACAAATCGGTTTGAATTCTTTTTCAGATAAAATGCCACAGCAAGTAGGTAAACAGCGTGGTAAGTTTCTTTTATTGGGAACTACGAGCTTTCGGACATCAGCTGCCCTTCATCAGGAACAATCATTGTTCCTGATGAAGGGCAGCTGATGTCCGAAAGCTCGTAGTTCCCAATAAAAGAAACTTACCACGCTGTTTACCTACTTGCTGTTTCAATTTATTGAGCGTGGCTATAATTATGTCAGATAAAATGCCATTGGTTTCTTACCATACTTAGAAGTCCTTTCATGATGCTCTGGTGACTGGTATTCTTCTGGAATGTCAATAATCTCCTCACCAGAGTGTAAACCAAATCCAATCACTTTTTCATCCCTGAAGTATAAGACTAGTGATCCTGTCGGCTGCGCCATATTGTGATGTTCTATTTAAAAGAACGAGTAAGAATGAATAAGAGAAGATCCTAAGCAAAAGAAATTCTACTTTATTACCTTTTTTGACCTATATATAAATATCGCGCTTCTCGCGGACATGCAAATTCACCATCCTTTAAAAAGAAACAAAATGTAAATATACAAATATACAGAATATACAAATATACAAAATAAAACAATACCATGCAAATATCCCAAGGTATGCGACATTATTTAAAAAATATATATGAGTTATAGGAATTATTAGAATTATAATGGAAAGATTAGCACATTTTTTACTACACTGCAT
>CP092869.1:93368406-93456269 GCA_030710605.1 Cordylochernes scorpioides
TTGTTTACTAACAATTCAATTATTTTGATTAATAATATCTGTGTTGTTTGGTTACCTAGCCACTATATTTTTATTTCAAGATATTAATATCTCAGAAATCCATAGTTGTCATGTAATTCATCCATTTAATAAAAGGTTGTTATTGAGTGTTGTGAAGAATATCAATTTTCTATTCTGAATCCAGAACCTCATTATCAGGTTTCAAAATTTAATAATTAATTAGTTATATATTCATCAATTCTTTTAAAATTCAAACAATAACAGTATTTGCAAGTGGTCAACTTATTCTTTCATCTATAAGAACAAACTTAATTGTTTTTATGTTGGAAAAATGTCGAACGCATACAGTATGAGCATTAGCAAATTCCAATCCTTGATGAACATCATGGTGTACCCAATCTTATTAAAAAAAAATGTTGTTATATAAAAATTGAGTACTTGGTATAATTGAAAAATATTTATAATATAGGTTTTATAAATAATTCCCACAAGAGAGCATAATCAATACAATATTTGTTTTTATGTTTATTCAAAATATTCTAATAAATGGTTCTTATTGAATATAGATACCTTCTATAATTATGGTATTTGAAGAGATCCCATTAAAGCGTGTAACTTATAAATATTAAAAAGGAATTATAGTTTATATATGTTTTTTTAAAATTAATATGGCGTATATTGGATCAAAATATCATTTATTTTACCAATATTTCAGTTGACTGAACGCCAATTTTATCAAGGTATTATAACATAATAATGTATATTCAAATAAAATATTTGTATTTTGAAATTTATATTTAAAAATAATATTTATACCTAGAAATACACACGTGTTAGAAATGTGTTGGAATATTTAGTGTGGGGTGGTTGGTATTGAAATACTAATAAATTTATATCTCAGACTCCGATTAATTTTAAAGTCTAAAATATTTTATTCACACAAATAAGTTTATACCCATCTGGAATGGGATTGAGAAGTAGGTGATGAAGAGACCCAGAGAAGAGAGAATAAAACTGACGTCCAGGTCATACACTCCACCGCAGGTCAGTAGGTTGTTCTCAGCTTGAAGTCTGAAGAACATCAGTCTGAAGATGTCGATGGGACTGTTGTCAGGTGAGTGCCTTGGTCCAGAGCGATACTGGTGACTTCCATGTATTCTCTATTGACTTGGCTGGCTGAGAAAGCAACGGAAACAAAGATAAAACAATTTTGAAATATCCAGGAACCAGTGAGCCAAATGCTTGTATTTCCCAAATTAAAACCACGGGTTGATAACATTTGAATTATAAATACCATTAATTTGATTATTGAAATTGTATTTGGTATTGAATATATTTTTATTTAATTTTTTTATTATACCTGTACAAAAATTTAAATTTTCGATTAATATGTCTGTTTTTAAAATAGGTATATGTGTCTTAATTTCATTATTTCTTTTTTAATATGAAAACAAATGACATTGAATTTTAATAAATTTATCCAAATAATAAATTCAGAAAGAATCATCAAGATATAAAGTTTTATACTAGATTCAACATTATAATTATAAACTTGAATAATTTTATGAGCTATATAGATAAATGGACAAAATAAATAGGTTATATTAAGAAAAGTTATATATAGGCAAAGACTCACTTTGTATTTTCTTGTTTATCATAACCTGAAAGAAGAAACTCAAGTTTATTTATCTCATCTTTAATGCTGTAAAAGAAATATATGAATAAAGCATTAGTGAAAACATAGAAGTTTGTAAATATTATAAGAAATATTATTCTTGCCATTGATTTAGTATTGTAAATCCCTCTATACGAAATATTAAAAATTGAATAAAAAGATTTGTTAGCAATAATAATATGAATTAATGGAATTAATAAAATTAATTTAGAAAATATAGCATATTTCATTCTAACCTTCATCTTTACTATTTTAGTGTTCTTTGCTACTTGGTCTTAAGAATCTATTGATTATTGTGCTAACAACTCTTGCGTAGAATAATTACATTTGTGTTGTTTAGTTACCAAGACAACATATGTAATCTCTCTCTCTCAAAATTCTAATATTTTAGAAAGCCATAGTGGTAATTTATTTCATACAATTGATGAAGAATTTGTTGAATAGTTAAATAAAATGTAATTTTTGAAATTGGATCCAAAACCTGAATAGTCAGGTTTATATATTTTCGAGCAGGTATCGCTTATGGACTTTCTATTTTTACATAAATACATTCTCAATAGTGAGTGCGAGCAACCAGAATGGTATATTTTACATCTTGTAAGAAAATCTAACTACTTTTACATTTTTTTTACTTATCCTTTTATTAGTCTAAATTAGACAAGATCTTGGAGGTAGTGCTCATAAAGAAGTTCAAGAACTCTTCTTGGTTTCTGTACAGGGATACTTTACATTTGTAAATTTTACATTTACTTTAGGTTTAAGTATTTGTACATTATAGTCCTTTAAAAGGACTTATTATATATAAAGGAATAGTTTGTGATGTGTCACGATAGATCAATTTTTATCAAAATATCAACGCGCGCGCGATTATTACATTCTTTATAAACAATTAACAATAAAATATGAATTTAGTTACTCTAGTTTAAAAAATAATTTCAAAAAAAAAATTAGGAAAAAAATATACAAATAGTCAAATTAAAATTTGACTATATATGAAATCAAGCTTTTTCATTTACAAAACTTATAGAGCTTTATAATATCATATTAACAATAGGATATACTTAGGCGTTTAAAAGATATTTAGTATATATATATATATATATATAACTGCGGTTTGCATTTGAATATATTATTCAAATTAAGGATACTTCGGCCAGTAAATCTATTTATTATCTCGATGTTACAACAAAAATCCTTTGTTCTCGTCAGGAGCTCTTGATTTTTATCGATATGTCGAGATAATAAAAAGATCTACTGGCCGAAGTATCTTTAATTTAAAGAACTATGAATGACATCCAGATAGCCTCAATATTTACGATTTAAATCTCTACAGCCCTTACTGCAATGATGTGATTTAATGAATGAGAGGGCTTGGCTCACTACTGATGAGCCAAGCCCTCTCATTCATTAAATCACATCATTGCAGTAAGGTCTGTAGAGATTTAAAAGAAACGCATTGCCAGTAAATTTATTTGTAAAATTTTAAAAAATAATATGTTTTCTCAAATAGTATATTAAAATGTTTCTCTAAATTATTATAAAATTGGTCACTCAAATAAGTTGACGCCCATCTGGAATGGGAGAGAAAAGTAGGTGATAAAAAGACACAGAGAAGAGAGAATAAAACTGACGGCCAGGTCATACACTCCACCACAGGTCAGTAGGTTGTTCTCAGCTTGAAGTCTGAGGAACATCAGTCTGAAGATGTCACTAGGACTAATGTCAGGTGAGGTGACTTGGTCCAGAGCCATACTGGTGACTTCAATGTATTCTTTCTTGACTTGGCTAGCTATGAAGGTAACTGATACAAAAAGAAAGAATTATAAAATATCCAAGAACACCAGAACAAATGCCCAAGATATCCAATATTAAATCAATTTATTGATAACATATCAATTATTATTAATAACAGTTTTACCAATAAGATAAATATTGGTATCAAATAATATTTATTCAACTTCTTCATTATACTAGAATATAAAAACATTTTGGGAATCAATATATTTATGTTATTTGGAAGATTTTTGTTAAATATTAACATTTCTTCCCTAAAATAATAACAAATATAATGATAATACAAAAAAATTGAACCAAATGACACTCTCTATAAAAATAGAAGAACAATTTCATGTAAGGGCCATTCATTATGCAAAATTTCTTTATCTGGTTTTAAAGATGCGATAGAATTATTCGCTATAACTGTAATAGGACAATATAAATAGACTAGCGGATGTGCCCGGCTTCGCCCGGGTTTTACCCGAGTGAATATTTGTCTAACGAACATTTGTTAAAACAATTCTCTTTAAACTTATAAAACGTACTCGGCTTCGCCCGGGGTTTTACCCAAGTAAAGGTTTGTCTAGCGAACATTTGTTAAAACAATTCTCTAAAAACTTATTAAAAAATAAAAAAAAAGATATATTTTGATAATTTGAAACTCGTAAATTTGAATCTCTCGATAAAGTGAACATTTTTTCCCGGTCCCTGTGTGTCTTGTCATCCTGAATTTTGTCTTTCCTAATTTTATACATTAGAAAATCATAGTTTTATCTAGTGAACATTTTTTCCCGGTCCCTTGAGAAATACTCGATAAGTTGAATAAGATCAATATTAATTGGTTCCCTCGGTAATTGGAAGTTAAAGGAATAGTATCTTCGCCTTGGAATTGTATCATTATTCTTGTCGCAAATAAATTGCCGTGTCATCCTGAGATAATCTTACTTTTGATAAAATCTTTAAGATAACAAACTTAGTGATAAGAAAACTTGTTATCATCGTCACAATGGGGGCGCTGCTTGCGAGTTAAATCTACAAATCTGCAAATAACTCTAAGGATATTCAAGATATTCATGAAATTATTTTTCAAAAACCTTCCCGGTGATATACCTAATAATATCCCAAAATTTCACGGCGATTGGATGTATGGTATTTGAATCTATAGAGTACAGACAGACAGACAGACAGACATTCAATTTTATATATAGAGAGATATAAATGAGTTTTAAAAATTGTAAAAAAAAAAATGCATCGGCCGGGAATCGAACCCGGGCCGCCCGCGTGGCAGGCGAGCATTCTACCACTGAACCACCGATGCTTAAAAAAATGGCCATATTTAGGTATTCATTCCATTCCGGATTAGTCCGCGTAAAAAAAGTTATTCAAATTAAAAAAATAAATAGCCAAAAATATTAATCAAAATGCAGCCGAAAATTTTCCTCAGGTTTATAAAAAGCGACATGCAAAATTGGGTACCAATTGGTTCAGTAGTTTTTGAGTTTATCGCGAAACAGACAGACAGACAGAAATTGACTTTTATATATATATAGAAATTTACTCTTCATTGTTGGCTTTTTATCTTACATTCATTCTTCATTGTTGGCTTTTTATATTACATTCACTCTTCATTGTTGGCTTTTTATCTTACATTCATTCTTCATTGTTGGCTTTTTATATTACATTTACTCTTCATTGTTGGCTTTTTATCTTACATTCAGTCTTCATTGTTGGCTTTTTATATTATATTTACTCTTCTTTGTTGGCTTTTTATCTTACATTCATTCTTCATTGTTGGCTTTTTATATTACATTTACTCTTCATTGTTGGCTTTTTATCTTACATTCACTCTTCATTGTTGGCTTTTTATCTTACATTCATTCTTCATTGTTGGCTTTTTATCTTACATTCACTCTTCATTGTTGGCTTTTTATCTTACATTCATTCTTCATTGTTGGCTTTTTATATTACATTCACTCTTCATTGTTGGCTTTTTATCTTACATTCATTCTTCATTGTTGGCTTTTTATATTACATTCACTCTTCATTGTTGGCTTTTTATCTTACATTCACTCTTCATTGTTGGCTTTTTATATTATATTTACTCTTCATTGTTGGCTTTTTATCTTGCAGTCATTCTTCATTGTTGGCTTTTTATATTATATTTACTCTTCATTGTTGGCTTTTTATCTTACATTCATTCTTCATTGTTGGCTTTTTATATTACATTTACTCTTCATTGTTGGCTTTTATCTTACATTCACTCTTCATTGTTGGCTTTTTATATTATATTTACTCTTCTTTGTTGGCTTTTTATCTTACATTCATTCTTCATTGTTGGCTTTTTATATTACATTCACTCTTTATTGTTGGCTTTTTATCTTACATTCATTCTTCATTGTTGCCTTTTTATATTACATTCACTCTTCATTGTTGGCTTTTTATATCATATAGAAAATCATAGTTTTATCTAGTGAACATTTTTTTCCGTGTCACATTGCCGTGTCATCCTGAGATAATCTTACTTTTGATAAATAATATTTAAGATAACAAACTTAGTGATAAGAAAACTTGTTATCATCGTCACAATGGGGGCGCTGCTTGCGAGTTAAATCTACAAATCTGCAAGTAACTCTAAGGATATTCAAGATATTCATGAAATTATTTTTCAAAAACCTTCCCGGTGATATACCTAATAATATCCCAAAATTTCACGGCGATTGGATGTATGGTTTTTGAATCTATTGAGTACAAACAAACAGACAGACATTCAATTTTATATATATAGATGATTATATTAATTAATATCATATATATACAAAATAGACTTTGTATTTAATAGTATATGAATATATAAATTTACTCTTTAAATTATTTTTATTTTGCTGATTTTCTTATAGTGTAAAAGAAGGCCAGAAGAAAAACATTAATAGTTTTATAAATAATTTCAAAATATATAGCAAACATATTTTGTAATGTTGATAAATTTGAAATCTTTAAATATCCTGGTGGATTATTTAAAAAATAATTGATAGCGTTATTTAAATGAATTTATAAATTATAAAAATAAATATTAATATGATGAAATTTTTCTGAAATTTACTCCACTGAGCATTTTAAATTATACCTCCTCCTTTTTCTATGTTCAAAACACAATGGACTTGAGAATTATCATTTATTGTCATTGTATTGGTAACCTTGGTATCTAGAGGGTAATATGTTTATATTTACTTTGACCTCAACATCTCAAATAGGTTTTGTTATTAATAATTTTTGATTAAATTTCAAATGAACAGTTTATTATAAATTTGTACTCTGAAATTCTAGGTTATATTTATAAGTTTTGTTAGTAAACAAATGATGTTTTTGCAAAATTGAAAGATTTCTCTGAAATAAAAATTTCAATAAAACGCAGTCTCCGAGGATGAGTGTCTTACTTTATTGAACGTTCTCTCAAGCTTTCGGGTATTATAAACCCTTCTACAGGAGCATACAACTCCTGTGGAAGAATCCACAATTCCCGAAAGCTTGAGAGAAAGTGTAATAAAGTAAGAAACTCATCCTTGGAGACTGCCTTTTATTTTAAATGATTTTTTAAAAATTATAAATGACTCTCTCTCTCTATGTAGTTGTTATATTCGCCCTCTTAAAATCAAAGTTAACTCTATTTTATTTATTTTTTTATCATAAGGATTGTATGTATATAAACTGCTAGTTGGAAGATATTTGTAAAATATTGCATAAATATTAAAATATTATTCTCAATGCTCCACTTTCATTATTTTCTATAAAAAAATATAAAAGTAAATTTGCTTTAATCTTTGACTAATATTTTTTTCACTAATTTTAAATTATATGCTTATTTTAAGATTCATTTCTCTGATAAACTTATTTATATATTAGATATTAATCATCACTTTGAATTAAACTTTTAGATATTTCAGAGTTGAGGTCAAATAGATGCACTCGAAATATAAAAACGGTCACTTTACATAGGATATATATATGCATATTGGTTCACAAGGTTTGTGATGCATATATTTTTATTTTAATTTTTAAGCTTGTATGTTATTCATATATTAATATAAATTAATTTATTCCTGTTATGTACTCTTCTACCTAATATTCAATAATCTTAGGAAATGTAGTTTTTCATTAAAAGAGATTGTATGCTACTGAAAGATTATATATTTGTATATTATTTTATTATTGCAGAATTATATCATAAGAACTGAAAACATGAATATCTCACGCTATATATTGATTACATCACGCAACAACAACCAAGTCCTTGGTCAAAACCATATATACATATTATATATTACAATTTCCTTTGATATTAGGCATATTTTGTCTTTTATTCTACAAACATAAAGGTCGCCTCTTTTCAGTCAAAATGAATGTCAAAACTGGATGCCATCTATTTGACGAAAGGAAAATGTGGACTCGAAAATTAATATGAACAAAAAAACAAAAAGCCTTTATTGAGGACCTCTCGTCCTATATAGGATTCGCCAGTTTACCAATCTAATCCCAATAGCCAAATACTGAAAGTAACCTATCCTTCCTAACTTGAAGTTAACTACATACCATGATTATCATGGCCTGTGACATGTTTACTTAGAAGTAAAAAATATCCATATAGACAATTATATAAGCTGGTCACTTAATTTACCAATCTAATCCCAATAGCCAAATACTGAAAGTAACCTTTTCTAACTTGAGTTAAGTTAAGTTACAGGGTGAACCACTATCTCCTTACTTATTTATACTTTTTATTAAAGACCTGATTAGTACTTTTGACTGCTCGGATATACCTGGTATTTATCTGCCAAAGCATGGAAATATCCATTTGTTACTATATGCAGATGATATTGTACTGAGAGGCGAATCTAAGAACAATTTGCAGTTAAAAATTAATATGATACGAAAATATTTTGAGGAAAATATGCTAACGCTGAACGAAAACAAATAAAAAATAATGGTATTTCGCAATGGTGGGAAGCGCTCAAAATCCGATAATTGGTATTGGGGCCAACAAACACTGAATGTCACGGAAAGACACATGTATCTAGGATATCCACTCACCTCAACAAACTCTTTTAAGCAAGCCGCATTATACTATAAGGGTAAAGCTCTCGCGGCCAGTGGTGCGGTATGGCCTATTCTGACCAGGTCGAAGATGAACTCTCTTAAATCCTCTATGAAACTTCTTGACGCGATGGTTTTATCAACCCTGCTATACGCGGCACCTGTTTGGGCAAATGAGCATACATTAATTGTTGATCAAATTCAGGACTCATTTATGCGAAGATATCTAAATCTACCAAGATACACCCCCGGATACATGCTCAGGATAGAATTGGGAAGAGTGTCACTCAACGTTACATTCTTGAAACCTACCTTAAAGTTTTGGTTGAGAATGCTGGGAATGGGTGAAACTAGACTGCCGCTGCTCTGCTTGTCACAGCTGTGGGAAATCTCAAACGCAAAAAAATATATATATATAGGTTTCACGGGAAGTATAGTTAATATTTTAAACAACACCGGATTTCAATGGCTGAATTGCTGCACAGACTATAGAACATTACAAAGGGAAATTCCCTAAATAATCAGGACTGCAATAGACCAGTCTCTGCAAAAGGATCACACAAGAATAATAAATTCAAGACTTTACCCCCACTATAAAAACATCTGCTCAACTCCGTTACCGGAACACTATCTGTCCAGCGATTTCCCGCTCCGGGTCAAACGGTGTATTGCCGGACTGAGAATCCTCTCGGTGCTCTTTGCTGATTATCGCCCCAGAATATTTAAAACAGATGGATGGACATGCGAGATTTGCGAGACAAGAATGGAGCCGGGGCTACATCACCATATACTCTCATGTATGGGGCTGAAAGACGAACGAGAAGTGCTTCTCGGTGAAATAGGCCTTGAGGGAATCTCTTTGGAGCTCCTGTTGAATGAGGTGGTGAGAAACAGAGCTGGAGCTTTTGCGTTGTTTAAATTCTGGAAGACGGCTGAAGAGAAAATGAGGCTATATACATAATCTAATTGATGTAAATAATTATATGCAAATAATCTATGTCAGGATTAGAATGACGAATCCTGTATGGGACACTTTGATTCCAGTAAAAGGCTTGTTGCTTTTGTTGTATATAGCCACAGTGTAGAAAATACTATACTATACCTACTACATATATCTCTGTATTCTTAGTTCTCTTCTCTTCAATTACTCTGTAAACTGGCGAAAATTAATATGATGATATATCAATGATTTCCTATAAATAATTTTCACTATTATTACAGCGATTGAAATATAATAATAATCTATTGTTAAAAGACTATGGGCTTTGCATATATACAATATTTGATGCAGAATTTGGATGAAAATGAATTATATTCAATATTAGTGAATTATAATTTCGTTTTAGTGTCTCTTTGCTAGTTTAATAGATATAATTTCATATTCAACATGCACATTTATATATATATATTTTACATTTTTGACTTATCATATCGTGAATAATTGTACAAGTGTGAGATTGTAATGGGATCAGGTGGATAAATTGAGAGAAATGTATCAACTGTAGGTGTAAGTAAAAGTTGCTGATGGCTTGTGCAATCTGTTGAAACAAATATCGACTATTCATTGATTTGTAATTATTCAAGAATTGGTAATGTGCCAAGTTATACCAAATATATATATATAATATATTTGAAAATAATAGTCAAGCATACATTCATTTACTCGAGTTTGAATATTTAGTTTTTATTAAGTGTAAGAAGAAATATACGTGTAAGACTTTAACTGACAATTTAACTTTGCTTTTTTTCAGCGTTTCTTCTTAAAATATTATACCAATATAAATCAGGAAAATTATATTCATACCTGGAAATACACATGTGTTGGAAATATATGGGAATATTTAAAATGGGGTGGTGGGAATTGAAATTCTAATAAATTGATATCTCAGCCTCTGATTAAGTTTTAGGCCTAAAATAATTTATTCACTCAAATAAGTTTATACCATTCTGGAATGGGATAGAGAAGTAGGTGATGAAGAGACCCAGAGAAGATAGAATAAAACTGACGTCCAGGTCATACACTCCACCACAGGTCAGTACGTTGTTCTCAGCTTGAAGTCTAAGGAACATCAGTCTGAAGATGTCGCTGGGACTGTTGTCAGGCTGAGATCACTTGGTCCAGAGCCATACTGGTGACTTCCATGAATTCTTTGTTGACTTGGCTGGCTGAGAAGGCAACGGAAACAAAGATAAAACAATTTTGAAATATCCAGGAACCAGTGAGCCAAAAGCTTGTACTTCCCAAATTAAAACCACGCGTTGATAACATTTGAAGTATATTTAGCATTAATTTGATTATTAAAATTGTATTTGGTATTGAATATAATTTATTTAAATTTTTTATTATATCTGCACAAAAATTCAAATTTTCTATTAATATATCTGTTTTTAAAATAGGTTTATATGTCTTCAATTTTATTATTTTTTTCCTAATATAAAAACAAATGAAATTGAATTTTAATAGATTTATCCAAATAATAAATTCAGAAAGAATCGTCAAGATATAAAGTTTTATACTAGATTCAACATTATAATTATCAACTTCAATAATTCTATGTGCTATATGGATAAATGGACAAAATAAATAGATTACATTAAGAAAGGTTATATATAGGCAAATACTCACTTTGTCTTTTCTTGTTTTATCATAACGTGAAAAAAGAGAATAAAGTTTATTTATCTCATCTTTAATACTATAAAAGAAATATAAAAATAAAGCATTAGTGAAAACATAGAAGTTGGCAAATATTATAAGAAATATTATTCTTGCCATTGATTTAGTATTGTGAATCCCTCTATACGAAATATTAAAAATTGAATAAAGAGATTTGTTAGCAATAATAATATGAATTAATGGAATTAATAAAATTAATTTAGAGAATATAGCATATTTCATTCTAACCTTCATCTTAACTATTTTATTTTACTTCGCTACTTTGTCTAAAGAATCTATTGATTATTGTGCTAACAACTCTTGCGTAGAATAATTACGTTTGTGTTGTTTAGTTACCAAGACAACATATGTAATCTCTCTCTCTCAAAATTTCAATATTTTAGCAAGCCCTAGTGGTAATTTATTTCATACAAATCATGAAGAATTAGTTGAATAATTATATAAAATATAATTTTTGAAACTGAATCAAGAAACTGATTGGTCAGGTTTTTTATATTTTCAAGTAGGCATCGCTTATGGACTTTCTATTTTTGCATAAATTTATTCTCACTAGTAAGTGCGGGCAACCAAAATGGTATTTTGCCTCTTGTAAGAAAGGTCTAACTACTTTTACATTCGTAAACTCTACGTTTACTTTAGGTATAAGTATTCATAAATTTTAGTCCTTTATAAGGTATACTTAGTAAAAAAGTATTATCATATACTTCATAACGTAAGGTGTAATTAGAATTCCTATTTCAAGAAGTTATTTCAAAATTTCCCTGGAATGTAATGTAGAAAATTTGGAAAGAAAAACTTCAGGATAACACAGCAATTTATTTAGGTAACAAACAAATTCAACATTTATAAGATACAAGTTAAGCAATGAGGGAAGTTTCCGGAGTACCAAAATATATATACATATAAAATTTAATAATCTGTACATATAATATAATAAATACTTTGCTACAATATGATATATCAGTACATACCAATCATTCCAAAACTAATATTAAACCTAATAAAATATAATAATAAGCATTTGTTGTTAACTTTAAAGGTAATGTAAACAGCCATTCTGGCAGAAAAACTGAAAGCCTAGTCAAGTATTAATTTCTATATTTAAAAAAAAATCTTAGCTTCTTATATATATTTCATTAATATAACTTTATTCAACCTCTCTTTTATATTCATGTATTTTTTACATATTTTGTGATGTGTCATCATAGGTCAATTTTTATCAAAATATCAACGATTATTACATTCTTTATTAAAAATTAACAATAAAATATGAATGTAGTTACTCTAGTTCGAAAAATAATTTCAAAATTAGGAAAAAGGATACACAAATAGTCAAATTAAAATTTGACTATATATGAAATCAAGCTTTTCCATTTACAAAACTTATATAGCTTTGTAATATCATATTAGCAATAGAATATACACAGACGTTAAAAAGATATTTAGTGACTGCGCATATAAAAATGGTTTGCATTTGAAAATTTTATTTAAATTAAGGATACTTCGACCAGTAAATCTATTTATTATCTCGACGTTTCGACAAAAATATTTTGTTCTCGTCAGGATCTCCTGATTTTTATCGATACGTCGAGGTATTAAAATATTTACTGGTCCGAAATATCTTTATTTTGAAAAACTATGAATGCTGGCAAGCAGCCTCTATCTTTACGATTTGAATATGTATTGGGCGACAAAATATAATATATGTTTGTTTCAAAATAGTATATTAAGATGTTTCTCTAAATTATTATAAAATTGGTCACTCAAATAAGTTGACACCAATCTGTAGTGGAAAAAAGAAGTAGGTGATAAAAAGACCCAGAGAAGAAAGAATAAAACTGACGTCCAGGTCATACACTCCACCACAGGTCAGTAGGTTGTTCTCAGCTTGAAATCTGAGGAACATCAGTCTGAAGATATCTCTGGGACTGTTGGCAGTTGAGGTGACTTGGTCCAGAGCCAAGCTGGTGACTTCAATGTATTCGCTGTTGACGTTACTGGCTGAGAAGGCAACTGATGCAAAGAGGAAGGAATTATGAAATATCCAGAAGCCAATAAGCATAAAGCTTGTATTTCCCATATTAAAACCTCGTGTTGATAACATATCAATTATAATCAACATTAATTTCATTAACAAGATAAAATTTGGTATTGAATATAATTCATTTAATGCCTTGAATATTCCTGTGTAAAAAACAAAATTCTCAATAAAGAGTTCTGTTTTTGAAATAGATAAATTTGCCTTTAATTTAATCATTTCTTTTCTAAAATAAAAACAAATGTAATGGAGTTTTAAAAACGATATCCAGATTAGAAATTCGCAAAGAAACATTAAAATATAATCTTTTAAATTTATTCCATCATTAGAAATATCAGCTTTATTGATCTTATAACTTATATAAATACATGGACAAAATAAAAAAATAAAATTAAGAAATCCCATATAAAAGTACAATTTTAATTTAAAATTTATTGTTTCATAATATAATTCATCTGAAAATAGTGATTTAAGTTTATTAATATTATTTTTAACACAATAAAAGTAAACTATTAAAAAGACATTAATTAAAGAAAGATATTTGATGATATTAAAAGAAATATTTTTCTTGCCATTGATTTAGGTAGGTTGTTATCATCTAAAGATAAAAACAATGAATTGATATTATTATTTAAGAAATATAAATGAGTTATAGGAATTATTAGAATTATAATGGAAAGATTGGGACATTTTATACTACACTGCATCGTGGAAACTTAATTGGTTCTTTCTTACTTGGTATGAAAATTATTGATTTGTTTACTAACAATTCAATTATTTTGATTAATAATATCTTGTGTTGTTCGGTTACCTAGCCACCATATTTTTCTCTCTCAAAAATATAATATTTCAGAAGTCCATAGTTGTCATGTAATTCATCCATTTAATAAAAGGTTGTTGATACTGTTGTGTAGAATATCAATTTTCTATTCAGAATCCAGAACCTCATTATCAGGTTCCAATATTTAATAGTCAATTAGTTATATATTCATCTATTCTTGTAAAATTCAAACAATAACAGTATTTGCAAGTAGTCAACTTATTTTTTCATCTATAAGAACAAACTTAATTGCTTTTAAGTTTGTAAACATGCCGAACGCATAGAGTTTGAGCATTAGCAAATTCCTATACTTAATGAACATCATGGTGTACACAATCTATTTTTGAAAAAAAAAAAGGATTTCAAATAAAACCTTAGGTACTTGGTATAATTGAAAAATATTCATATTATTTTTTATAAATAATTCTCCCAAGAGTGTTTATTCAATACAATATTTGTTTCTAAGTTTATTCAAAATATTCTGATATAAAATGGTTTTTATTGAATATAAATACCTTCTATAATTATGGTATTTGAAGAGCTCCCATTAAAGCTTGTAACTTATAAATATTAAAAAGAAATTAGAGTTAATAAATATTTGTTTAATTGTAGAGGCATATATTGGATCAAAATATCATTTTTTTTACCAATATTTCAGTTGGTTGAACGACAATTTTATCAAGGTATTATAACATATTGATGTATATTCAAAATAAATATTTGTATTTTGAAATTTATATTTATAAATTATATTTATACCTAGGAATACACATGTGTTGGAATTTTTAAAATGGTGGGTAGGTATTGGAATACTAATAAATTGATATCTCAGCCTCCAATTAAGTTTAAGGCCTAAAATATTTTATCCACTCAAATAAGTTTATACCCATCTGGAATGGGATAGAGAAGTATGTGATGAAGAGACCCAGAAAAGAAAGAATAAAACTGACATCCAGGTCATACACTCCACCACAGGTCAGTAGGTTGTTCTCAGCTTGAAGTCTGAGGAACATCAGTCTGAAGATGTCGCTGGGAATGTTGTCAGATGAGGTGACTTGATCAAGAGCCATACTGGTGACTTCCATGTATTCTCTGTTGACTTGGCTGGCTGAGAAAGCAACGGAAACAAAGATAAAACAATTTTGAAATATCCAGGAACCAGTGAGCCAAAAGCTTGTATTTCCCAAATTAAAACCACGGGTTGATAACATTTGAATTATAATTACCATTAATTTGATTATTGAAATTGTATTTGGTATTGAATATATTTTATTTATATTTTTTATTATATCTGTACAAAAATTTAAATTTTCGATTAATATGTCTGTTTTTAAAATAGGTATATGTGTCTTTAATTTTATTATTTCTCTTTTAATATGAAAACAAATGAAATTGAATTTTAATAAATTTATCCAAATAATAAATTCAGAAAGAATCGTCAAGATATAAAGTTTTATACTAGATTCAACATTATAATTATCAACTTGATTAATTCTATGAGCTATATAGATAAATGGACAAAATTAATAGATTATATTCAGAAAAGTTATATATAGGCAAAGACTCACTTCGTCTTTTCTTGTTTTATCATAACGTGAAAGAAGAAACTCAAGTTTATTTATCTCATCTTTAATAGTGTAAAAGAAATATATGAATAAAGCATTAGTGAAAACATAGAAGTTTGTAAATATTATAAGAAATATTATTCTTGCCATTGATTTAGTATTGTAAATCCCTCTATACGAAATATTAAAATTGAATAAAAAGATTTGTTAGCAATAATAATATGAATTAATGGAATTAATAAAATAAATTTAGAAATTATAGCATATTTCATTCTAACCTTCATCTTTACTATTTTAGTGTTCTTTGCTACTTGGTCTTAAGAATCCATTGAATATTGTGCTAACAACTCTTGCGTAGAATAATTACGTTTGTATTGTTTAGTTACCAAGAAAAACATATGTAATCTCTCTCTCAAAATTATAATATTTTAAGAAGCCATAGTGGTAATTTATTTCATACAATTCATGAAGAATTAGTTGAATAATTCCAGTACCTGATTGGTCAGGTTTTATATTTTCGAGCAGGTATCGCTAATGGATTTTCTATTTTTGCATAAATTCATTCTCAATAGTGAGTGTGAGCATCCAGAATGGTATATTTTGCATCTTGTAAGAAAAATCTAACTACTTTTACATTTTTTTACTCATCCTTTTATTAGTCTAAATTAGACAAGATCTTGGAGGTCGTGTTTATAAAGAAGTTCAAGAACTCTTCTTGGTTCTCTGTACAGGGATACTTTACATTTGTAAACGTTACATTTACTTTAGGTATAAGTATGCATAAATTATAGTCCTTAATAAGGTATACTTAGTAAAAGTAATATCATATACTTCATAATGTTTAAGGTATAATAAGAATACATATCTCAAGATGTCATTTCAGAATTTCCCTGAAATGTAACGTAGAAAATCAGGAAAGACAAACTTCAGGATTTCACGACAATTTATTTAGGTTCCAAACAAAATCAACATTTATAAGATACAATTTAATCAATGAGGGAAGTTTCCAAAGTAGAAAAATATAAATAATATGAATATAAAAAATAATAATCTTTACATAAAATATAATGAATACTTTGCTAAATATGATATATCAGTTCATACCAATCATTACAAAAACTAATATTAAACCTAATAAAATATAATAATAAGCATTTGTTGTTAACTTTAAAGGTCATGTTAACAGCCATTCTGGCAGAAAAACTGAAAGCCTAGTCAATTAATAATTTCTATATTCAAGAAAAAAAAATCCTAGCTTCTTATATATACGAGGGCCATTCAATAAATAAGTTTCCCTATTTTTTTTCTGCGAACGAAACATTGTAAAAATTAGTTAGTATTGTAAGAAATGGTCACTAGGATGCCTTGCAAGCGCATGACCTTAAAAATCACGCTACTCCTACGCGCAAGTCCGTAGCACTTCAGTTTCCATGGAGCTACCACTGGTGAACGAGATATGGTAATTGCCCAGCATACAGAAAGACATGTAACGCATGCGGGAAACTAAACCATTTCGCTGCAGTTTGTAGGACCAGACGCATAAGAAACCTTATAGCGGAAAATGAAGGCGACGAATCCTTCGAAGGAGGTATCAAGGTAAATAAGGTTCTTGTTAAGACCGTTCGGTCGGACAAATGGTCCGCTGTGATAAGTATAAATGGCAATAAGACGTCTGTACATTTGGATACTGGTGCGCAGATTAATGTGCTTCCTCAGAAAGTGATAAGCTTGTGGCCAGCAAAGCCAATAATCAAGCCCACGTCGTTAAAGGCATATGCATATGGACATTCGGAATTACCTATCGTGGGGAAATGTGAAGTGTTATGCCAATATGGTGAAAAGAAAAGCTTATGTGAATTTATTATTGCGGATGTCGATGCGCAGACACTCATCACAGGCGACACTTGCGAGAAGCTTGAGATTTTGAAACGAATCAATCAAATAACTCGCATCAAATGATTTTACATGATCAAACGAAAAAAATACTCGAACAATTTCATGAGGTGTTTCAAGGAGTTGGAGTGATAAACTCTGAATGTAAAATGTATACAAAACCTGAGTATCCGCCTGTACGTGCCCTTCCAAGACGCATCCCGGCAAGCCTAGGAAATGAAGTTCAGTCTGAATTGGAAAAGATGGTTAAAGCAAGGAATAATTACGAAGATTTATCATGAAACAGAGTGGTCTCACCCTATGGTCGTAGTGAAGAAAAAATCGGGCCAAATTAGAATATGTTTGGATCCACGCAAATTGAATCAGGCCCTGGTGAGAAGACACTTCCAGACTCCGGCTCCATCTGAATTATTACATCAGATTCCCAAGGCTGATTATTATACCGTGTTAGATGTAAAATTGGCCTATTGGCATGTTCCGGTTGCCAACGAATGCAGAGATCTGTTGGTGATGGCTACACCATTCGGAAAGTTCAGATATAACCGATTACCATTTGGTTTGAACATATCGGCGCAAATATTCGTGGAAATGATGACAAATATTTTTAAGAACAGTTTTCGGAACGTCACATATGTAGATGACTTGCTGATATACGCAGATAGCATTGAAGAACATAATGAAAAATTGATAGGTATACTAGAAATTGCAAGGAGAAACAATATCAAATTCGACTTGACTAAGGCTCAAATATGCAAAAAGGAGGTTAGTTTTTTGGGCCACATGATTTCGAAAAATGGAATTGATCCAGAGCCAATAAGGTCGACAAAGTGATCAACCTCAAAAAGCCAGAAGATAAAAAGTCGCTTCAGAGAGTCATGGGTCTTTACAACTATTTAGGAAAATTTATTCCGAATCTAGCCGCGTCAACGTCTAACATAAGAGGAATATTAAAAAAGAATGTGGTCTGGCACTGGGGCCCTAGACAAGACATCGAATTCCATCACATTAAGGAATGCGTTCGAAACGCTCCTTCGTTGGGCCATTACGACAAACTAAGACGTTAGTTTTACAATGTGATGCCAGCAAGGATGCTATGGGAGCTGCTCTGCTGCAAGAGAATCGACCGCTGGCGTTTGCATCCGCATCATTCAACGATTCTCAGAAACAGTATTCACAGATTGAAAAAGAATTATTGAGCATTTATTACGGATGCAAAAAGTTCGAATATTTATTATTAGGACACACATTCATAATCCAGACGGATCATCAGCCTTTAATACCACTTATCCAAAAACCGTTAACTGATATATCGCCTCGACTGCAGAGAATAGTTATGAAACTCTTTGCTTTTGATTTTAAATTGCAATATCGGCCTGGAAAATGTTTAATTCTCGCAGATACCCTATCCAGGGATACTCATCCCATAGACGAACTCCCAACTCCCTTTCTCGAGGACAGAAGAATGGTCAAATTAATATCTGCCAATATCTCGGACGAAAAACTGATTACTCTACAGAAGGATACCCGAGAAGATACAACGCTGTTAAAAATAATCCACCACGTTATTGAAGGGTGGCCAATAAGCAAAAAAGATGTAGATGAAGATATAAAACCCTATTATGATTTTAGACACCATATTTACCTATGGAATGAGTTATTATGTGTCGGATCGGCAATAGTGGTTCCTGGAACACAAAGAAAACTACATGCTCGAATTATTACATAAATCTCATCAAGGGATATCAGCAATTCAGGGTTTGGCACGTGAATCTCTTTTCTGGCCAGGAATGTCCATGGACATAGCTGAGAGAGTTAAAAGTTGTGACATTTGTCAAAAATACCAGAAATCTAAAACACGGGAGACGTTAAGATCATTTCCAATTCCGGATTATCCTTGGCAGACAGTCTCTATGGACATATTTTATATTGAAAGAAAGCCTCATTTATTAATTGTGGACAGATTTAGTGGTTACCCGGAGGTTTATGCATTAAACCCGCCTACTGCGACCAATGTCAGAAACAAATTAAGAGAGACATTTTCACGATTTGGAATCCCGGAAACTATTATGTCCGACAATGGACCCCCGTTCCACTCAGAGATAATGACAGACTTCTGTACAAAATGGGGCATAAGGCAAATTTTCTCAAGTCCACACCTTCATAGATCCAATGGACTGGCAGAAAGGAATATCCAAACAATAAAGACTTTATTGAACAAATGTAAAGATCAAGGATCCGACGCATACCTGGCCCTGCTGACCTACAGAAATACTCCAAAGAATGACCTACCGTCCCGGCACAACTATGTTTGTCTAGAAGTCTCCCGCTGCCTCATCCAAGAATCACCCCGCTATATGGCCCGTGCAAAACCAATCAAAGACATATAGAGAATGCAAAGAAAAGAAGACAAATTTCGATGAAAAGGTATTACGACAGAAGCAGTAAAATCTACCCTAAGGTCAGCGTGGGAGAGGAGGCCTGGTGCCAACTGTCTCCAAAACAGGCATGGACACCAGTGAAGATTACAGCTCACGGGAATTCGCCTCAAAGTTTCAAAGTCGAAACACCATCTGGAAGGGAATTCCTCAGAAATCAACAATTTCTAAGACCAAAAAATGGACCATCCGGAAAAGGGGAATCGCCCTCCTTGGGACCTCGTTCTCAGGTGAATCGTCTCCAGTAGCGGCGGACTCCAGCAGTTGGGAGAGAACTACTGAAGAGGAGCCAGTCGCAGGACCATCTACAACTCCAATACAACAACAACAACCACGTGATGGGATGGCTGTGCCCTCTGAGAACTCATCTGTAATGCCCCGGTTCTCTAGGTTCGGTAGAGAGCTGAAGAAACCACAAAGGCTTGGGTTTTGAGGAAGGGGAAACGTGTTGTGATATGTGATGGATTATCATATACTATGAATTTTGTCTATTTGATATGTTGTAACTATTTTCATGTAAATATCATTTTATCTTTCAACGCTATGCAAATCCATGGCGATCTTTTCATTATGTAAAACTCCTCGCTGTATAAAAGAGAACTATTTGATGGTGAAATAAATTCTTTCAACCAGGACAATGAGTGGTTGTCGCCTCTAGTCTTTTTAACCTAATATTTTAACATCCACTTGCGAACTCCGTTCTGTAATTCGTTTTTTCACGGCGAAAAATGAAAACTGCGGTTAATATTCTTCGCAATTTAGTGTCAGTGTATGGTGAAGGATGTATTAACATCCAAATGGTTCGCCGATGGCGTTCATGCTTCTTGGAAGGACGGCCAAAAGTGCATGATGACGAGCGAAGCGGCGGGCCCGTTACTGCTACGGACAATGCAGCCGTTGCTGCTGTTCGGAATGTGTGGAAAAGCAGATCGCCGCGTCACCATTGAAGAAATAATGATTTGAGTGCCTACTGGAATCGAAATTGGACGCTCTTCGATTGGAACAATCATGTCAGATGTTTGCATTTTCGCAAAGTCTGCGCAAGATGACTCCCGCGTTTGCTCTCGGAAAATCACAAGCAACAACGGATGGTGACAGCCCGAGCTTTCTCGAAATGCATCAAAGAGATGGAGATCAACTGTTTTCCCGTATTGTCACTGGAGATGAAAGCTGGGTGCATCATTCAAAAACAGAAACAAAACGACAAAGCATGATGTGGAAGAAGCCTGAGGAAAGTGCATCAAAAAAGGCAAAGGTCACAATCTATCGTATTTTGGGACTGTAAGGGTGTTGGTTGGACTACCTGCCCCCAAACACTACAGTTAACGTTGCGAGATACTGCGAAGCCCTCAATAAACTCAGAGCTGCAATAAAACGGAAAAGTCCTGGACTTTTGTCTCGGAGAGTATTACTCGTCCATGACAATGCTCGCCCTCACGCAGCTCGAACGATCCAAATGTTGTTGGAAAACTTCAAATGGGAAATTTCCACACATCCATCTTATTCTCCGGAACTTGCCCCAAGCGACTTCCATCTTTTCCAGCACTCAAGTTGCACCTTGGAGGCAAGCACTTTGCGAATGATGACAAAGGGAATGCGGAGGCGAACCACTGGCTACGAAGACAGGACACGGCTTGATTTAACAATGGTATCAAAAAATTGCTACAACGGTATCAAAAAGTTTGGACAAAAATGGTGATTATTTAAAGAAGTAGTTCATGAGTTATAAAATGAGAATAAAATAATTGCATAATTGTAAATAATGTTGTTTATTGTTAAAAAATAGGGAAACTCATTTATTGGATGGCCCTCGTATTTCATTAATATAATTTTATTCAACCTCTCTTTTATGTTCATGTATTTTTTACATATTTTGTGATATGTCATAATAGGTCAATTTTTTTTTCAAAATATCAACGATTATTACATTTTTTTATTAAAAATTAACAATAAAATACGAATTTAGTTACTCTGAAAAATAATTTTAAAATGAGGAAAAAGATGCAAATACTCAAATGAAAATTTGACTATATATGAAGTCAAGCTTTTCCATTTACAAAACTTATATAGCTTTGTAATATCATATTAACAATAAAATATACACAGGCGTTCAAAAAAAAAAAAGATGATTTGCATTTGAAAAATATTCTTCAAATTAAAGATACTTCAACCAGTAAATCTATTTATTATCTCGACGTTTCTTCCTTTATAAGGTATACTTAGTAAAAAAAAAGTACTATCATATACTTCATAACGTTTAAGGTGTAATGAGAATTCCTATCTCAAGAAGTCATTTCAAAATTTCGCTGGAATGTAATGTAGAAAATCTGGAAAAAATATATCAGGATGACACAACAATTTATTTAGGTAACAAAAAAATCAAATTTTATAAGATACAAGTTAATCAATGGGGGAAGTTTCCAAAGTAGAAAAATATAAATAATATAAATATGAAAAAATAATAATATGTACATAAAATATAATAAATAATTTGCCACAATATGATATATCAGTTCATATCAATCATTATCAAAACTAATATTAAACCTGATAAAATATAATAATAAGCATTTGTTGTTAACTTTAAAGGTCATCTAAACAGCCATTCTGGCAGAAAACTGAAAGCCTAGTCAATTATAAATTTCTATATATAAAAAAAATCTTAGCTTCTTATATATATTTCATTAATATAATTTCATTCATCCTCTCTTTTATGTTCATGTATTTTTTACATATTTTGTGATGTGTCATCATAGGTCAATTTTTATCAAAATATCAACGATTATTACATTCTTTATTAAAAATTAACAATAAAATATGAATTTTGTTAATCTAGTTTGAAAAATAATTCAAAATTAGGAAAAAAAGATATATAAATAGTCGAATTAAAATTTGACTATATATGAAATCAAAGCTTTTCCATTTACAAAACTTATATAGCTTTGTAATATCATATTAGCAATAGAATATCCACAGACGTTTAAAAGATATTTAGTAACTGCGCACAAAAATGGTTTGCATTTGAAAATTTTATTTAAATGAAGGATACTTCGGCCAGTAAATCTATTTATTATCTCGAAGTTTCGCGACAAAAATATTTTGTCCTCGTCAGGATATTTTGATTTTTTTCGAAACGTCAAAATAATAAAAATATTTACTGGCCGAAGTATCTTTAATTTGAAAAACTATGAATGCTGGCAAGCAGCCTCTATCTTTACGATTTGAATATGTGTTAGGCGACAAGAATTAATATATGTTTGTTTCAAAATAGTATATTATCAAAATAATATATTTTCAAAACTTATATAATTAAGATGTTTCTCTATATATTAGATAAAATTTCACTCAAATAAGTTGACGCCCATCTGTAATGGGAGAGAAAAGTAGGTGATGAAGATACCCAGAGAAGAGATAATAAAACTGACGTCCAGGTCATACACTCCACCACAGGTCAGTAGGTTGTTCTCAGCTTGAAGTCTGAGGAACATCAGTCTGAAGATGTCTCTGGGACTGATGTCAGGTGAGGTGACGTGGTCCAGAGCCAAGCTGGTGACCTCAATATATTCTTTGTTGACTTGGCTCGCTGAGAGGGCAACTGACACAAAGTTGAAGGAATTATGAAATATCCAGAAGCCAATAAGCATAAAGCTTGTATTTCCCATATTAAAATCTCGTGTTGATAACATATCAATTATGATTAACATTAATTTAATTAATAAATAAATACATGCACAAAATAAAAATAAAATTAAGAAGGCCCGTATAAAAGTACAATTTTAATTTAAAATTTCTTGTTTCATCATATATTTCATGTGAAAATAGTGATTTAAGTTTATTAATATTATTTTTAACACTATAAAAGTAAACTATTAAAAATACTTTAATGAAAAAAAATATATTTGATGTTATTAAACGAAATATTTTTATGGCCATTGATTTAGGTAGGTTGTTATCATCTAAAGATAAAAACAATGAATTAAAATTATTATTTAAAACATATAGATGGGTTATAGGAATTATTAGAATTGTAATGGAAAGATTGGGACATTTTATACTACACTGCATAGTGGCAACTTCATTGGTTCTTTCTACCTGGTATTAAAATTATTGATTTGTTTACTAACAATTGAATTATTTTGATTAATAATATCTGTGTTGTTCGGTTACGTAGCCACCATATTTTTCTCTCAAAAATTTAATATTTCAGAAGTCCATAGTTGTCTTGTAATTCATCCATTTAATAAAAGGTTGTTATTGAGTGTTGTGTAGAATATCAATTTTCTATTCAGGATCCAGAACCTCATTATCAGGTTACAAAATTTAATGGTCAATTAGTTATATATTCATCTATTCTTGTAAATTTCAAACATTAAAAGTATCTGCAAGTGGTCAACTTGTTTTTTGCATCTATAAGAACAATCTTAATTGCTTTTGAGTTTATAAACATGTTGAATGCATAGAGTATGTGCATTAGAAAATCCCTATACATAATGAACATCATGGTGTACCCCAATCTATTTTTAAAAAAAAAATGCTGTCATATAAAACATTGAGTACTTGGTATAATTGAAAAATATTTATATTATTTTTTATAAATAATTCACACAAGAGCATTTATTCTATACAATATTTCAGTTGGTTGAACGCCAATTTTATCAAGGTATTATAACATATTAATGTATATTCAAAATATATATTTGTATTTTAAAATTTATATTAATAAATTATATTTACACCTAGAAATACACATGTATTAGAAATGTGTGGTAATATTTAGTAAGGGGTGGTGGGTTTTGGAATACTAATAAATTGATATCACACAGCCTCCAATTAAGATTTAGGTCTAAAATATTTTATTCATTCAAATAAGTTTATACCCATCTGGAATGGGATAGAGAAGTAGGTGATAAAGAGACCCAGAGAAGAGAGAATAAAACTGACGTCCAGGTCATACACTCCACCACAGGTCAGTAGGTTGTTCTCAGCTTGAAGTCTGAGGAACATCAGTCTGAAGATGTCGTTGGGTCTGATGTCAGTTGAGGTGACTTGGTCCAGAGCCATACTGGTGACTTCAAGGTATTCTTTGTTGACTTGACTGGCTGAGAAGGCAACGGAAACAAAGATGAAGCAGCTGTGAAATATCCAAGAACCCGTGAGCCAAAAGCTTGTATTTACCATATTAAAACCACGCGTTGATAACATTTGAATTATAATTACCATTAATTTGATTATTAATATTGTATTTGGTATTGAATATATTTTATTTAAGTTTTTTATTATACCTGTAAAAGAATTTAGATTTTCGATTAAAATGCCTGTTTTTAAAATAGGTATATGAGTCTTTAATTTTATTATTTCTTTTTTAATATGAAAACAAATGGAATTGAATTTTAATAAATTTATCCAAATAATAAATTCAGAAAGAATCGTCAAGATGAAAAGTTTTATACTAGATTCAACAATATAATTATCAACTTGAATAATATTATGAGCTATATGGATAAATGGACAAAATAAATAGATTACATTAAGAAAAGTTATATATAGGCAAAGACTCACTTTGTCTTTTCTTGTTTTATCATAACGTGAAAGAAGAAAATGAAGTTTATTTATCTCATCTCTAATACTGTAAAGAAATATATAAATAAAGCATTAGTGAAAACAGAGAAGTTTGTAAATATTATAAGAAATATTATTCTTGCCATTGATTTATTATTGTGAATCCCTCTATACGAAATATTAAAAATTGAAATAAAGAGATTTGTTAGCAATAATAATTTGAATTAATGGAATTAATAAAATTAATTTAGAAAATATAGAATATTTCATTCTAACCTTCATCTTTACTATTTTATTGTGCTTTGCTACCTGGTCTTAAGAATCTATTGAATATTGTGCTAACAACTCTTGCGTAGAATAATTACGTTTGTGTTGTTTAGTTACCTAGACAACATATGTAATCTATCTCTCTCAAAATTTTAATATTTTAGAAAGCCATAGTGGTAATTTATTTCATCCAATTCATGAAGAATTATTTGAATAATTATATAAAATGTAGTGAAGATAGAGGCTGCTTGGCCGGCATTCATATTTCTTGAAAAAATATATTTCGGCCAGTATAAATCCTTTTATTACCTCGACTTTTCGACAAAAGCTTTTGTCCTCGTCAGGAGCAACCAAAAATTAAAACATATAGCAAGGCGTTAAAAATTATTCTAAGGCTCTAAGGGCGTTTTCCACGCGATATTCGAAATTTTGTACAACATCCAAAGCACGAGTCAAAAAATAAATATTTAACTCATAAAGACTATGATCTTTGAAATAAAATTATGATATACATATTTATATTAAGAAAATTATAAACAAAATAAATATTTAAAAAAAAAATAATAATAATAACATTTAAAAGATTTAACAATAGTATATATTAATCGATATCTATTATGTACAATTTATACTTACCCTTTATAACTACTTTTTTATATTTAAAAACAAATTGTATTGTAGCGGAATATCTTCATATACATTTAAAGTTCTTTTCTCCATTTCCCGTGATACTCACCCCTCTAAAAATAATCTTTCTTTTTTGAATTTTATATTCCTATCAAATATCTCAATATCATTCCAATCTGGCCTATGTCCTGAATATAATGCATGTTCCCCAATTTTGCTTAACGCTCTTCTCCGCATTAAACCCTGTTGGTGTTCTTTAATCCTAGTCTCTAAATTACGGCCTGCTTCTCCTACATACATTTTGTCACATTGTGTGCATTTAATTCCATAAATTACATTACTTGATTTTAATGTGTCTATGTTATCCTTCATTATTCTATTTCTAGTTAAAAATTCCATTTTTGTCCCCGTACTATACCAAATATTATATTTAAATTTTCTCAAAATTCTAGATATTTCGTTATCTATATCTCTAAATATGGAATAATTTTATTATTGCAATCATCTTTATTCCTATTTGAATTTGGCCTATCTATTTCATATCTTCAAATCATTTGTTTGTGAAACCAACTGGATAATCAGATTGTTCTAGTTCTGCTCTAATTTTCATTTTCTCTTTTTTTATAAATATCTCAGTCTGTGCATATTTGTTTGGCTCTTTGTGCAAGAGATTTTATCACCTGTCTTTTATGTATCATAGGATTATTGGAATTAAAATTTAGATGTATACCACAGTCTGTTGGCTTTCTGAAAACGCTGGTTAAAATTGAACCATCTTCTTTGCGAGTTAGTCCTACATCTAAGAATGATAAAAATCCCTCCTTTTCTCTTTCAACCATGAATTCTATTCCTCTTTCTAATTATTCAACATGACCATGATTTCATTAAGATTTTCTTTGCGGATCACTGCAAAAACATCATCTATATATCGGCCCAGATTCTTATTCCCTCAATCAAGATTGAATTTTTATCTACTGATGCCATTACATTATTTTTGTTTGCTCCTGACGAGGACAAAAGCTTTTGTCGAAACGTCGAGGTAATAAAAAGATTTATACTGGCCGAAGTATCTTTTTTCAAGAAATATATAAAATGTAATTTTTATAATTGGATCCGGTACCTTCTTGGTCAGTTTTTATATTTTCAAGCAGGTATCGCTTATGGACTTTCTATTTTTGCATGAATTTATCCTCAATAGTAAGTGCGAGCAACCAAAATAGTATTTTGCATCTTGTAAGAAAAAATCTAACTACTTTTACATTTGTTTTTTTACTTATCCTTTCATTAGTCTAAATTAGACAAGATCTTGGAGGTCGTGCTCATAAAGAAGTTCAAGAATTCTTCTTGGTTCTCTGTACAGGGATCCTTTATGTTTGTGAACATTACATTCACTTTAGGTATAAGTATGCGAAATGATAGTCCTTTATAAGGTATACTTAGTAAAAGTAATATCATTTACTTCAAAATATTTAAGATATAATGGAAATACATATCTCAAGATGTCATTTCAGATTTTCCCTGAAATGTAACGTAGAAAATCAAGAAAGAAAAACTTCAGGATGACACAACAATTTATTTAGGTAACAAAAAAAATCAACATTTATAAGATACAGGTTAATCAATGAGGTAAGTTTCAAAAGTATAAATATATAAATAATATGAATATAAAAATTGATGATACGTACATAAAATTTTATAAATATTTTTCAACAAAAATTACAACAAAATATGTATACCAAACATTACAAAAACAAATATTAAACCTAATTAAAATATACTTATAAGCATTTGTTTTGAACTTTAAAGGTAATGTAAACAGCCATTATGGCAGAAAAACTGAAAGCTCATTCAATTATTAATTTCTATATTTAAAAATAAAAAATCTTAGCTTTTTATATATATTTCATTAATATAATTTTATCCAACCTATCTTTTATGTTCGTATTTTTTTTACATATTTTGTGATGTGTCATCATAGGCCATTTTTATCAAAATATCAACGATTATTAAATTCTTTATTAAAAATTAACAATAAAATACGAATTTATTTACTCTAATTTGAAAAATAATTTCAAAATTAGGAAATAAGATATATGTTTTGTTTCCCACATGGCAAATACGCAAGGAGGAAAAGCAGAGTGAATTTTAACAAAACAATTTTTTCTCGTTTGGCCTTTATTGAATAGAATGTTTTATAATAGCTTAAAGAAACAAATGTACTTATCTTTGGTCAGGCAATTCTCCCAAGCTTTACAAATGAATTTATGAGTTTATTTTAATTTTCTTTACAATGAATATTTAAAGAATTTTCAAAAGATTTAAAGCCGCAGCTTAAAGGCCTTGTTTTTCTAGTGGCGACTATGCTAAGAATGAGAAGATGGAGCGGCTCCCTCTGGCGGTGCAGCCAGATGGCCTCCCATTGGTCAGCGATGACGTGGCTCTTTTTTCTTTCACCGCCGCGCGCCGCCTTCTGCCACCTATGTTCAGAATAAAACTAAGCATACTCCCCTCCTGTGGACGTATAGTCCACACACAAGGCAAAAGAAAAGGATCACATAGTGTAGAAAGTTTTTTTTCCGAAGAAGAAGAAGAATTAGAATGGCAGAAGTGCAATCTTCGAGATGGGTCTTATTAGATGATGTTGTTTCTCTGTTTGAAGTTCCACAACTCGGACAATGCCATCCGCTCCAGGTGACACCTTGGTGATGCGGCCAAGGCTCCACTGCATTGAAGGCATAGGAATGTCTTTTACCAACACCAAATCTCCAACCTTCAGGTTGGAAGAGGGTTTTTCCATTTGGACCGGTTCTTTTCCAACAAAGATTGTTCCATTTCCAAATATGGTTCCATTTCCAAGGAGAAGAAATTGGGAGCTATTGCTGTCTTTTTAGGAGTTTGCGAAGTTCCTTGCTCAGAAGTGGACGAAGCTCCTTGACTAGAAGTGGATGAAGCTCCTTAACTAGGAGTGAGCGAAGTTCTTGGCTTAGGAGGTTGGTGAACTTCCTTGCTTAGGAGTGAGTGAACTTCCTTTCTCTGGAATGAGCAAAGTTATTTTCTTAGCAGTGGGTACACCTTGATTAGGAGTGGCTGAACTTCTTTGTTTACAAGTGAATAAAGTTCTTGGCTTAGTAATGGGTACACGTTCTTGCTTAGGAGTGACCAAAGTTCCTTGCTTAGAAATGGATGAAGCCCCTTGCTTAGAAGTAGATGAAGCTCCTTGCTTAGAAGTAGATGAATCTCCTTGCTTAGAAGTAGATAAGCTCCTTGCTTAGGAGTGGATGAAGCTTCTTGCTTAGAAGTGGATGAAGCTCCTTGCTTAGAAGTAGATGAATCTCCTTGCTTAGAAATGGATGAAGCTCCTTGGGATGTTGAGCATAATGAGATATAGTTGTTTCCAGTCTCAGAACTGGAAACATTTCCTGAAAGTATCCATCCTAACTTGGAACTACAGGCAGTGGGTCCTGGATGATTTTGGAATCGTAGTTTTCCTGTATATAAAAATGGGGCTAGGTCTGCACCAATTACTAAATCAATGGGACTTGTTTTATCAAAATTGGGATCTGCTAATAAAGTATTCTAAAGATGAGGCCAATTATCTTTATTTATCAGAAATTTAGGTAAAGCAACAGTGATTTGATCGAGTATTATGGATGAAATTTTGAATATTATATCAGAAAAATGAGGCTTAAATTGAAGAAAAGTCTCACTAGCAGACTGCTGCATTGGTTGGTTACCAATTCCAAAAACTGTGAGTTGGCTCTTTTTAACAGGAAGATTCAACTTTTCACGACAATTTTCTGTTATTAGACTTCTTTGAGAACCAGTATCAATCAAAGCTCTGCATGGATGAAACGATCCATTTTCTGCTCTCTTTCTCACGATAGCAGTAGATAACAAGATTGTCTCATTGGGCTTTGTTGTATCATTGAGAAAACATGAAACGCAAGATTGGGCAATTGGGGCTTTAACCGAAGTGGTACTCAAAGATTCGGGTTGGAAGGAATGCAAAAGAGTGTGATGTCTTTTGTTGCATGATTTACAATGCATAGTGATTTTACATGACGTTACTCTGTGGTTGGATCGCAAACAATTGAAACAAAGGTTATTGGTTTTGACTATGTTCCATGTTTCAAGGAGAGAACTTTTAAGGAACTTGTCACATTTGAATAAAGGATGTGAATTTTTGCATATAGGCATTTATCATCACCTTTTGAAATAGAATTATATACATGTGTTTGTTTCATTACAGATTTATCCTCCCTAGCATAACCTTTCATCGATTGCAAACTTTTTGCTTGTTTTTCAAGAAACATAATAAAATTTTCGTAGGATGGAAAGCCATCATCTATCAACGTCAATTCCCATTGCCTTTTCAAATCATCACCTATTTTTCTTTGTAGGAAATGTATTAGAAAGATATCAAAAAGTGTATTTCTCTCCAAACCCAGTGATTTCAAATTTCTCATGGCTTCATTACATATATCCAGTAGTTCGAAAATGGCCTTGGAATTTATTAGTTTTAAAGGTTTTTAAAGTGAATAATTTTGTACATTGTGAAAAGGCAAGTTCTTTTTTGTTATCATATCTGGAGATCAATGTGGCCCAAGCATGGGCATAGTTTTCATCAATAACAGGAAATCCCTTAATAAATTCGTTCAGCGTCTCCAGTAACAGCTGATTGTAAATATTGCAGCTTTTGTGAATCAGTTTAGAGCGGTATTGGAATCAATAGACAGAGAAAACAATTGCTTGAAACTAAGCCATTCGTTAACATCACCAGAAAAGGAAGGTAAATTAAATTTAGGAAGTTCTATTGTACTTGTGGCTGATTGATTTAGATCATCAATTTTGCTTGAAATGGCTGTACAAGATACTTTATTGATATTCGCCACTAAATTTCTGAGATTATCATTGTATTGCATAACTCTAGAAAAGTAAACTTCATCATCAAATTCAGAAAATGTTAAAAGATTACAATAAGTTTTTTCAATGTTAGATTTTATATCTAAAATATCTTGTTTAAATGTCTGTAAATTTGCATCATCCTTCGATTCAATTATCTTGAGCGAAATTTGTTCAAAATAATCCACTTGTTTGAAATGAAATTCAATAATATTTAAAGTAGCTTTAAATTTGGCAGCCATCTTTAATTTTTGCTATTATTAATTTTAATAATATATTTTAAAATTGAATTATAATTATTTATATTTAAATAATTATTTAATAGATTTATTCCCGGGTTTCGGCGCCATGTTTTGTTTCCCACTTGGCAAATACGCAAGGAGGAAAAGCAGAGTGAATTTTAACAAAACAATTTTTTCTCGTTTGGCCTTTATTGAATAGAATGTTTTATAATAGCTTAAAGAAACAAATGTACTTATCTTTGGTCAGGCAATTCTCCCAAGCTTTACAAATGAATTTATGAGTTTATTTTAATTTTCTTTACAATGAATATTTAAAGAATTTACAAAAGATTTAAAGCCGCAGCTTAAAGGCCTTGTTTTTCTAGTGGCGACTATGCAAAGAATGAGAAGATGGAGCGGCTCCCTTTGGCGGTGCAGCCAGATGGCCTCCCACTGGTCAGCGATGACGTAGCTCTTTTTTCTTTCACCGCCGCGCGCCGCCTTCTGCCACCAATGTTCAGAATAAAACTAAACAATATACAAATAATCAAATCAAGCTTTTCCATTTACAAAACTTATATGGCTTTGTAATATCATATTAAATATAGAATATACACAGACGTTTGAAAAATAATTAGTAATTGCGCCAACACACACAAAAATGGTTTGCATTTGAATACGATATTCGTATATTATTCAAAAAAATGAAGGATTCTTCGGTCAGTAAATCTATTTATTATCTCGACGTTTCTACAAAAATCTTTTGTCCTCGTTAGCATCTCCTGAATTTTTTCGAAACGTCGGGATAATAAAAAGATTTACTGGCCTCAAATAAGTCACTCAAATAAGTTGACGCCCATCTGGAATGGGATAGAGAAGTAGGTGATGAAGAGACCCAGAGAAGAGAGAATAAAACTGACGTCCAGGTTATACACTCCACCACAGGTCAGTAGGTTGTTCTCAGCTTGATGTCTGAGGAACATCAGTCTGAAGATGTCACTGGGACTGATGTCAGATGGAGTGACTTGATCCAGAGCCATACTGGTGACTTCAATGTATTCTTTGTTGACTCGGCTTGCTGAGAAGGCAACTGATGCGAAGATAAAGGAATTATGAAATATCCAGAAGCCAATAAGCATAAAGCTTGTATTTTCCATATTAAAACCTTGTGTTGATAACATATCAATTATAATTAGCATTAAATCCATTAACAAGATAAAATTTGGTATTGAATATAATCTATTTAATGTTTTGAATATGTCTGTGTAAAAAACAAAATTCTCAATAAAGAGTTCTGTTTTTGAAATAGATAAATTTGCATTTAATTTAATCATTTATTTTCTAAAATAAAAACAAATGTAATGGTGTTTTAAAAAAGATGTCCAGATTAGATTTTCGCAAAGAAACATATTAAAATATAATATTTTGAATTTATTCCCACGTTAGAAATATCAGCTTTAATGATCTTATAATCTATATCAATACATGGACAAAAATAATTAAATAAAATCAAGAAAGCCCATATAAAAGTACAATTTTAATTTAATATTTATTGTTTTATTATATATTTCATGTGAAAATAGTGATTTAAGTGTTTATTAATATTATTTTTAACACTATAAAAGTAAACTATTAAAAAGACATTAATTAAAGAAAATATATTTGATGTTATTAAAAGGAATATTTTTCTTGCCATTGTGTGATTTAGGTAGGTTGTTATCATCTAAAGATAAAAACAATGAATTGAAATTATTATTTAAAAAATATAAATGAGTTATAGGAATTATTAGAATTAAAATGAAAAGATTGGGACATTTTTATACTACACTGCATCGTGGCAACTTCATTGGTTCTTTGTACTTGGTATGAAAAATATTGATTTGTTTAATAACAATTGAATTATTTTGATTAATAATATCTGTGTTGTTTGGTTACCTAGCCAGCATATTTTTCTTTTAAGAATTTAATATTTCAGAAGTCCATAGTTGTCATGTAATTCATCCATTTGATAAAAGGTTGATGAATAGTGTTGTGTAAAATATATTTTTTTTCTATTTTGGAGCCAGAACCCCATTATCAGGTTCCAAATTTTAATAGTGAATTAGCTATATATTAATCTAATCTTGTAAAATTCAAGCATTAACAGTATGTGCAAGTGGTCAAATTGTTTTTTTTTTGCATCTATAAGAACAAACTTTATTTCTTTTAAATTTGTAAACATGTCGAACGCATACATTATGAGCATTCGTAAATTCCTATACTTAATGAACATCATGGTGTACCCAATCTATTTTTTTAAATGCTGTTATATAAAACATTGAATACTATGTATAATTGAAAAATATTTATATTATTTTTATAAATAATTCACACAAGAGAGCTTAATCTATACAATATTTTTTGAAGTTTATTTAAAATATTCTAATAAAATGGTTCTTTTTGAATATAAATACCTTCTATAATTATGGTATTTGAAGGGATCCAATTAAACTTGTAACTTATAAATATTAAAAAGGAATTATAGTTTATATATATTTGTTTAAATAAAAAGGCATATATTGGATCAGAATATCATTAATTTTATCAATATTTCAATTGGCTGAACGCCAATTTTATCAATGTATTATAACATATTAATGTATATTCAAAATATATATTTGTATTTTGAAATTTATATTTATAAATTATATTTATACCTAGAAATACACATGTGTTAGAAATGTGTGGGAATGTTTAGTAAGGGGTGGTGGGTATTGGAATACTAATAAATAGATATCTCTCTCTCTCTCTCTCTCAGCCTCCGATTAAGTTTTAGGTTTAAAATATTTTATTCACTCAAATAAGTTTATACCCATCTGAAATGGGATAGAGAAGTAGGCGATGAAGAGACCCAGAGAAGAAACAATAAAACTGACGTCCAGGTCATACACTCTACCACAGGTAAGTAGGTTGTTCTCAGCTTGAAGTCTGAGGAACATCAGTCTGAAGATGTTGTTAGGTCTGATGTCAGGTGAGGTGACTTGGTCCAGAGCCATACTGGTGACTTCAATGTATTCTTTGTTGACTTGACTGGCGGAGAAGGCAACAGAAATAAAGATAAAACAATTTTGAAATATCCAGGAACCAGATAGCCAAAAGCTTGTATTTCCCAAATTAAAACCACACGTTGATAACATTTGAATTATAATTACCATTAATTTTATCATTAAAATTGTATTTGGAATTAATTATATATTATTATAATTATATTTTATAATTATAATTGTATTTGGATAAATTTGAAAATCTTTAAATATTCTGGTGGATTATTAAAAAAGTAATTGATAGCGTTATTTAATATGAATTTATAAATAATTAAATAAATATTATTATGATGGAAATTTTTCTGAAATTTACTCCACTGAGCATTTTAAATTATACCTCCTCCTTTTTCTATGTTCCAAGCACAATGTACTTGAGAATTATCATTATTGTTATTGTTTGGTTACCTTGGTATCTAGAGGGTAATAGGTTTATATTTAATTTGACCTCAACATTTCAAATAGGTTTTGTTAGTAATAATTTTTGATTGATTTTTAAATGAACAGTTTATTATAAATTTGTGCTATGAAAATTATAGGTTATCTTTATAAGTTTTGTTAGTAAACAAATGATGTTTTTGTAAAATTGGATGATATCTCTGAAATTTAAATATAAATAAAACGTAGCCTCCGAGAATGAATGTTTTACTTTATTAAACGTTCTCTCAAGCTTTCAGGTATTGTAACCTCTTCTACAGTAGCATACAACTTCTGTAGAAAGGTTCACAGTACCTGAGAGCTTTAGAGAACCTTCAATAAAGTAAGAAACTTTTCCTCGGAGACTCCCTTTATTGTGAATGTTTTTCATTGAATTATAAATGACTCTCTATGTAGTTGTTATATTCGCACTCTATAAGTTAACTCTATTTTATTTATTTTTATCATAAAGGTTGTGTGTAAATAAACTGCTTATTGAAAGATATTTGTAAAATATAGGACATATATTAAAATATTATTTTCTCAAGGCTCCTCTTTTATTATTTTTTATAAATATTTTGTAAAAGTAAATTTGCTTTAGTTTTTGACTAATTATTATTTCACTAATTTTAAGATTCATTTCTCTGATAAACTTATTTATATATTAGATATTAATCATCACTTTGAATTAAACTGTTATATATCAGAGTTGAGTTTAAATAGATGCACTCGAAATTTAAAAAACGGTCAATTTACATAGGATAAATATATGCATATTGGTTCATCAGGTTTGTATTGCATATATTTTCATTTTTATTTTTAAACTTGTATTTTATTCATATATTAATATAAATTCATTTATTTCTGTTATGTACTTTTCTATCGAATATTCAATAATCTTAGGTAATGCAGTTTTTCATTAAAAGAGATTGTATGCTACTGAAAGGTTATATATTTGTATATTATTTTATTATTTCAGAATTATCATAAGAACTAAAAACATGAATATCTCACGCTATATATTGATTACATCACGCAACAACAACCAAGTCCTTGGTCAAAACCATATATACATATTATATATTACAATTTCCTTCGATATTTAGCATATTTTGTCTTTTATTCTACAAACATAAAGATCGCCTCTTTTCAGTCAAAATGAATGTCAAAACTGGATGCCATCTATTTGACGAAAGGAAAATGTGGAGTCGAATATTTATATGATGATATATCAATGATTTCATATAAATAATTTTTACTATTATTACAGCGATTGAAATATAACAATAAGCTATTGTTAAAAGACTATGGGCTTTGCATATATACAATAATTGATGCAGAATTTGGATGAAAATGAATTATATTCAATATTAGTGAATTATAATTTCGTTTTAGTGTCTCTCTTTGCTAGTTTAATAGATATAATTTCATATTCAACATGCACACACACATTTATATATACACGATAAAAACGGTCTTTATTCAGTCAAAGGCAAGTACAGTCGAGGGGTAGTAACATTCAGGGATAAATTCCAGCCCTAATATTCGCGTAGAATTCTTTGGAGATATCCTCTTGTTCGTCCCACTTCTTCATGATCCATTCGGCCTCTTCTATTTTCTTGTCGTAGATCATCTTCAAGTCACTGTCAGGGTCTTCGAGATTCTTTCTTCTTTCCCGGAGTGTCTCGGCGAAGACTTGTATTTGATGATCCAGGGAATGATTTTTTCTCTTCATCTCTCTTATGGTGTTGATTTGGTCGTCTGAACAGATGATGAATTCGATGATATTTTTGTAGATATCATTTTCAGTGTCAAGGGATATAATCGATGTCGTGGACTTGTCTGTGATATTTTCTGTCTCTGTCTCCATATCAGTGGACAGCGGTTAGGATTGTCTTCATTCCTGGGGGGGTCGACTTCTTCCTTTTTTCTTGTCTTTTTCTTTCTCATTGATCGAGATTATCATCTTGAGACGCCTTAAAGGGTCTCTTTTTCGACGTTGGTGTTTCTACGTTTCCGGTAGACAATTTGGTAAGCTCATTTAGAATTTGCTTCATTTTTCCAATTTTGATGTTAAGGGCTCTCCTCTGGTCACTTTTGAGGTCACTATAGGTCTTGGATTTAATGTCTTCCTGTCTCTCGAGGTAGCTGGAGATCATGAACTCCAGGTCAGGATGTTGTATTAACTGCCGCTGGACCTTAATTGTTCTAGAGATACCAGCCCTCTCGTAGATCGCGGCAATTATTCTCTCTACTTCTGGATTTTCACATTTTTCGCATTCAATCAATTCTCTTTCGAGCTGGGTGGAGTCCATCGACCCTATAGAGCATATGCTAGATGTTTCATCGTCTTGGTATTCATTCCTTGCGGTGATGTTCATTGTGGCAGTTTCTCTTGATGGGCCTGGTATAACGGGCAGGGACTGTGGGGTTGATTGCTTCTGGGTAAGTTCTTGAGATATTATTTCTGATTTCAGGGTTGAAAGGACATTTGGATTTAATATGTCCATGTCTCTTACATCCCAGGCAGATGGTGTCTTCGCCCACAAAGATCTTAAAGGTCCTCTGCATGTAGTCGATTGGGGATGATTGCCGGCATGTCGGTTGATTCTCTTCTCTTCAGCACGACCTCTCTTCTAAGAGATGAAAGGTGTTTAAATAGTGGGTTCTCGGTGGGGAAAGGCAGGGGCCTGATGCTGAGGATCTCTCCGAATGGCGCCAGGGCTCTGGTGACCTCCTCATCCGGGATGAAGGCAAGGATTCCCGATAGAATGTATTTCTTTGGGGGGTTGAATAGGGGCGTTGGGTAGATGGTGTTGCCTCTGACTGCAAAGCCGTTGTTAATAAGCAGTAAGGCTTGTTCACCGTTGGCAACCGATACAACGGCCTGGCTGTTCATTTTTCCAACCGAGTGGATGTTTTCGTGTCCTATTATTTTGGCTATTGAGGAAAGGTGCTCCTCAGCACTGCACTCTGAGAGGGCGGTGAATTGGATGGTGGAGTTTATGTTTTTACTTCTTTTTTCATATGTTTCTTTTCGAGATTCTTCAAATTTTTTCCACTCTTGAGGCGAAAATTGTCTTCTTTGGGTATGCAAATTGTCTTGTTGTTTGTTTTTCTTTTGAGATGGTAATTCAGCGATTGATGGCTTTGATGTAAATGAGATTTCTTCATGAGGGTGAGCAACCAATGAGACTACCGCAGCAGATGACGTTTTTGATGACGCAACGACCAACTTGGCCGTTGCCATGGTAATGATGCAAAGCTACGACTTGTAGCTTTGCTAAATTATGAAAAATAGGAAAATATGAAACTTGATGAGATTCTCTGAGAGATGGGTTGAAATGATGCCCGAATCAAGGCGAACAAGATGATATGAAATTATTTAAATAAAAATTGAATTTACGGGATGAAAAAGGCGAAATACGCGGAGCTCGTGCGACGCGTGGCCGCACGGTCGGTGTATGTATGTATATATATATATATTTTACATCTTTGACTTATTACATCGTGAATAATTGTACAAGTGTGAGAATGTAATGGGATCAGGTGGATAAATTAAGATAAATGTATCAACTGATCGTGTAAGTAAAAGTTGCTGATGGCTTGTGCAATCTGTTGAAACAAATATCAACTATTCATTGATTTGTAATTATTCAAGAATTGGTAATGTGCCAAGTTATACGAAATATAAATATATTATATTTGAAAATAATAGTCAAGCATACATTCATTTACTTGAGTTTAAAAATTAAGTTTTTTTTTAAGTGTAAGAAGAAATATATGTGTAAGACTTTAACTGACAATTTAACTTTGCTTTTTTTCAGCGTTTCTTCTTAAAATATTATACTGATATAAATGAGGAAATTATATTTATACCTGGAAATACACATGTGTTGGAAATGAATGGGAATATTTAGAATGGGGTGGTGGGTATTGGAATACTAATAAATTGATATCTCAGCCTCCAAATAAGTTTTAGGCCTAAAATATTTTATTCACTCAAATAAGTTTATACCCATCTGGAATGGGATAGAGAAGTAAGTGATGAAGAGACCCAGAGAAGATAGAATAAAACTGACGTCAAGGTTATACACTCCACCACAGGTCAGTAGGTTGTTCTCAGCTTGAAGTCAGAATAACATCAGTCTGAAGATGTCGCTGGGACTGTTGTCAGGTGAGGAGTCTTGGTCCAGAGCCATACTGGTGACTTCCATGTATTCTCTCTTGACTTGGCTGGCTGAGAAGGCAACAGAAACAAAGATAAAACAATTTTGAAATATCCAGGAACCAGTGAGCCAAAAGCTTGTATTTCCCAAATTAAAACCACGGGTTGATAACATGTGAATTATAATTACCATTAATTTTGTTATTAAAATTGTATTCGGTATTGAATATAATTTATTTAATTTTATTATTATACCTGTACAAAAATTTATATTTAAGTTTGTAAATATGATGAATGCATATAGTATGAGCATTAGCAAATTCCTATACTTAATGAACATCATGGTGTACTCAATCTATTTTTTTTTTTAAATGCTGTTAAATAAAAGATTGAGTACTTGGTATAATTGAAAAATGTTCATATTATTTTGTAAATAATTTACACAAGAGAGCTTAATCTATACAATATTTGTTTTTAAGTTTTTTCAAAATATTCTGAAATAAAATGGTTTTGATTGATTTACCTATTGAATACCTTCTATAATTATGGTATTTGAAGGAATCCCATTAGAGATTGTAACTTATATATATTAAAAAGGAATTATAGTTTATATATATGTCATAATTTGTATATAATTGTATGCACCCCCGACCCACTATGCATGTACAATGTATGATTTTCAAAGATTTAATAAAGAATAAGGTAACTGGAGGAAAGAAAGTAGCAACAAGACATAGGAAGCAGGCTAAAAGCGGGCACAAGTATAAATAACTTGTATAGTCTATACTTCCTGACAAGAGGCCGGTCGTATCTGGTGACCGCAAAAGTTATAAAAGTAGAGAGACGCCCAATATTTCCGGACAGGACCGGTCGTATTTGATAACCGCGGAAGTAAATAGAGTCGAACACACCCGATACTTCCTGACCAGGCCGGGCATATCTTCCACCAAAGAAAGCCGCCGGTCCAATTAGGAAGCAACCACTAAGTAGGTCAACCAATAGAAAAACGGACACGTTCCATCCTTCGACCAATGGGAAGGAAGACAACTCGTGGTGTTAAATCGAAAAGCAAGAATTGTCAGTAGTGACTTGGCTCCCACCGAGTTCAGATCAGTAGTGCTTTGGCTCCCAAGGAGGTGACATCGGCCCTGGACCTCTCTCCCTCTGCTCATCCCGTAGCTAAGTACAATCACCACCATGTGATCAGATAATTAATAATCAAAACCCGCTCCGCCTTCTCAAGCTTTCTTTCCTCCAAACCAGTTGCCTTTTATTTTCAAACCCCATCACGTGTCCTGATTATTTCTAACTGTATGCTTCACTTGCCACTCTACGACTGCGTTTCAACCAATCCTCACCATTCAAATCGAACAACAAGAAATTCCGCAACGATATTGTCACAGAACGGTTAAGTCGACAGGATTCTACAACAGTGTAATACATCAAATATTGCAGTGTAATAACTTTGGATATATTACATAGAGTCGACAGGATAAAGATATTATGCAGCTTAATCAGGATCAAGATGGAAATTAGCCCAGACGCCAGCAAATCAAACGGCAATGACAAACGAGCGGAAAGAAGCTGGCAACGAACGAAGCGACAAAACACACCCTGGCGACAATAATTTTGCAGTTGACCGCCACACTTCAAGGAGCAAGATCCACTCAACTACAGACGACGTCCCGTAGCGCCACCCCCGGAGCAGCCCACACCCCCCGCCGACCGAAAGGCGAGATGAGCGCGGCAGCCGACGCATGTGCCACCACCCCAGGCAAGTGTCACCGAGACCGGACACCGACCACCGAGGAGTCATCCACCGCCATGCCGTACCCGTACCCCGCACTTGAAAGTAATCCGCACAAACCGGGACAGTGCAAACGATCCCGAAACGACATTCCAGTACCGGACTTCACTTCCACTTCGCGGACGGTGCAAGCAGTCCCAAAATCACCAGTCCCGAGTCCACAACAACCAAGTCAAGCCAGAGACACCCCAGCCGAGCAGACTTTTCGAGACTAAGGTAGGCACCCCCCCTATGGCGTCAAGAATTGACTTTGAACTCTTATCTAACCCTACCTACCCCTTTAACCATGTATCTAAACATGTACCAAATGAATGCAAGCACGGGCTAGACCAAAACCTGTCCCAAAGGACTCGTACAGCACACAAAGCTTTCACACATGGAAACCCTTGCCTGCATTCATTGCCCAAACCTCAAATATTTACATGCCACCATTCTAATCTCACACCACGCAACTTTTCATGCCCACAACATATAAAGCCACCACGACTTCAACCTACAATTCCAATAATGCCCAAAAAAGTGTCCGTACACCGACACAGCTCACCCACTTACCACACAAAATCCATACATGACCATAGATCGCCACGCCATAATCACGCAAATATACCTCACAACATACGCGCACCCATACGTTACCACGCAACAAACACGCACAACCCGCACAACAAACGCAATACTAGCGCCAAAAGACAACAACAACCAACAAGCGCATGCACAACCGTTAAGAATAATACAATCATCCCGTCTACACAAAACATAGAAAAAATTCACGCCACCAAACAACCACACAATCGAAAAACATTGCGATCTTTCCTAAAAGCTGTGAACGCCTATAAAGAGTTCATTCCGGACCACGCCCGCTTGCGGACGCCACTTGTCAACCTTCTAAAAAAGGATGTCATGTGGGTCTGGAGTGACGAATGCCAGAAAGCGTTCACTAACCTGAAAGAAAGCCTTACCACACACCCCACATTACACCTTTACCAAGAAGGTCTGCCATGCCAGGTGTACTGTAAGACCTCAACGCTCGGCATTGCAGGCATTCTTAAACAAGTCTACCCTGATGGGAAGACATACCCAGTTCAACATTTCAGCCGCTCTCTGCGTGGTCACGAGCGAAATTATTCAGACTTGGAACTACAATGCCTAGCCATTGTGGAAAGTGTGGATAACTTCCGCGCATGTCTAATGGGCAGGAAGTTTACAATACTTTCTGACCATCCTGCATTGCAGTGGTTGAAAGAGATCAAAGCCCCGTCAGGCAGATTGTTTCGATGGAGGTTAAGACTGTCAAGATACGAATATGAGGTCCGTAGCATAAATGGAGTACAACAATATGAAACGGGCGTTGTAACTCGTATCCCATTTTGTGGCTTTCTAGATGCGCCACTCATAAAGAGCCGACAGTCTTCTCCACCGGGAAAACCTCGCGTGACTATGGATCACAATGAACTGCGCACCGTCTCCCGAAAAGGAGTACTTAAAACTATAGTCCCAAGTTCACTTACAGCCAGACTTCTTAAGTCCGTACACACACAACACCACCATCCAAACATCTCCAAGATGACGAGACTCATCTCGTCACAATATTATTGGCAGAACATGACACAAGACATCGCAAAACAGGTAAAAACCTGCCCCACCTGCCGATTCGCTAGAAGAATCGATGAATCCGACCAACCTTCACGTAAAAATACCGACACAGGCCCCAAAACAAAACAAAATTCGCACATAAAGCACAGCGTACACACAACACAAACAATGCCAAAATTACACCACCCACGTCAGAGAAACGATCACACATCTCAACTTAAATCAATTACCGCCGACATATCGCTAATAAAACCATTAACAATCAAACAAGAGAACTGCGAACCTACCAATCATTTAAATTCTACAATTAATAAGGTTCAAACAAATATTTCAGAGTCCCCATTTACAAAAATATGGAAGAACATGGGGCAATACCCTATCTTTCATCTGATTTTCACCTTTTGTTTGTTAGTTCTACCATACAAATGTATCCCAATTTTATTTTTAAATTATTTGTTTATCTATACCATGCCCGCTCATAAAATTTTCGAACTACAAGAGGCAGTTTTTAATTTTGGACAAACATTAGGAAACATCTTTGCAGAAAATCTAAATAGATTCCGAGGAGATAGAAGTGACTGAAAGATGACCAACCAATGTCGGAGAAGTCACCCTCCAAAAACAAGATGCAAGTCGCACATAAAATCAATTAGGCGGACAGGAAACGTAGTTCCCCCACTTCCGGATCCAATTACTTGCAAACAAGGGAGGGTAATTTTTAGATCGGTCATCGCTTTTCCCCTCCACAGACTCCTCCCTATCGCCAGTCTTGGAGCCCAATTCGAACTACATATCGATTTTTACAATCCAATTCCACACGCACAAGACGACACACATCTAAATGAGTTCCCATCCCTATTATAACAAATCAATTACTTCACAGACTTCTAACATTTTTCACAACACACACAAAGACAAAAATTTATAGGGCATAATTGAGCAATTAAAACATCTAGATCGGGGCATATAGATACAACAAGGTTCAATTCAATACATTTTTTTTGTTTATACATTAACCAATTTTACTATTTTTCAATTAAATTCAAAATATTTAACCAATTTAACAACTTATTCAAATTATTATCATTTTTAATTATCAATTATCATTCTATTTACCACTTAGCTTATATTGCCATAACTTCAAATATCAACGAAAACTCATTGATTTTCGGTTAAACTAAAAACATTAAATCATCCTTTATTGTTGAAACCTTTTTATTTTTCATTTTTCTTTTTTTTTACCAAGCACTCAACTTTGATTTCGCTCAACCACTTTTTTTTTTTTATTTGATTTCAAAATACCTTATGAAATTTTATTTTTATTTTTGATTTCTCAAAAGACCTAATAGAATTCCCTCGATTTCCATTCCCAATTTCAAGCAAGAATATGGTTAGGCATTTTTCCTTTTTTTTTTTTTTCACCATGCATCAAGCATTCACTTTGATTTCTTCCAACTTTATATTATTTTGATTTCTCAAAAGCCCTAATAAAATTCCCTCGATTTCCATTTCCAATTTCGGGTAGAATATGGTTAGGCATTTTTCTTTTTTTTTTTCACCATGCATCAAGCATTCACTTTGATTTCTTCCAACTTTTTATTTTACTTTGATTTCTTCAAAACACCTTATGAAATTTCCTCGTTTTCTTTTCCCAAAATTCGAGCAAAAATTAGTTAGGCATTTTTCCTTTTTTTTTTCACCATGCATCAAACATTCACTTTGATTTCTTCCAACCTTTATTTTTATTTTTTAACTTCTCAAAAGACCTAATAAAAATCCCTCGATTTCCATTCCCAATTTCGAGCAAGAATATGGTTAGGCATTTTTCCTTTTTTTTTCACCATGCATCAAAGCATTTTTTTTTTCCAACATGCAACCAAGCATTTACTTTGATTTCTTCCAACTTTTCATTTTTATTTTTTGATTTCTCAAAAGCCCTAATAGAACTCCCTCGTTTTTATCTCCAATTTCGAGTAGAAATTAGTTAGGCGCATTTTCTTTTCTTTTTAATCCACTATGTACCATAGCATTCATTTTGATTTCTTACAATTAAAAATTTTTTTGATTTCTATTAATTATACTCAACCTATATCATCAACACCATTCTATTTTACTTCTTATATCACCACCAATGCTTGTATATAGACTCTCAATACCCACAACTAATTTTCCCACAAAATTATTTTTCACTTTACAGAATTCTCTCAGGCTAACCCCTTCTTGAATTCTTCACATGTAGGGGGCGCATCTGTCATAATTTGTATATAATTGTATGCACCCCCGACCCACTATGCATGTACAATGTATGATTTTCAAAGATTTAATAAAGAATAAGGTAACTGGAGGAAAGAAAGTAGCAACAAGACATAGGAAGCAGGCTAAAAGCGGGCACAAGTATAAATAACTTGTATAGTCAATACTTCCTGACAAGAGGCCGGACGTATCTGGTGACCGCAAAAGTTATAAAAGTAGAGAGACGCCCAATATTTCCGGACAGGACCGGTCGTATTTGATAACCGCGGAAGTAAATAGAGTCGAACACACCCGATACTTCCTGACCAGGCCGGGCATATCTTCCACCAAAGAAAGCCGCCGGTCCAATTAGGAAGCAACCACTAAGTAGGTCAACCAATAGAAAAACGGACACGTTCCATCCTTCGACCAATGGGAAGGAAGACAACTCGTGGTGTTAAATCGAAAAGCAAGAATTGTCAGTAGTGACTTGGCTCCCACCGAGTTCAGATCAGTAGTGCTCTTGGCTCCCAAGGAGGTGACATCGGCTCTGGACCTCTCTCCCTCTGCTCATCCCGTAGCTAAGTACAATCACCACCATGTGATCAGATAATTAATAATCAAAACCCGCTCCGCCTTCTCAAGCTTTCTTTCCTCCAAACCAGTTGCCTTTTATTTTCAAACCCCATCACGTGTCCTGATTATTCCTAACTGTATGCTTCACTTGCCACTCAACGACTGCGTTTCAACCAATCCTCACCATTCAAATCGAACAACAAGAAATTCCGTAACTATATTGTCACAGAACGGTTAAGTCGACAGGATTCTACAACAGTGTAATACATCAAATATTGCAGTTAATAACTTTGGATATATTACATATATGTTTAATTAAAAAGGCATATATTGGTTCAAAATATCATTTATTTTACCAATATTCAAGTTGGCTGAATGCCAATTATATCAAGGTAATATAACATATTAATGTATATTCAAAATATATATTTCTATTTTGAAATTTATAATTATAAATTACATTTATACCTAGAAATACACATGTGTTGGAATATTCAGAATGGTGGGTAGGTATTGTAATACTAATAAATTGATATCTCAGACTCCAATTAAGTTTAACCCTAAAATATTTTATTCTCTCAAATAAGTTTATACCCATCTGGAATGGGATAGAGAAGTAGGTGATGAAGAGACCCAGAGAAGAGAGAATAAAACTGACAGCCAGGTCATACACTCCACCACATGTCAGTAGGTTGTTCTCAGCTTGAAGTCTAAGGAACATCAGTCTGAAGATGTCATTGGGACTGATGACAGTTGAGGTGACTTTGTTCAAAGCCATACTGGTGACTTCCATGTATTCTTTGTTGACTTGACTGGCTGAGAAGGCAACAGAAACAAATATAATACAATTATGAAATATTCAGGAACCAGTGAGCCAAAGGCTTGTATTTCCCAAATGAAAACCACGCGTTGAAAACATTTGAATTATAAATACAATTAATTTGTTTATTGAAATTGTATTTGGTATTGAATATATTTTATTTAATTTTTTTATTATATCTGTACAAAAATTTAAATTTTTGATTAATATGTCTGTTTTTAAAATAGGTATATTAGTCTTCAAATTCATTATTTTTCCCTAATATAAAAACAAATGAAATTGAATTTTAATAAATTTTAATGAATTTATTTCCAAATAAGGAATATCAGCTTTGAATGATCTTATAACCTATATAAATACATGGACAAAAATAAATTAAGAAAGCCAATATAAAAGTACAATTTTAATTTAAAATTTATTGTTTGATTATATAATTCATGTGAAAATAGTGATTTAAGTTTATTAATATTATTTTTAATACTATAAAAGTACACTATTAAAAAGACATTAATTAAAGAAAAGATATTTGATGTTATTAAAAGAAATATTTTTCTTGCCATTGTTTTAGGTAGGTTGTTATCATCTAAAGATAAAAACAATGAAATAAAATAATTATTTAAAAATATAAATGAGTTATAGGAATTATTAGAATTATAATGGAAAGATTGGGACATTTTATACTACACTGCATCGTGGAAACTTAATAGTTCTTTCTACTTTGTATGTAGAATATTGATTTGTTTACTAACAATTGAATTATTTTGATTAATAATATCTGTGTTGTTCGGTTACCTAGCCACCATATTTTTCTCTCAAGAATATAATAATTCAGAAGTCCATAGTTGTCATGTAATTCATCCATTTAATGAAAGGTTGTTATTGAGTATTGTCTAGAATATCAATTTCTATTCAGGATCCAGAATCTCATTAACAGGTTTCAAAATTAAATGGTTAATTAGTTATATATTCATCTATTCTTGTAAAATTCAAACAATAACAGTATTTGCAAGTGGTCAACTTGTTTTTTGCATCTATAAGAACAAACCTGATTGCTTTTAAGTTTGTAAAAATGTCGAACGCATACAGTATGAGCATTAGCAAATTCCTATACTTAATGAACATCATGGTGTACACAATCTATTTTTGAAAAAAAAAGGATTTTAAATAAAACCTTGAGTACTTGGTATAATTGAAAAATATTTATATTATTTTTTATAAATAATTCTCCCAAGAGTGTTTATTCTATACAATATTTGTTTCTAAGTTTATTCAAAATATTCTTATATAAAATGGTTCTTATTGAATATAAATACCTTCTATAATTATGGTATTTGAAGAGATCCCATTAAAGCTTGTAACTTAAAAATATTAAAAAGAAATTATAGTTTATAAATATTTTTTTAATTGAAGAGGCATATATTGGAACAAAATATCATTTATTTTACCAGTATTTCAGTTGATTGAACGCCAATTTTATCAAGGTATTATAACATATTGATGTATATTCAAAATATATATTTGTATTTTGAAATTTATATTTATAAATTATATTTATACCTAGGAATACACATGTGTTGGAATATTTAGAATGGTGGGTAGGTATTGGAATACTAATAAATTGATATCTCAACCTTCAATTAAGTTTAAGGCCTAAAATATTTTATTCACTCAAATAAATTTATACCCATCTGGAATGGGATAGAGAAGTAGGTGATGAAGAGACCCAGAGAAGAAAGAATAAAACTGACATCCAGGTCATACACTCCACCACAGGTCAGTAGGTTATTCTCAGCTTGAAGTCTGAGGAACATCAGTCTGAAGATGTCGCTGGGACTGTTTTCAAATGTGGTGACTTGGTCAAGAGCCATACTGGTGACTTCCACGTATTCTTTGTTGACTCGACTGGCGGAGAAGGCAACAGAAACAAAGATAAAATAATTTTGAAATATCCAGGAACCAGTGAGCCAAAAGCTTGTATTTCCCAAATTAAAACCACGGGTTGAAAACATTTGAATTATTATTACCATTAATTTGATTATTGAAATTGTATTTGGTATTGAATATATTTTAATTTAATTTTTTATTATATCTGTACAAAAATTTAAATGTTCGATTAATATGTCTGTTTTTAAAATAGGTATATGTGTCTTTAATTTTATTATTTCTTTTTTAATATGAAAACAAATGAAATTGAATTTTAATAATTGTATCCAAATAATAAATTCAGAAAGAATCATCAGGATATAAAGTTTTATACTAGATTCAACATTATAATTATCAACTTGAATAATTTTATGAGCTATATAGATAAATGGACAAAATAAATAGATTATATTAAGAACAGTTATATATAGGCAAAGACTCACTTTGTCTTTTCCTGTTTTATCATAACGTGAAAGAAGATACTCAAGTTTATTTATCTCATCTTTAATACTGTAAAAGAAATATATGAATAAAGCATTAGTGAAAACATAGAAGTTTATAAATATTATAAGAAATATTATTCTTGCCATTGATTTAGCATTGTAAATCCCTCTATACGAAATATTAAAAATTGAATAAAAAGATTTGTTACCAATGATAATATGAATTAATGGAATTAATAAAATTAATTTATAAAATATAGCATATTTCATTCTAACTTTCATCCTCACTATTTATTGTTCTTTGCTACTTGGTCTTAAGAATCTATTGAATATTGTGCTAACAACTCTTGCGTAGAATAATTACGTTTGTGTTGTTTAGTTACCAAGACAACATATGTAATCTCTCTCTCTCAAAATTCTAATATTTTAGAAAGCCATAGTGGTAATTTATTTCATACAATTCATGAAGAATTAGTTGAATAATTCCAGTACCTGATTGGTCAGGTTTTATATTTTCAAGCAGGTATCGCTTATGGACTTTCTATTTTTGCATAAATTCATTCTCAATAGTGAGTGCGAGCAACCAGAATGGTATATTTTACATCTTGTAAGAAAAATCTAACTACTTTTACATTTTTTTACTTATCCTTTTATTAGTCTAAATTAGACAAGATCTTGGAGGTAGTGCTCATAAAGAAGTTCAAGAACTCTTCTTGGTTTCTGTACAGGGATACTTTACATTTGTAAATTTTACATTTACTTTAGGTTTAAGTATTCGTAAATTATAGTCCTTTAAAAGGACTTATTATATATAAAGGAATATTTTGTGACGTGTCACCAACGATCAATTTTTATCAAAATATCAACGATTATTACATTCTTTATAAACAATTAACAATAAAATATGAAATCATTTACTCTAGTTTGAAAAATAATTTCAAAATTAGGAAAAAAGATATACAAATAGTCAAATTAAAATTTGACTATATATGAAATCAAGCTTTTTCATTTACAAAACTTATATAGCTTTATAATATCATATTAACAATAGGATATATTTAGGCGTTTAAAAGATATTTAGTAACTGCGCACACACACTCACACACACACATGCATATTTAAATGTTTCTCTAAATTATTATAAAATTGGTCACTCAAATAAGTTGACGCTCATCTGGAATGGGAGAGAAAAGTAGGTGATAAAAAGACTCAGAGAAGAGAGAATAAAACTGACCACCAGGTCATACACTCCACCACAGATCAGTACGTTGTTCTCAGCTTAAAGTCTGAGGAACATCAGTCTGAAGATGTCACTAGGACTAATGTCAGGTGAGGTGACTTGGTCCAGAATCATACTGGTGACTTCAATGTATTCTTTGTTGACTTGGCTAGCTATGAAGGTAACTGATACATAAAAGAAAGAATTATAAAATATCCAAGAACACCAGAACAAATGCCCAAGATATACAATATTAAATCCATTTATTGATAACATATCAATTATTATTAATAACAGTTTTACCAATAAGATAAATATTGGTATCAAATAATATATATTCAACTTATTCATTATACTAGAATATAAAAGCATTTTGGGAATCAATATATTTATGTTATTTGGAAGATTTTTGTTAAATATTAACATTTCTTCCCTAAAATAATAACACTTTGGAAGAAATTAACCAATCTGTGCGTGAGCTATCAATTTATTCATGCAATTAGAAATTACTACGAACAGGCGACTGTGGCAGTCAGATGGAGGGGATCAATTACAGAAAATATTAAGATACATTTGTGTGTTTTACAAAGAGAGCCACTATCGCCATTACTCTTTATATTATTCATGACGGACCTGATTAAAATGTATGACAACTCAGATCTGACGAGTGTATACCTGCCGGAATTTGGTGATGTTCACCTGCTGATGTATGCAGATGATATTGCTATTATAGGGGAGTCGAGGATAAACCTCTAAAAAAAGATTAATATATTGAAAGAATATCTTGATGAGAACTATATGACACTGAACGAGTCCAAATCGAAGGTTATGGTATTCCGCAATGGTGGTAAACCCTCAAGAGAAGATAGATGGTACTGGAATGGTGAACCTCTGATGGTAACAAGAAGATATAATTACTTGGGATACCCTCTGGTCAGTACAACTAAAACCACTCAAGCCGCAAACTTTTTCAAAGGAAAAGCACTCGCGGCAATAAATGCTACCACCCCAATATTGGCAAAATCAAAAATTAATTCATTAAACTCTGCAATGAAACTGTTTGATTCTATTGTGATGGCTGTTTTGATGTATGCTGCTCCAATTTGGGCAACAGAGTATAAAGATTTATTAGACCATATACAAGATACATTTATTCGTAGGTTCTTGAATTTGCCTAGATATACACCTGGATACATAATAAGACCAGAAACAGGCCGCGTCTCATTAATAATAACAGCTCTGAAATTGACCTTGAAATATTGGCTGAGGGTGCTGAGTATGGATACAAATAGATTGCCTCGAATATGTTTCAATAGAATGAAGCAAATATCCTGTGATACAGGTGCGCCCATCGGGTTTATAAAACAATTAAGCAATTTACTCAATAATAACGGATCCCTAAAATAATAACATATATAATGATAATACAAAAAAATTGAACCAAATGAAACTCTCTATAAAAATAGAAGAACAATTTCGTGTAAGGGCCATTCATTATGCAAAATTTCTTTATCTGGTTTTAAAGATGCGATAGAATTATTCGCTATAACTGTAATAGGACAATATAAATAGATTATATTAATTAATACCATATATATACAAAAATAGACTTTGTATTTAATAGTATATGAATATATAAATTTACTCTTTAAATTATTTTTTTATTTTCCTAATTTTCTTTCTTATAGTGTAAAAGGAGGCCAGAAGAAAAACAATAATAGTTTTATAAATAATTTCAAAATATATAGCAAACATATTTTGTAATGTTCATAAATTTGAAATCTAAATATTCTGGTGGATTATTTGAAAAATAATTGATAGCGCTATTTAGAATGAATTTATAAATTATAAAAATAAATATTATATTATGATGGAAATTTTTCTGAAATTTACTCCACTGAGCACTTTAAATTATAACTCCTCTTTTTTCTATGTTCCAAATAAAATGGACTTGAGAATTATCATTATTATTATTGTTATTGTATTGTTACCTTGGTAACTAGAGGGTAATTTGTTTATATTTACTCGCCCTCAGCATATCAAATAGGTTTTGTTATTAATAATTTTTGATTAAATTTCAAATGAACAGTTTATTATAAATATGTGCTCTCTGAAATTCTAGGTTATTTTTATAAGTTTTGTTAGTAAACAAATGATGTTTTTGCAAAATTGGAAGTTTTCTCAGAAATTTAAATAAAAATAAAAAGCAGCCTCCGAGGATGAGTGTTTTACTTTATTGAACGTTCTCTCAAACTCTCGGGTATTGTCGAACTGAGGGCTTGAGAAAAAGTGTAATAAAGTAAGGAACTCATCCTCTGAGACTGCCTTTTTTATTTTAAATGATTTTTAAAAAATTATAAATGACTCTCTCTCAATGTAGTTGTTATATTCGCCCTCTTAAAATCAAAGTTAACTCTATTTTATTTATTTTTTATCATAAGGATTGTGTATAAATAAATTGCTAGTTGGAAAATATTTGTAAAATATTGCCCAAATATTAAAATATTATTCTCAATGCTCCTCTTTTATAATTTTCAATAAAAATTTTCATAAAAGTAAATTTGCTTTAATCTTTGACTAATAATTTTTCACTAATTTTAAATTATATGCTTATTTTAAGATTCATTTCTCTGATAAACTTATTTATATATTAGATATTAATCATCACTTTGAATTAAACTGTTAGATATTTCAGAGTTGAGGTCAAATAGATGCACTCGAAATATAAAAACGGTCACTTTACATAGGATATATATATGCATATTGGTTCACCAGGTTTGTGATGCATATATTTTTATTTTAATTTTTAAACTTGTATATTATTCATATATTAATATAAATTAATTTATTCCTGTTATGTACTCTTCTACCTAATATTCAATAATCTTAGGTAATGCAGTTTTTCATTAAAAGAGATTGTATGCTACTGAAAGGTTATATATTCGTATATTATTTTATTATTGCAGAATTATTATAAGAACTGAAAACATTAATATTTCACGCTATATGTTGATTACATCACGCAACAACAACCAAGTCCTTGGTCAAAACCATATATACATATTATATATTACAATTTCCTTTGATATTTGGCATATTTTGTCTTTTATTCTACAAACATAAAGGTCGCCTCTTTTCAGTCAAAATGAATGTCAAAACTGGATGCCATCTATTTGACGAAAGGAAAATGTGGACTCGAAAATTAATATGAACAAAAAGAAAACAATAAGCTTTTATTGAGGACCTCTCGTCCTATATAGGATTCGCCAGTTTACCAATCTAATCCCAATAACCAAATACTGAAAGTAACCTATCCTTCCTAACTTGAAGTTAACTACATACCATGATTATCATGGCCTGTGACATGTTTACTTAGAAGTAAAAAATATCCATATAGACAATTATATAAGCTGGTCGCTTAATTTACCAATCTAATCCCAATAGCCAAATACTGAAAGTAACCTATCCTTCCTAACTTGAGTTAAGTTAAGTTACAGGGTGAACCACTATCTCCTTACTTATTCATACTTTTTATTAACGACCTGATTAGTACTTTTGACTGCTCGGATATACCTGGTATTTATCTGCCAAAGCATGGAAATATCCATTTGTTACTATATGCAGATGATATTGTACTGATAGGCGAATCTAAGAACAATTTGTAGTTAAAAATTAATATGATACGAAAATATTTTGAGGAAAATATGCTAACGCTGAACGAAAACAAATAAAAAATAATGGTATTTCGCAATGGTGGGAAGCGCTCAAAATCCGATAATTGGTATTGGGGACAACAAACACTGAATGTCACGGAAAGACACATGTATCTAGGATATACACTCACCTCAACAAACTCTTTTAAGCAAGCCGCATTATACTATAAGGGTAAAGCTCTCGCGGCCAGTGGTGCGGTATGGCCTATTCTGACCAGGTCGAAGATGAACTCTCTTAAATCCTCTAGAGCCAAGCTGGTGACTTCAATGTATTCGCTGTTGACGTTACTGGCTGAGAAGGCAACTGATGCGAAGAGGAAGGAATTATGAAATATCCAGAAGCCAATAAACATAAAGCTTGCATTTCCCATATTAAAACCTCGTGTTGATAACATATCAATTATAATCAACATTAATTTCATTAACAAGATAAAATTTGGTATTGAATATAATTCATTTAATGCCTTGAATATTCCTGTGTAAAAAACAAAATTCTCAATAAAGAGTTCTGTTTTTGAAATAGATAAATTTGCCTTTAATTAAATCATTTCTTTTCTAAAATAAAAACAAATGTAATGGAGTTTTAAAAACGATATCCAGATTAGAAATTCGCAAAGAAACATTAGAATATAATCTTTTAAATTTATCCCATCATTAGAAATATCAGCTTTATTGATCTTATAATGACTTTATTAATGAGAATGGTGATATGCGCGAAATACACGACTTTTTCTCTTATGCCACGCGGAACAAAAAGAAGGATTTTGAAAGCTTAACTGAGCTCTACAACAAAACAAAAAATACGAATTTTAAAGCGAGAGATAATGGTTCCTGCATGCACCTGCCCATCACCCACAAATCACGACTCTTCTCCCGATTCACGAGCAGCGCACTACGCGAGATAATTATCTCGACTTACTTTGATCTCAAATTTGCAAACGAAAAGGCTTCAAAATGGCTCTTTAACTGCGCACCCAGCTGGCACAAAAAACGAAACATTTATGATGACATAGCATGGCGCCTGAAAATACGAGCCTTGCCCTACCCGACCAGGAATGGAAAACAAGCGTGCTCCGCCTGCCTAGGACCGCCGGACATTTTACACCGCTACGTAGAGTGCCCTGAGATACGGCATTTGATCGAACAAATGAAGAACGACTGCCGAAACACCGACCCTTTATACAGTACAGCCCCGCCGACTTCGTCATGGACCGCGCCAAGCCAGAGCTCCGACGGTTTTTTAATAGTACTAAGTACGATATTTACAAATTCTTCATAAGAAAAGATTTTGAATGTACCCCCTCCCTTACTAACACTTAAAACTGTATCGTCGTTTATATGACTAAATAAAGATCGATCTTGTTGCCTTATAACTTATATAAATACATGGACAAAATAAAAAAATAAAATTAAGAAATCCCATATAAAAGTACAATTTTAATATAAAATTTATTGTTTCATAATATAATTCATCTGAAAATAGTGATTTAAGTTTATTAATATTATTTTAAACACTATAAAAGTAAACTATTGAAAATACATTTATTAAAGAAAAGATATTTGATGATATTAAAAGAAAAATCTTTCTTGCCATTGATTTAGGTAGGTTGTTATCATCTAAAGATAAAAAACAAAGAATTGAAATTATTATTTAAAAATATAAATGAGTTATAGGAATTATTAGAATTATAATGGAAAGATTGGGACATTTTATACTACACTGCATCGTGGAAACTTAATTGGTTCTTTTTACTTGGTATGAAAATTATTGATTTGTTTACTAACAATTCAATTATTTTGATTAATAATATCTTGTGTTGTTAGGTTACCTAGGCACCATATTTTTCTCTCTCAAGAATATAATATTTCACAAGTCCATAGTTGTCATGTAATTCATCCATCTAATAAAAGGTTGTTGAATAGTTTTGTGTAGAATATCAATTTTCTATTCATGATCCAGACCTCCATTATCAGGTTTCAAAATTAAATGGTTAATTAGGTATATATTAATCTATTCTTGTAAAATTCGACTAATAACAGTATGTGCAAGTGGTCAACTTTTTTCTTTTTTTTTGCATCTATAAGAACAAACTTAACTTCTTTTAAGTTTGTAAATATTTCGAATGCATACAGTATGAGCATTAGCAAATTCCTATACTTAATGAACATCATGGTGTACTCAATCTATTTTTTTTAAAATGCTGTTAAATAAAAGATTGAGTACTTGGTATAATTGAAAAATGTTTATATTATTTTGTAAATAATTTACACAAGAGAGCTTAATCTATACAATATTTGTTTTTAAGTTTTTTCAAAATAATTTTTTCACTATAATCATGGTATTTGAAGGAATCCCATTAGAGCTTGTAACTTATATATATTAAAAAGGAATTATAGTTTATATATATTGTTGCACCAAGTTGTGGCTTGGCAGACTCTTCAACCTTGATTCTCTCCTGTGCTGGGTCTTGCATCTTACCAGAGCGTGTTTCAACCATCCTACAACTTTATAAAAGGGAATAACGAGATAAGTCTTCTTTAAGTAGCCTCCAGAATGATTTATTTATTTTCTCACATCAAAGAGAGCAGAGTGAAGTCACACGTGTACCTAAATACAAATGATGATAATCTAAATAATCTGTTTTAAATAAATATCATAGAATATAAAAATAAATAAATATATAATTTAAATTTCAAATATATTAAAAATAATATAAGAAATACGCCATTAATCATGATGTAACACTTCCCCCTCTCCAGAGGTCGTCACGTCCTCGTGAGTTACCTCATCAATTCTCTCAAAATAGGGTTTGAGTCTTGAGACATGGACAATCAATGGGTCTTGGCCAGGATTATCTTTCGGCTCAATTAAGTAATTTACGTTAGACAGCTTCTTTAATATTCGATATGGGCCAAAATATTTTCTCAATAGTTTTTCACATTTTCCGATTTTCCTGACTGGTGTCCAAACTGCCACTAAATGTCCTGGTTCATAGATTCTCTCGTTGTGTTTTTGTCATAGTTTCTCTTCATTCTTTCCTGAGTCTTCTCTGTGTTGTTAATGACTACCTGTCTCGTCCTTGCTATTTTATCTAAGTAATTTTCTATATATTCGTCATAATCGTTCATGTTACTGTCAATTGGGATATTATCGTCGTCTAAGAGGAACATGGGTTCCCTCCCAAATAACAGGAAAAATGGAGAGTAGCCTGTGGTTTCTTGAATCGTGGTATTGTACGCGTGGGTGACGAAAGGGAGGATTTCGTCCCAGTTCTTCTGGTCTGTATTTACATACATGCTTATCATGTTGATTAGAGTTCTATTTAGCCGTTCCGTTAGTCTGTTATTCTGGGGATGGTAGCTCGTCGTGAAGCAGTGTTTAACTTTGCACATTTTCATAACCTCCTTCATCAAATTGCTAGTGAACTGTGAACCTCTGTCACTAATAAGAAACCTTGGGGCCCCGTGACGTAAAAAAATTTGTTCGATTAAAAATGTAGAGACTTCTTTCACTGTTGCTTCTGAGACTGCCTTTGTTTCAGCGTACCTGGTATAATAATCAGTCAACACAATTATCCACTTCCTTCTTCTTTTCGTTGATGGCAAGGGACCAACAAAGTCAATCCCGATTCTTTCAAAAGGGTAGTTAGCTGGGGGAATGGGTTGCAAAAGTCCAGAGGGCGACTGATTTGAACCTTTCCGACTTTGGCAAAGATGGCACGTCTTTACAAATTCTGAAACATCTTTCAGCATGGAAGGCCAATGATATTTATTTTACAAACGGTATGTGGTTCTGGCGACGCCTAGATGGCCATTCAGCATATGGTTGTGGAATTCACTCATGATTTCTTTCCTTCTCTTCTTCGGCACTACCAGCAACCATGCTCTGCCTTCAGGGTTTGGGTTCTTCTTATATAGACATCCATTTTCCTCTTTAAAATTCTGTGTGATTGCTCGTTTGCTTCCTTTAAGGCTTTTCTTAACATTTTCTATGAATTCATCCTCTTCATTTATTATCTGATTCAAAAATAGTCGTTCATAATCTTCGACCCAATCCGTTTCAGGTAGGGGTTCTCTAGATAAGCCATCAGCATCCATATGTTTTTTACCCGATTTGTGTATTATGTCAAAATCGTATTCCTGAATTTTCAGTGCCCACCTTGCAAGTCTACCTGTTGGATCTTTAAGATTTTTCAGCCAGCACAATGCGTGATGGTCTGTAATTATCTTGAAGTGTCTTCCATATAGGTAGGGTCGTAGTTTTAATTCGCCCACACCACAGCCAAACATTCCTTTTCGATGGTTGAGTAATTTTGCTCAGCTTTACTTAGAGTTCGACTCAAATATGATATCACCTTCTCTTCCCCACAGATAATTTGGACCAGTGTTGCACCTAAGCCGATGTTAGAGGCGTCTGTGTGAATGTAGGTGGCTGCATTTGGATCAAAGTGACCTAAAATTGGCGGATTCATCAGAGCTTTTTTAAGGTTTTGAAATGCTTCCTCTTGTTTTTCTGTCCAGGTAAATTGCGCATTTTTCCTGATGAGTCCTGTCAATGGGTCAGCAATTAATGAGAAATCTTTAATGAATTTTCTATAATAGGAACACATTCCTAGGAACGATTGTACTTCTTTGACCTTCTTGGGCTGAGGAAAATCCCTAACGGCTTTGATATTATATTCGGCCGGTTTTATACCCTGTTGGTTGGTTATATGACCAAGGATCTCAAGTTCTTCAAAGCAAATATGCATTTCTTGTCGTTCAGTTTCAAATTAGATTCACTAAAACATTTTAAGACAGCTTCAAGTCTTTTAAGGTGGGTTGGAAAGTCTGAGCTGTATATAATAACGTCGTCCAGATAACAAAGGCAAATCTGCCATCTTAGATTTCCAAGCACATTGTCCATATTCCTCTCAAAAGTAGCAGGGGCGTTGCATAGTCCAAAGGGCATGACGTTGAATTCATATAAACCGTAGGTCGTAGTGAAAGCTGTCTTCTCCTTGTCTTTCTCTTCAATTTCGACTTGCCAATATCCCGATCTAAGGTCTATTGCTGAGAAGTACTTCGATCCTTGGAGAGTATCCATTACGTCATCAATTCTTGGGATTGGATAAACATCCTTTACTGTTACCTCATTCAATTTTCTATAGTCTACACAAAATCTGTACTTACCATCTCTCTTCTTGACCAGTATTACAGGGAAAGACCAGGGACTTGAAGATGGTCTAATTATGCCTTCTTTGAGCATTTCATCAATTTGATCTTTTATAATGTCCCGTTCTTTGGGGCTCACCCTATATGGCTTGTGCTTTATCGGTTTTGCATCTTCTGTATCGATCCGGTGTTTTGCCAAATTGGTCCTGCCTAACCTCGGCGAAAACAAATCAGCATACTTAATCAAAATTTGTTTCAAATCCTCTTGTTCTTTAGGTGATAGATTTTTGTTTATCTGAAATTGGATTTCGTCATTATTAATTTGCTCTAACTTCTCTATGAACTTTACCTCTGCAGGAAGGCTTCCATGAGCCAATGTTTGGTCTTTCATGATTTTTAAAGGTCGAGGATAAGGGTTCGTTATCCAGATATGAGTTTTCCTATCCGTGACAGTAAGCAAACTTCTTGCCAATCGAAGACCATTTGTTTGGATCATTCTTTTGTTCTCTTCGATGACATATTCGCCATCCTCTGCTTCTATTGAGGCCTTAATTAATCTAATAGACAGTTCAGGTATAACAGTATCTTCAACGCTTTTTATTTTTTTCAGTTCATAATTGCTTATGTCGTGATTATTTGTCAGATCGTATTTTATTATTTCTTTTTTGCAATCTATTTTCGCGTTCATTTTCTTAAGGAAATCTCTTCCAAAAATTAATGTCCGTAAATGCGTTTTCAAAATCACAAATTTGTGCGATAATGCTTTGTCATCAATTTTTATATTTAACAATATACTTCCTACTATGTCTAATTTTTTTCCATCGGGTCCTGCACAAGTTTTTGCGAGTTTACTTATACCATGGCCTGTATCGAGGGCCGTTCTGAGGTCGACCACTGAGAGGTCAGCGCCTGTATCAACCAAAGCTTCAAAAGTTCCTATCTTGTCCACATGAATTTTTAATTTGTATTTAGAGTCCAACTTTTTTGATTCCATTTATGGTCGACTTGCTTTGATTGACATATTCAGGCGCGACGCTTAATTTAAATCTTCCAACACGGAATATCTATTCCGGGTAGGAATATTTGTCTGTGTGCTATGACATACATCAGCATAAAGCCGAGGTCCTGATTTATCTGATATTTCATTCATTTGGCATTTCTCTTCGATCTTCTCTTGGGTAGCTGTTGGATCCTCTTCTAGGATTCTTATAAACTTGACCCTACAATAACGGGCCACATGCCCTGGCTTGTTACACTTGAAGCAGATTGGTCTTCCATCTTCCGTCCTATTTTTGCTCACTTCTTGACTTTTATTGTAGGTGTTTCTCTGGAGGTTTGGTTTAGGCACAGAGTTTGGATTATAAGGACTTCTCGGGGTAAAGGGCTGGGTCAAGTTGTTTCGATACTGCCTGGGAGTAGGAGGGAAGTCGTTCTTGTAATTATTGGAAACAGGGGCTTGGGGCCTGGAAGGGGTCTGGTAGTTTCGTGTGGCAGTCGGCGGCACGTACCTCGATTGTTGTTGGGGTCTAGAATAACGTGGGCCGTTATATAGGCTTCTGGATTTCTCCACACGTTCCCGATACTTGTTTTTCAAAAGAATCCATTTTCTTGCACACGACAAGAAGTTCATCGGTCGTTTTAGGAGGGTTCAGGTAGAGAGCGAATGAGTACTCTTTTTTCAGTCCTCCAATAACATGATCGATTTTTGTTTCTTCTTCCATTGCGGGGTCAACCTTGTTGCACAACACTAGGATGTCTTCCGCGAACCTGATTGCTGGTTCATTCCAGTGTTGCATTCTGTTGAGCTTCATTCTTAGTTCTTCTTTATTGGCGTCCAGAGAAAAATCCTGAATGAAGCGGATTTTAATATTTTCCCAGCTCGTGAAACTAGCTTTGTGTAAATTCAACCAGGTTTTAGCGCTTCCCGTCATGTTCATGGCGGCATAACGGGCAATTATGTAGTCTGCCCAATGATAGAGGAAACCAATCTCTTCGAGGGATTCTATCCATGGGCGAGGGTCTTCTGTTCCATCATACTTGGGGATGTCGATGTTGGGATTCAGGACAACTGGGTCAGAACTAGCATCTCCACCAATTGTTGCACCAAGTTCTGGCTTGGCAGACTCTTCAGCCTTGATTCTCTCCTGTGCTGGGTCTTGCATCTTACCAGAGCGTGATTCAACCATCCTACAACTTTATAAAAGGGAATAACGAGATAAGTCTTTTTTAAGTAGCCTCCAGAATGATTTATTTATTTTCTCACATCAAAGAGAGCAGAGTGAAGTCACACGTGTACCTAAATACAAATGATGATAATCTAAATAATCTGTTTTAAATAAATATCATAGAATATAAAAAATAAATAAATATATAATTTAAATTTCAAATATATTAAAAATAATATAAGAAATACGCCATTAATCATGATGTAACAATATGTCATAATATATGCTCTTCCAGGAATAATAAAGTAAACCTACAGTCAACGAGAGAGAGACGTCGATAGAAGACAACTAACTTACGACCATTTTGGCCACATTCCTGAGGGGGCCGCCCGTCAACACCTGGGGACTATTTTGGATAGCCCCCCCCCCCCCCCCCCCCCCCCCCCCCGGTTGTGTACACAGGGATAAAAAAAAACGGTTGTTCAGCGGGTCGGGTCGCCCGTCGATCCGCTCTCTCTCGCTGATTGCCTGGATTTCCTTCCAACTTGTTGTTTCATTATTTCTCACCTCACCACATCATTACCACTATATTCCCACACATATATATATTATTTTATTTTTTATTATTTTTGCATATATTTATACTTGTAATATATTTTTATTTATATTTTTATCAACACAACACATTGAATCATAATCCCTACTCATTTTTATTCTCTAATATTTATCAATCTTTTCATTTATTTAATCAAATGGTTATTTAATTGTATACTCTTTTAATTATTATTAAATATAACCATTGTACATATATTTTATATACAGTGAAATTTTCATCAGATAGTTTCTTTCTTTGAGCTTGTATAGCATGAGTGGATCACATGCCCACGTGATTTAGTTTAAATCAAAAGCCTTGATAAAGAGAGGCGTGTTGCCCCTAGAAATATTGGCCGTTTAATAAATTCAGATCCAATATATGCTCTATATTTATTTATACATATATATTTTTTTTTAATTAAAAAGGCATATATTGGTTCAAAATATCATTTATTTTACCAATATTCAAGTTGGCTGAATGCCAATTATATCAAGGTAATATAACATATTAATGTATATTCAAAATATATATTTCTATTTTGAAATTTATAATTATAAATTACATTATACCTAGAAATACACATGTGTTGGAATATTCAGAATGGTGGGTAGGTATTGGAATACTAATAAATTGATATCTCAGACTCCAATTAAGTTTAAGGCCTAAAATATTTAATTCACTCAAATAAGTTTATACCCATCTGGAATGGGATAGAGAAGTAGGTGATGAAGAGACCCAGAGAAGAGAGAATAAAACTGACAGCCAGGTCATTCACTCCACCACATGTCAGTAGGTTGTTCTCAGCTTGAAGTCTGAGGAACATCAGTCTGAAGATGTCATTGGGACTGATGACAGTTGAGGTGACTTTGTCCAAAGCCATACTGGTGACTTCCATGTATTCTTTGTTGACTTGACTGGCTGAGAAGGCAACAGAAACAAAGATAAAACAATTATGAAATATCCAGGAACCAGTGAGCCAAAGGCTTGTATTTCCCAAATTAAAACCACGCGTTGAAAACATTTGAATTATAATTAGCATTAATTTGATTATTAAAATTGTATTTGGTATTGAATATATTTTATTTAAATTTTTTATTATACCTGCACAAAAATTTAAATTTTGATTAATATGTCTGTTTTTAAAATAGGTATATTATTCTTCAATTTCATTATTTTTCCCTAATATAAAAACGAATGAAATTGAATTTTAATAAATGTACCCAAATAATAAATTCAGAAAGAATCATCAAGATATAAAGTTTTATACTAGATTCAACATTATAATTATAATCTTGAATAATTTTATGAGCTATATACATAAATAGACCAAATAAATAGATTACATTAAGAAAAGTTATATATAGGCAAAAACTAACTTTGTCTTTTCTTGTTTTATCATAACGTGAAAGATGGAAATCAAGTTTATTTATCTCATCTTTAATACTGTGAAAGAAATATATAAATAAAGCATTTGAGAAAACATAGAAGTTTGTAAATATTATAGGAAAAATTATTCTTGCCATTGATTTAGTATTGTGAATCCCTCTATACGAAATATTAAAAATTGAATAAAGAAATTTGTTAGCAATAATAATATGAATTAATGGAATTAATAAAATTAATTTTGAAAATATAGCATATTCCATTCTAACCTTCATCTATACTATTTTAGTGTTCTTTGCTACTTGGTCTTATGAATCTATTGATTATTGTGCCTAACAACAACATTGCGTAGAATAATTACATTTGTTTTGTTTAGTTACCAAGACAACATATTTACAAATTCTCTCTCAAAATTTTTATATTTTAGAAAGCCTCAGTGGTAATTTATTTAATCCAAGTCATGAAGAATTATTTGAATAATTATATGAAATTGTATTTTTATAGGTTATTCCATATTATATTCCATGTATCAAAATATCAACGATGAATTTATAACATTCTCTATTAACAATAAAATATGATTTAGTTACTTTAGTTTGTAAATCATTTTTAAAATTAGGAAAAAAGATATACAAATAGTCTAATTAAAATTTGACTATATATGAAATCCAGCTTTTCCATTTACAAAACTTATATAGCTTTGTAATATCATATTAAAAATGGGTTTACACAGTCGTTTAAAAGATATTTGGTAACTCTGCACAAAAATGGTTTGCATTTATATATATTATCCAAATGAAGGATACTTCGGCCAGAATATATTTTTATTTTCTCGACGTTACAATAAAAATCTTTTGTTCTCGTCAGGATTTCCTGATTTTTATCGATACATCGAGGTAATAAAAGATTAACTGGCCGAAGTATATTAAATTTGAAGAACTATGAATGCCGGCCAGGCAGCCTCTATTTTTACGATTTTAATATGTGTTAGGCGACAAAAAAATAAAATAAGTTTTTTTTCAAAATAGTATATTAAGATATTTCTCTAAATTATTATAAAATTGGTCACTCAAATAATTTAACGCCCATCTGGAACGGAAGAGAAAAGTAGGTGATGAAAAGCCCTAGAGAAGAGAGAATAAAACTGACGTCCAGGTCATACACTCCAACACAGGTCAGTAGATTGTTCTCAGCTTGAAGTCTGAGGAACATCAGTCTGAAGATGTCTCTGGGACTGATGTCAGGTGAGGTGACTTGGTCCAGAGTCGCATTGGTGACTTCAATGTATTCTTTGTTGACTTGACTGGCTGAGAAGGCAACTGACGCGAAGATTATGGAGTTATGAAATATCCAGAAGCCAATAAGCATAAAGCTTGCATTTCCCATATTAAAACCTCGTGTTGATAACATATCAATTATAATTAACATCAATTTCATCAACAAGATAAAATTCGGTATTGAATATAATCTTTTTAATGTTTTGAATATGCCTATGTAAAAAACAAAATTCTCAATAAAGAGTTCTGTTTTTGAAATAGATAAATTTGCCTTTAATTTAATAATTTCTTTTCTAAAAAAAAAGAACAAATGTAATGGAGTTTTTAAGAACGATATCCAGATTAGAAATTCGCAAAGAAACATTAAAATATAATCTTTTAAATTTATGTTCACATTAAGATTATCAGCTTTAATAATCTTATAACCTATATAAATATATAGACAATATTAAAAATAAAATTAAGAAAGCCCATATAAAAGTACAATTTTAATTTAGAATTTCTTGTTTTATTATATAATTCATGTGAAAATAGTGATTTAAGTTTATTAATATTATTTTAAAACTATAAAATAAACTATTAAAAAGATATTAATTAAAGAAAATACATTTGATGTTAATAAAAGAAATATTTTCTTGCCATTGATTTAGGTAGGTTGTTATCATTTAAAGATAAAAACAATGAATTAAAATTATTATTCAAAAAATATAAGTGAGTTACAAGAATTATTTGAATTATAATGGAAATATTGGGACATTTTATACTACAATGCATCCTGGCAACTTAATTGGTTCTTTCTACTTGGTATGAGAATTATTGATTTGTTTACTAACAATTCAATTATTTTGATTAATAATATCTGTGTTGTTTGGTTACCTAGCCACCATATTTTTATTTCAAGATATTAATATCTCAGAAATCCATAGATGTCATGTAATTCATCCATTTAATAAAAGGTTGTTATTGAGTGTTGTGTAGAATATCAATTTTCTATTCAGGATTCAGACCCTAATAATCAGGTTCCAGAATTTAATGGTCAATTAGTTATATATTCATCTATTCTTGTAAAATTATAAAAATAACAGTATTTGCAACTTGTCAACTTATTTTTCATCTATAAGAACAAACTTAATTGCTATTAAATTTGTAAACATGTCGAACGCATACAGTATGGGCATTAGCAAATTCCAATACTTGATGAACATCATGGTGTACCCAATCTACTTTTGAAAAAAAAATGTTGTTATATAAAAAATTGAGTACTTGGTTTAATTGAAAAATATTTATAATATAGGTTTTATAAATAATTCCCACAAGAGAGCATAATCAATACAATATTTGTTTTTATGTTTATTCAAAATATTCTAATAAATGGTTCTTATTGAATATAAATACCTTCTATAATTATGATATTTGAAGGGATCCCATTAAAGCGTGTAACTTATAAATATTAAAAAGGAATTATAGTTTATATATATTTTTTAAAAATTAATATGGGATATATTGGATCAAAATATCATTTATTTTACCAATATTTCAGTTGGCTGTACGCCAATTTTATCAAGGTATTATAACATAATAATGTATATTCAAATAAAATATTTGTATTTTGAAATTTATATTTAAAAATAATATTTATACCTAGAAATACACACGTGTTAGAAATGTGTGGGAATATTTAGTGTAGGGTGGTCGGTATTGAAATACTAATAAATTTTATATCTCAGACTCCGATTAATTTTAAAGTCTGAAATATTTTATTCACTCAAATAAGTTTATACCCATCTGGAATGGGATTGAGAAGTAGGTGATGAAGAGACCCAGAGAAGAGAGAATAAAACTGACGTCCAGGTCATACACTCCACCACAGGTCAGTAGGTTGTTCTCAGCTTGAAGTCTGAGGAACATCAGTCTGAAGATGTCGATGGGACTGTTGTCAGGTGAGGTGCCTTGGTCCAGAGCCATACTGGTGACTTCCATGTATTCTCTATTGACTTGGCTGGCTGAGAATGCAACGGAAACAAAGATAAAACAATTTTGAAATATCCAGGAACCAGTGAGCCAAAAACTTTTATTTCCCAAATTAAAACCACGGGTTGATAACATTTGAATTATAAATACCATTAATTTGATTATTGAAATTGTATTTGGTATTGAATATATTTTATTTAAATTTTTTATTATGCCTGTACAAAAATTAAATTTTCGATTAATATGTCTGTTTTAAAATAGGTATATGTGTCTTTAATTTTATTATTTCTTTTTTAATATGAAAACAAATTAAATTGAATTTTAATAAATTTATCCAAATAATAAATTCAGAAAGAATCATCAAGATATAAAGTTTTATACTAGATTCAACATTATAATTATAAACTTGAATAATTTTATGAGCTATATAGATAAATGGACAAAATAAATAGGTTATATTAAGGAAAGTTATATATAGGCAAAGACTCACTTTGTCTTTTCTTGTTTTATCATAACGTGAAAGAAGAAACTCAAGTTTATTTATCTCATCTTTAATGCTGTAAAAGAAATATATGAATAAAGCATTAGTGAAAACATAGAAGTTTGTAAATATTATAAGAAATATTATTCTTGCCATTGATTTAGTATTGTAAATCCCTCTATACGAAATATTAAAAATTGAATAAAAAGATTTGTTAGCAATAATAATATGAATTAATGGAATTAATAAAATTAATTTAGAAAATATAGCATATTTCATTCTAACCTTCATCTTTACTATTTTAGTGTCCTTTACTACTTGGTCTTAAGAATCTATTGATTATTGTGCTAGCAACTCTTGCGTAGAATAATTACGTTTGTGTTGTTTAGTCACCAAGACAACATATATAATCTCTCTCTCTCAAAATTCTAATATTTTAGAAAGCCATAGTGGTAATTTATTTCATACAATTCATGAAGAATTAGTTGAATAATTCCAGTACCTGATTGGTCAGGTTTTATATTTTCAAGCAGGTATCGCTTATGGACTTTCTATTTTTGCATAAATTCATTCTCAATAGGGAGTGCGAGCAACCAGAATTGTATATTTTGCATCTTGTAAGAAAAATCTAACTACTTTTACATTTTTTTACTTATCCTTTTATTAGTCTAAATTAGACAAGATCTTGGAGGTAGTGCTCATAAAGAAGTTCAAGAACTCTTCTTGGTTTCTGTACAGGGATACTTTACATTTGTAAATTTTATATTTACTTTAGGTTTAAGTATTCGTAAATTATAGTCCTTCAAAAGGACTTATTATATATAAAGGAATATTTTGTGATGTGTCACCATAGATCAAATTTTATCAAATTATCAACGATTATTACATTCTTTATAAACAATTAAAATAAAATATGAATTTCGTTACTCAAGTTTGAAAAATAATTTCAAAAAAAAATTAGGAAAAAAGATATACAAATAGTCAAATTAAAATTTGACTATATATGAAATCAAGCTTTTTCATTTACAAAACTTATATAGCTTTATAATATCAAATACTTAGGCGTTTAAAATATATTTAGTAACTGCACACACACACACACACAAAAATGGTTTGCATTTGAATATATTATTCAAATTAAGGATACTTCGGCCAGTAAATCTATTTATTATCTCGACGTTACAACAAAAATCCTTTGTTCTCGTCAGGAGCTCCTGATTTTTATCGATATGTCGAGATAATAAAAAGATCTACTGGCCGAAGTATCTTAATTTGAAGAACTATGAATGCCATCCAGATAGCCTCAATATTTACGATATGTATATATGTAATATATATATATATATGTATATATATGTAATAATATGTTTTTTTTAAATAGTATATTAAAATGTTTCTCTAAATTATTATAAAATTGGTCACTCAAATAAGTTGACGCCCATCTGGAATAGGAGAGAAAAGTATGTGATAAAAAGACCCAGAGAAGAGAGAATAAAAACTGACGTCCAGGTCCTACACTCCACCACAGGTCGGTAGGTTGTTCTCAGCTTGAAGTCTGAGGAACATCAGTCTGAAGATGTCACTAGGACTAATGTCAGGTGAGGTGACTTGGTCCAGAGCCATACTGGTGATTTCAATGTATTCTTTGTTGATTTGGCTAGCTATGAAGGTAACTGATACATAAAAGAAAGAATTATAAAATATCCAAGAATACCAGAACAAATGCCCAAGATATCCAATATTAAATCCATTTATTGATAACATATCAATTATTATAATAACAGTTTTACCAATAAGATAAATATTGGTATAAAATATATTTATTCAACTTCTCTTCATTATACTAGAATATAAAAGCATTTTGGGAATCAATTATATTTATGTTATTTGGAAGAATTATGTTAAATATTAAAATTTCTTGCCTAAAATAATAACAAATATAATGATAATACAAAATAATTGAACCAAATGAAACTCTCTATAAAAATAGAAGAACAATATCGTGTAAGGGCCATTCATTATGCAAAATTTCTTTATCTGGGTTTAAAGATACGATAGAATTATTCGCTATAACTGTAATAGGACAATATAAATAGATTATATTAATTAATACCATATATATATAAAAATAGACTTTGTATTTAATAGTATATGAATATATAAATTTACTCTTTAAATTATTTTTTATTTTGCTAATTTTCTTTCTTATAGTGTAAAAGAAGGCCAGAAGAAAAACATAAATAGTTTTATAAATAATTTCAAAATATATAGCAAACATTTTTTGTAATGTTGATAAATTTGAAATCTTTAAATATTCTGGTGGATTATTTGAAAAATAATTGATAGCGCTATTTAGAATGAATTTATGAATTATAAAAATAAATATTATATTATGATGGAAATTTTTCTGAAATTTACTCCACTGAGCATTTTAAATTATAACTCCTCCTTTTTCTATGTTCCAAATAAAATGGACTTGAGAATTATCATTATTATTATTGTTATTGTATTGTTACCTTGGTAACTAGAGGATAATTTGTTTATATTTACTTGACCTCAGCATATCAAATAGGTTTTGTTATTAATAATTTTTTGATTAAATTTCAAATGAACAGTTTATTATGAATTTGTACTCTGAAATTCTAGGTTATCTTTATAAGTTTTGTTAGTAAACAAATGATGTTTTTGTAAAATTGGAAGTTTTCTCTGTTATTTAAATAAAAATAAAAAGCAGCCTTTGAGGATGAGTGTTTTACTTTATTGAACGTTTTCTCAAACCCTCGGGTATTGTCGAACTGAGGGCTTGGAGAGAAAGTGTAATAAAGTAAGAAACTCATCCTCGGAGACTGCCTTTTATTTTAAATTATTTTTTAAAAATTATAAATGACTCTCTATGTAGTTGTTATATTCGCCCTCTTAAAATCAAAATTAACTCTATTTTATTTATTTTTTATCATAAGGATTGTATGTAAATAAACTGCTAGTTGGAAGATATTGTAAAAATTTGCATTAATATTAAAATATTATTCTCAATTCTCCTCTTTAATTATTTCTATCAAAAATATTATAAAAGTAAATTCGCTTTTCTTTGACTAATAATCTTTTCACTAATTTTAAATTATATGCTTATTTTAAGATTCATTTCTCTGATAACTTATTTATATATTAGATATTAATCATCACTTTGAATTAAACTGTTATATATCAGATTTGACGGTCCAATGGATGCACTCAAAATATAAAAATGGTCAATTTACATAGGATAAATATATGCATTTTGGTTCACCAGGTTTGTGATGTGTATATTTTTAATTAAATTTTTAAATTTGTTTGTTATTCAAATATTAATATAAATTCATTCATTCCTGTTATGTACTCTTCCACCTAATATTCAATAATCTTAGGAAATGTAGTTTTTCATTAAAAGAGATTGTATGCTACTGAAAGATTATATATTTGTATATTATTTTATTATTGCAGAATTATCATAAGAACTAAAACATGAATATCTCACGCTATATATTGATTACATCACGCAGCAACAACCAAGTCCTTGGTCAAAACCATATATATATTATATATTACAATTTCCTTTGATATTTGACATATTTTGTCTTTTATTCTACAAACATAAAGGTCGCCTCTTTTCAGTCAAAATGAATGTCAAAACTGGATGCCATCTATTTGACGAAAGGAAAATGTGGAGTCGAAATTTTATATGATGATATATCATTGATTTCCTATAAACAATTTTTACTATTACTACAGCGATAAAAATATAATAATAATCTATTGTTAAAAGACTATGGGCTTTGCTTATATACAATCATTATGCAGAATTTGGATGAAAATGAATTATATTCAATATTAGCGAATTATAATTTCGTTTTAGTGTCTCTTTGCTAGTTTAATAAATATAATTTCATATTCAACTTGCACATTTATATATATATATATTTACATCTTTGACTTATTACATCGTAAATATGGTAATTTAATGTAATGTAATGAGATCAGGTGGATAAATTAAGATAAGTTTATCAACTGATCGTGTAAGTAAAAGTTGCTGATGGCTTGTGCAATCTGTTGAAACAAATATCAACTATGCATTGATTTATAATTATTCAAGAATTGGTAATGTGCCAAGTTATACCATATATATATATATATTATATATTTGAAAATAATAGTCAAGCATACATTCATTTATTCGAGTTTGAATATTTAGTTTTTTTAAGTGTAAGAAGAAATATATGTGTAAGACTTTAATTGACAATTTAACTTTGCTTTTTTTCAGCGTTTCTTTTTAAAATATTATACCAATATAAATCAGGAAAATTATATATATACCTGGAAATACACATGTGTATGGAGATATATGGGAATATTTAAAATGGGGTGGTGGGAATTGATATTCTAATAAATTGATATCTCAGCCTCTGATTAAGTTCTCTGTTAACTTGGCTGGCCGAAAAGGCAATGGAAACAAAGATAAAACAATTTTGAAATATCCAGGAACCAGTGAGCCAAAAGCTTGTACTTCCCAAATTAAAACCACGCGTTGATAACATTTGAAGTATATTTACCATTAATTTGATTATTAAAATTGTATTTGGTATTGAATATAATTTATTTAAATTTTTTATTATACCTGCACAAAAATTTAAATTTTCGATTAATATATCTGTTTTTAAAATAGGTATATTTGCCTTCAATTTTATTATTTTTTCTTAATATAAAAACAAATGAAATTGAATTTTAATAAATTTATCCAAATAATAAATTCAGAAAGGATCGTCAAGATATAAAGTTTTATACTAGATTCAACATTATAATTATCAACTTGAATAATTCTATGAGATATATGGATATAGTGGACAAAATAAATAGATTACATTAAGAAAGGTTATATATAGGCAAAGACTCACTTTGTCTTTTCTGTTTTATCATAACGTGAAAGAATAAAATAAAGTTTATTTATCTTATCTTTAATACTGAAAAGTGAAATATATAAATAAAGCATTAGTGAAAACATAGAAGTTGGCAAATATTATAAGAAATATTATTCTTGCCATTGATTTAGTATTGTGAATCCCTCTATATCAAATATTAAAAATTGAATAAAGAGATTTGTTAGCAATAATAATATGAATCAATGGAATTAATAAAATTAATTTATAAAATATAGCACATTTCATTCTAACCTTCATCTTTACTAGTTTTGTGTTCTTTGCTACTTGGTCTTAAGAATCTATTGATTATTTTGCTAACAACTCTAGCGTAGAATAATTACGTTTGTGTTGTTTAGTTACCAAGACAACATATGTAATCTCTCTCTCTCAAATTTTAATATTTCAGAAAGCCATAGTGGTAATTTATTTCATACAATCATGAAGAATTAGTTGAATAATTATATAAAAATGTAATTTTTATAATTGGATCCAATACCTGATTGGTCAGGTTTTATATTTTCAAGTAGGCATCGCTTATGGACTTTCTATTTTTGCATAAATTTATTCTCAATAGTGAGTGCGGGGCAGCCAAAATGCTATTTTGCCTCTTGTAAGAAAAGTCTATCTACTTTTACATTTGTAAATGTTACATTTACTTTAGGTATAAGTATTCATAAATTTTAGTCCTTCATAAGGTATACTTAGTAAAAAAAGTACTATCATATACTTCATAACGTTTAAGGTGTAATGAGAATTCTTATCTCAAGAAGTCATTTCAAAGTTTTCCTGGAATATAATGTATAAAATCTGGAAAGAAAAACTTCAGGATGACACAGCAATTTATTTAGGTAACAAACAAAATTAACATTTATAAGATACAAGTTAAACATTGGGGGAAGTTTCCAAAAAGTAGAAAATATATAAATAATATAAATATAAAAATCATAATAATCTGTACATAAAATATAATAAATACTTTGCAACAATATTATATATCAGTTTATACCAATCATTACAAAAACTAATATCAAACCTAATTAAATATAATAATAAGCATTTGTTGTTAAATTTGAAGATCATGTAAACAGCCATTCTGGCAGAAAAACAAAGAGCTTTCTCAAATATTAATTTCTATATTTTAAAAAAATCTTAGCTTCTTATATATATTTCGTTAATATAATTTTATTCACCCTCTCTTTTAAGTTCATGTATTTTTTACATATTTTGTGATGTGTCATCATAGGTCAATTTTTCATCAAAATATCAACGATTATTACATTCTTTATTAAAAATTAACAATATAATAAGAATTTAGTTACTCTAGTTTGAAAATTATTTCAAAAAAAAATTAGGAAAAAAGATATACAAATAGTCAATTTAAAATTTGACTATATATGAAATCAAGCTTTTTCATTCACAAACCCTATATAGCTTTGTAATATCATATTAACAATAGAATATACACTCACATTAAAAATATATTTATTAACTCTGCACACACACACAAAATGGTTTTGCATTTGAAAATATTATTTAAATGAAGGATACTTCGACCAGTAAATCTATTTATTATCTCGACGTTTCCACAAAAATATTTTGTCCTTGTCAGGATCTCCTGATTTTTTTCGAAACGTCGGGATAATAAAAAGATTTACTGGCTGAAGTATCTTTAATTTGAAAAACTATGAATGCTGGCAAACAGCCTCTATCTTTACGATTTGAATATGTGTTGGGCGACAAAAAATAATATATGTTTGTTTCAAAATAGTATAATAAGATGTTTCTCTAAATTAAATAAAATTGGTCACTCAAATAAGTTGACGCCAATCTGGAATGGGAGAGAAAGGTAGGTGATGAAGAGACCTAGAGATTAGAGAATAAAACTGACGTCCAGGTCAGACACTCCACCACAGGTCAGTAGGTTGTTCTCAGCTTGAAGTCTGAGGAACATCAGTCTGAAGGTGTCTCTGGGACTGATGTCAGGTGAGGTGACTTGGTCGAGCGCCATACTGGTGACTTTAATGTATTCTCTGTTCACTTGGCTGGCTAAGAAAGCAACTGATGAGAAGTTGAAAAAAAATATAAATATTCAGAAGCCAATAGGAATATAGCTTGTATTTCCCAAATTAAAACCTGTGTTGATAACATATCAATATTAATTAACATTAATTTCATCAACAAGATAAAATTTGGCATTGAATATAATTCATTTAATGTTTTTGTTGAAAAAAGGAGGAAGATATGAGAGGGCACTGAACACCGGAGGATTTTATTAAACCGATCACGGTAAGATAACACAACTAAATAACTAAGACATCCATCTATATATACACCGCAACACACCACAGAGTAACAGGTCACTGGTCAAAATAATTATATCATGAAATCCGAGAGAATTGCCATTTTAACACTTCCCCTCAATTCATCAGATTTCTACATTCCAAATCCAGTGACGTGTTTTTCATACAAAAACCTTGGTAGGCCTTTAGTAAGGATGTCGGCAACATTTTCTTGGGTTGGTGTGTGGACGACCTCGACAAGTCCATCGCTGCAAATGCTTCTGATGTAATGCCATTTGATGTCAATATGCTTAGTTCTGGCATGATAAACCGGATTTCTCGCCAGCTGTTGAGCACCCTGGTTATCCGTCTTCAGAACAGTCGGTCCATTCAGCAATTCACCAAATCCCATCTCGTCCAACAGCGCTCTAAGGTAGACTGCCTCCTTTCCTGCTTCACAAAGTGCGATGTACTCAGATTCTGTGCTCGAAAGAGTGACAGTCTGCTGCTTCTTCGATTCCCAGGCTATTGGACCTCTGCCAAAAAGTAAACAATTCCCGTATGAGATTTTCTATCCACGAGGTTTCCACCCCAATCAGCGTCGGCATAACCATGAAGAGCCTCATTTGATTTTCTGTAGGTAATCCTCAAACATGAGGTGCCTTTCAAATAGCGGAGGACACGCTTGGCAGCATTCCAGTGCTGTCTCCTAGGATCATTACTGAACTGTCCCAAAGCACTAACTGCATGGGCTATATCGGGCCTCGTCGACACTGAGAGATATATCAATGATCCAATCAGTGATTGGTATTCTACCTTTTTCATTGGCTCATTCTCACCTTCTATAGATGAAATTTTTGTTAACTTGGAGTTCGAGTCCATGGGTTGTAGAAATAGGCTTTGCCTCTTTCATCCTATATTTCGCCAGAAGTTCTTCAATATATCTCTCTTGATCTATGGATATTGAACCATCCTCTTTCATTTGTATCCTTATACCCAGGCAACAATTTATCCCTCCAAGATCCTTTATTTTGAATATCCTTTTCATACTTTCTTTAAGGGATTTCAACGTGTCTTCTCTTTCAGCCGCAATTATCAGATCATCAACATAGATTGCCACCAGGAGAATACCTTCATCATGCTTGATATAGACACAATTGTCAGATTGAAGTTGCTTCAGTCCCAAATTCTTTAATTCAGTGTCAAGCTTTTCATGCCAAACTATTCCAGCTTGTTTTAACCCATAAATGGCCTTCTTGAGTCGACATACCTTCTCTGGATATTTTCTTGAGACGAAGTTTTCCGGCTGTGTCATGAAAATTTCTTCTTTAATTTCTCCATTCAAATAAGCAGATTGAACGTCCATCTGATGGAGTATCAAGTTGTATTCAAGAGCCAAGGCCAAAAACATTCTAATAGTACTTTGGCGCACTACTGGGGCAAAGGTTTCCTCGTAGTCTATTCCGTACTGCTGTGAATAGCCTTTTGCTACCAGGCGAGCCTTATGGCGCTGAACAGAACCATCACTATTGCATTTCGTTTTGAATACCCATTTGGTTCCTATGATGTTTCGATTCTTAGGGGGATCAACCAATTCCCAAGTTTTGTTCTCAATCAAGGAATCAAACTCTTCCTCCATTGCTTTCTTCCAAAAATAAGAATCCCTTCCTGACAGCGCTTCCTCTGCGTCTTTTGGATCTAGCAAGTATTTCGCCTCTAGAAGTTCTTGCGTTGACAAATTGGCTGTAAGGTACTCCTTTCTTGGTCGGCCAGGTTTTCCTGTTCTAATATATCTTGGTCGTCCTCTTCCTCTTCTTGAAATGACCACTTCACTTTCTGACGGCTCGTCCACTAAATCAGACATCTCTAGATCCGATTCACTTTCAATTTCAGTTTGTGATTTAGCTTCGGACGTGCTTCCCTTTTCTTCAACTAGAGGAATTTCCTTGACAAAAGGATCTTTTTGTGGACTAACATCGATTTCAATGACATCATTCCGAATTCTTGATAATTCTGGTTCAATAAAACGTACATCTCTACTTTTTATAATTGTACGTGTACCAGGCTTCCAAAGTCTGTATGCCTTAGATTCTGTGAAATACCCTATTAACTTGTATTCCTCACTGCGAGGTGCGAATTTAGATCTATTCGGCCTATTATTCACGGCAAACGATTTACTTCCTATAATTTTTAAATGAGAAACTACAGGTTTTCTTTTGGTAAATAACTCATGTGGAGTTTTACAATCGTTATTTCTCGGGCATCTATTTCTGATAAAAGTTGATGTATGTATCAATTCAGCCCATAAAGTTTCAGGTAAATCACCTTCGATCATGAAGCACCTAGTCATATCCAGTAGAGTTCTATTCGCTCTTTCAGCGACACCGTTCTGTTGAGGTGTATATTCTACAGAGAGCTGACGTCCTATACCTTCTCCTTCTAGGTAATCTTTGAACTCTTTGCTAAGGTATTCAGGCGCATTATCACTTCTAATACATTTCAACCTTTTTCCGGTTTGCTTCTCAGCATAATTTTTGAATATTCTAAATCCTTTGAATACTTCACTTCTTGATTTCATTATAAATGTGAAGATAAATCCTGAGAAGTCATCAATAAATGTTGAAAAATAAAGGGCGCCACCCAATGATTTTGTTCTCATGGGACCACAAATATCAGTATGGATCAGCTCCAGTGGTTCCCTTGCTCTCGTAAAAGACTCTTTCTGAAAAGGTAGCCTTGTTTGTTTACCTTTCAAACAAACTTCACAGGTAAAATTTTTAACATCAAAAATTGGCAGGCCGTATACAATATTTTGCATTTTTAGCTTTTTGAGATCTTGCAAATTTAAATGGCCAAATCTACTGTGCCATTTTTCGTAATTTTTCTCTCCAGCTATGCAAATTTCTCTTGTCGCTAATGCCTTAGGACAATTGATTTGACTTAAGATGTAAAGTCCATTCCTTTCATAGGCCTGTGTGCAAATTTTTGTATGCAAATTCACTATTTCAGCCTTTCTGTACTTGAAATTTACAATATTATATTTGCCCGTACACCTACTGATGGAAAACAAATTGCCGTTTAATTCGGGAACAAATAATACGTCTTCCAAGGATAAGGTTACAGGTCCGTTTTTACCCGAACATTCCAATTTTACCTTTCCCTTTCCCAGAGCTTCAATGAATCCACCATTGGCCAGTGTAATTTTCACTGGTGCAGTCTCCTCAAAATGATCGAATGAGTCTCTTGAGCTCCACATGTGGGCAGTTGCGCCACTATCCAGACACCATTCATTTGAGCCAAGTTTGCTCAAATATTTTGTCCCAAAGGACGCAACCATTTCATTTTTAGGGTTCCTGGACTTTCTTTTTCTGCAGTCGGCAGCTTTATGCCCCTTTTTTCCACAGAAGTGGCAGCTAAATGGGAATCCCTTTGGCTTTGGTTTTGATGTGCTGGGCAAATTCTTTCTTTCTGGGTTTCCAAGGAAAGCTTGTTCGGTATTAGTTGTGGCGTTCAATTGAGTTTGCCTAATTTCCTCCTCCAGCATTTTCACTTTTAAAGTTCCAAAGCTAGGCAGTTCGTCCCTAGTTTCTATCGCTGTTCTGAATCCTTCATAACTCTCTGGAAGGCTACATAATAAAAGGATAGAAAGGAAGTCATCTGGGACTTGAGCATCCATTTCACTCAGCCTGTCAGCTAAACTGCTGAACTTGTTAAGGTAGTCCTGCAGCCTTTCATTAGGATTCATCTTCAAGAGGATCAACTGTTTCGTAAGGAAAACCTTAGTTGCAGGCCCTTTTGGCTGATGCACTTTATTTAAAATTTGCCATGCTTCTGCAGAAGTTGTGCATTTTTTAACATGTATTATTTCTGGAGGGCTCAAACTTAGGACTATAGTAGCCAGCGCCTTCTGGTCGTTCTTCTCCCATTCGTTGGATTCTACTTCGGTTTCAAGCTTGATTCTTATGCTATTTGCATATTCCCAAAGGTCGGAATGGATAAGAATCATTTTCATTTGCATCTTCCATGTTTCAAAATTTTCAGAATTCAATTTTTCTATTTGATAAAGGCTTGACATTTTTGAAATACTTCCTTGATGCTACAATTTCTTTAAAGTAATCCTGGGCCCATAACCTGTTGAAAAAAGGAGGAAGATATGAGAGGGCACTGAACACCGGAGGATTTTATTAAACCGATCACGGTAAGATAACACAACTAACTAACTAAGACATCCATCTATATATACACCGCAACACACCACAGAGTAACAGGTCACTGGTCAAAATAATTATATCATGAAATCCGAGAGAATTGCCATTTTAACAGTTTTGAACATACCTGTGTAAAAAACAAAATTCTCAATAAAGAGTTCTCTTTTTGAAATAGATAAATTTGCCTTTAATTTAATTATTCCTTTTCTTAAATAAAACAAATGTAATGGAGTTTTAAAAATGAATCCAGATTAGAAATTCGCAAAGAAACATTGATATATAATCTTTTAAATTTATTCCCTCATTAGAAATATCAGCGTTAATGATCTTATAACCTATATAAATACATGGACGAAATAAAAAAATAAAATTAAGAAAGCCCATATAAAAGTACAATTTTAATTTAAAATTTATTGTTTTATTATATAATTCATGTGAAAATAGTGATTTAAGTTTATTAATATTATTTTTAACACTATAAAAGTAAAATACTGAAAATACATTAATTAAAGAAAAGATATTTGATGTTATTAAAAGAAATATTTTCTTGTCATTGATTTAGGTAGGTTGTTATAATCTAAAGATAAAAACAATGAATTAAAATTATTATTTAAAAAATATAGATGAGTTATAGGAATTATTAGAATTATAATGGAAAGATTGGGACATTTTATACTACACTACATTGTGGAAACTTAATTGGTTCTTACTACTTGGTATGAAAAATATTGATTTGTTTACTAACAATTCAATTTTTTTGATTAATAATATCTGTGTGTTTCGGTTACCTAGCCACCATATTTTTCTCTCAAGAATATAATATTTCAAAAGTCCATAGTTGTCATATAATTCATCCATTTAATAAAAGGTTGTTGATAGTGTTGTGAAGAATATCAATTTTCTATTCAGGATCCAGAACCTCATTATCAGGTTACAAAATTTAATAGTCAATTAGTTATATATTCATCTATTCTTGTAAAATTCAAACAATAACAGCATTTGCAAGTGGTCAACTTATTCTTTCATCTATAAGAACAAACTTAATTGCTTTTAAGTTTGTAAACATGTCGAACGCATACAGTTTGAGCATTAGCAAATTCCTATACTTAATGAACACCTTGTGTACCCAATCTATTTTTGAAAAAAAAAATGATTTTAAATTAAACATTGAGTACTTGGTATAATTGAAAAATATTTATATTATTTTTTTATAAATAATTCACACAAGAGTTTATTCTATACAATATTTGTTTCTAAGTTTATTTGAAATATTCTAATAAAATGGTTCTTATTGAATTTTAATACCATTGTTCGTGAGTGCATTTATTAATAAAATTGATGTTTTTATTATCGCATTAATATAAATATATTTTGTATATGTGTGCAATATACACATAACCTATCCTTTTTAATGAATTTATAAAATGCATCTTTTGAACTTCTCTGAGTAGAACGCTCAGTTTCAGATCAACGAATAAGTCACAATAGCAGCTTTTGTAAATTTAAACTTGTATACATTGTTTTCAGGCTATCTTACACTTTTACGATGAAAATAAACATATTTTTTATAACCAAGGCAACCAAACATCAACAGCTTACCAATCCCAAAAATTAAATTGATTTTTAGCAGATCCATTTTGCCAGAAGAATACAACTGCTATATTTCTAAGGATGATGGGCAAAGTAAAATGTGCTAAAATTATATTTTTATTTGTTTTTGTAATTCAAATATTTGTTTTAAACAAAGATAATTATTTTTATCTTAATTATTCACCTGAAAGTGTTGATGGTGAATACATATTATCCAAAAAAATTGTATTTGTCGCAATTTACGATAATTTATATAATATTCTTAATTTAATTGTTTTGATTTTGCTTTTTAAATGTGAAAATGACATTTGTAAACTTAAAATTTATTTTAAAAGTCAGTCTAATTTAGCATATAATAATAAATATAAAGTGAATTTTCTCATATATATGGTTTTAATCAATATAATATTTTTTTGCTGCTTTATCACTATTATCATACCTACCGCCATCTTGATGTTTAAACCAGATAATAATGTGTTTAATCATGAATGGTTAGAGACTGTTTTATTCTTAATTCTTGAAATTGTGATTTGGGTTATTTTGTCAAATTATTTTTATATTTGCTATTATCTTAGACAAGAAATTCTAGTATTTAAGAAAAAAATACCTCATGTTGGCAAGAATATATTGATGGCAAAAATTACTTTCTATACTGGTATAATGAAGAAGTTAAATATATCGTTGTCAATACATATTTTCATCTTCTTGATAAAGTTGTTAATATTAATAATTGAAATGGTAGTACTACATGGATTTATTGTTGGAAATATAATTTATTTATTTTGGTTCTCTTGGATTTTTCACAATGGCTTCACCTTTGTGTCTATTGCCTTCTTAGCCAGCCAGGTCAACAGAGAATACCTTGAAGTCACCAGTGCGGCTCTAAGCCAAGTCATCTTTAGTGGGCCCCTAGACCAAGTTACCTCTATTGAAGCTCTGGACCAAGTTACCTCATCTTACATCAGTCCCAGCGACGTCTACAGACTGATGTTCCTAAAACTTGAAGCTGAGAACAACCTACTGACCTGTGGTGGAGTGTATGACCTGGACGTCAGTTTTATTCTCTCTTCTCTGGGTCTCTTCATCACCTACTTCTTTATCCCATCCCAGATGGGTATAAACATATTTGAATAACAAGTAAGATGCTTTTCATTTCACGACCACGTATTTTCAAAAATCTATGCAAATCTATATGAGTATATATTGTTACACCCGCCTCGACCGTAGGTGCTTCTAAAGGTCTCTGATCAGTGTCACATTCTGCATAGTTATTTTGTAAAATATGTAGAATCTGACAATATAGTATATTTTAAACTGTATGACACTTTTAGTATATGTCACATATTGTCCAATACCTTATAATATCCTACCCTTCTATTGAAACGTACACTATTTCTATTTACTACCACTCCAGATTTTGTATATAAACTATTTGTATTATAACCCCCTATTTGTATTTAAAACTAAAAATAGTGACGTCAAAATAATGATACAAAGAGTGTTCGGTCATCTGGTGGCAGGGACAGAGGGGAGGAAAAAGCCAACGCCCAGCCCATGTGAGGCCCCAGGGACTCTTTATAGACGACCGCTGAAAACAGGACAGGTTTTGGCAGGGGGTCAGCAGATGTTCTAGGGTGTGGCCATCGGCAGGCGGCTTCTGTCTCTCAGACTCTCTCCATGTCTCGGTGATAAGCATCCAAGTTTGTGTCATGGCCTCTACCTCTGTCCCTTGGGCTGCCCCCGATCACTCTCGGTGCTAACATCCAGCCCTGCCTCTGCTTTTGTTGTCCGCGTGTGGGAAAAAAATCAACGCTCGCCTAACGTACACAACTGCCAGCTTATCCATACGTCGGCAGGATCACATTTGCAACAATATTACAGAAAGTCGACAGGATAACTGAGGACAGCGTCATGCAGAGGATGACAGAAGCACCTGTGGTCAACGTCGCATTCGTGTGGATGCTCCTTCTACTTGTCCTCCACCTTGACGATCCAGTGGATCATCTTAAAGACGCCATGCGAGGACTAGCTGTACCTCGCATCGAGCAGGTCATCATCGCCCCCATCGACATCTCCTGCGCCATGAACATCTTCCTCCATCGGCTCAAACAGGCAGACAAGATTCATCGAGAAATCCTGGCATTGCCCCGCCAACCAGCACCGACGATGTCCCATGGCAACCACCGCAAAAAGTGATCATCTAGTCTCATCGCAACCCACGCCCCAAGACCCATCCAAGACATCCATCTGGTAGGAGAATTTTCTCTATAGAAATATCTTAATGTAACATTATCTCCGTTTTTTTTTTTTTGCTCTGAATTAACTACTCATTCGACACCATTTTTATAGCAATAACATTATTATTATAAATCCATCTAGTTCATTATTTTACCTGCCCTATTACTATTTCAATTATTATAACTTTAGACGTGTATAAAACATTTTAACCTTAATCAATTTTATTATTCTTTATTATTATTTTGTGTGCCATTAGCAATGCCGTCAGCTACAACAACTAATTATACCTTTTTTTTCTTCAATTGTTTTTTTTCATCATATCTAGAGAGGCTTATTGAACACATATTATAACTTCAACCATCTTTCCAATCATTTTAAACTTTTAATATATTGACAAAGTTAATAATATTTTTTTAATTGTTAAGATCTTTTTGTTTATATATTTTATCTATTTCGTTTTTCTAATTTTATCGTTGACGTCTTCTAACCTCCCCTGCCCATACCTTCTCATGCATTGCCACAAGGGCTTCCTGTTCGCCAAACCTTTAAATTTTTTCATTGATTAATCCAACTGAGAAAACCTTCCTCGCTATATCATTCCCAATAGTGAGTTCAGGATACCTAGCTAGATTATTTTTCTTATCACCCGGCTCACCATTACCAATCATAATTTTTTCTTTTTTTTTCATTACCATTCAAGTCGGGTGAAATAATCATTGGCAAAAGAACGACCCTTGCAACTACCTTCCCTTTCTTCATTCCTAAATCTCATATATTCCCATCAAGAGATTCTTGCTCGGCAGAATTTTTTATTTTATTTAATCCAACTGGAAACATCCTTCCTCGCTATATCGTTCCCAATAGTGAGTTCAGGATACCCAGCTAGATTCTTTTTCTTTCTTTTTATTACCAGGTTCATCATTTTTATCATTTTTATTTTTTTATTTTTTCATCATATAAGCCGGGTGCCATCATCATTGGCAGCAGTACATCTCTTGCGTTCACCTCTCTCTTTCCACATTCCTCGACCTACTTATATAGTAGGGAGCTACTAATCTAAACTAATGATGCAAACGAAACATCTTGAACGTTCTGTTAATGAAAACAGTACCTCACTAACACAAGTTCGTACTGCATTGCAGAACTCATTAAACTATTTCTTTGCAGGAACATACTCAGACATCCCATATACCCTCATCAACCCTCTGCGTCAACTTATAACCTTAGTTCAACTTAATAGCTTTATGCTTTTCTTTTAGTTATTTTTTTCATTCAATAGGTTCTCAATTTTTTTTTCTATAAATAAATTACTTTTACAGCATATCTAATTTTATTTTGCATATTTTCTCAATTTTATCATTTATCCTTATGTATTTTTCTTTCATCATATTCTATATCTCATTGAGACGTCATCATTATATTATTGTCCTATTTTATACTCCTATATTTATAATAATATCAACTAGTTTGTGCCCAAATTATTTCTTTTGATTTTATAATAGGTTTGTTAGGTCATCATTCATGTTATTTCATTTCCCCCAAACAAACCTTCATCACCGAGGGCACATTCTATAGTATATTCTAAACTGTATGACACTTTTAGTATATGTCACATATCTTCCAATACTTTATAATATCCTACCCTTCTATTGAAACGTACACTATTTCTATTTACTACCACCCCAGATTTTGTATATAAACTATTTGTATTTTAACCCCCATATTTGTATTTAAAATTAAAAATAGGGACGTCAAAATAAAGATCCAAAGAGTGTTCGGTCAGCTGGTGTCAGGGACAGAGGGGAGGAAAAAGCCAACGCCCAGCCCATGTGGGGGTCCCAGGGTCTCTTTATAGACGACTGCTGAAAACAGGGCAGGTTTTGGCAGGGGGTCAGTAGATGTTCTAGGGTGTGGCCATCAGCAGGCGGCTTCTGTCTCTCAGACTCTCTCTCCATGTCTCGGTGATAAGCATCCAAGTTTGTGTCATGGCCTCTACCTCTGTCCCTTGGGCTGCCCCCGATCACTCTCGGTGCTAACATCCAGCCCTGCCTCTGCTTTTTGTTGTCCGCGTGTGGGAAAAAAATCAACGCTCGCCTCACGTACACGACTGCCAGCTTATCCATACGTCGGCAGGATCACATTTGCAACAATATTACATATTCTTCAATTACTTCAATAATTCACATTTTAAATCTTTATACATATGTGTGTGGTGATTTGCGAACCAGTCGTGATAGTGGCAAGTTGTAAGGATGTACACAGGAGACAAGATCCATGAACAAAAACCAGTGAGGAGTAGATTGGAGAGGAAAGTGAAGGTCCAAGGACCACCATGGGAACAACTGGCGTGGAGTCAACATCACCAGCCCGAATTGTCCCCTGATAATCAAATCCAGGTGCTTTTAAACTATTTTCAGTAGGCTAAAATAGTGACCTCAAATGGTAAGAACACACGGGGAAGTAACTTTCCCCAGTTCCTAGAAAGATCTATTTTAGACTGAACAGGACATGTGGTCGACTAGGGGTGTAATCTTACTAGCCAACTTTCTATTACCTCTCTCCTTACACAGATTATCTTTATTTGAATATTTCTATAAGATACATATCTATATATGATATTATAACATATATTCCTTAAATGACAAATTCGTAGATGGCTTTTCTTGATTTATCAAGAAATTGGGTTGGCCAAATATCAAGGATCAGGTTAAATCAAGGTTTAGTTGATTTCTGTTCCACTAGATTGCGTTCTGCAATCTAAAAAGCACATGTGCTTTTGGTCAGGATATGCCTCTTTATTTTTTTATATTCCTTAAAATATAGAAATTCATACATCTCAACATTCGAAAAAAAATATTGCCATAATATCCTTTTAAAATGCACATCCAAATAAATATCTACTTTAATTTTAATTATATATATATTATATTAATTTTTAAAAATGTTTTTTGAGTTTCTGCTTGATATTTTGGATCATGTTGAGGATTATTGTAATGGTGATGCAGTCGTGGTTGAATAATTTTGAAATAAAAATAATAATATGGTTTTGAAAGAGATTGCTTTAATTGAGCTTTAGGATAAACATAATTTTGTAGAAGTACTGCCTGGCTTAAGGCGTAAGAATAAAAAATGAAAAGCTTATTTACATCATGTACAAAAGTTTTGGGTCGGCCAACGGGGAAGAACAACAATGAGATTTTATATAGTAGAAGCGTGATCTCTGGCGGTCGATTAAAACAGAGTATTTATATCTATGAAATATATTTTTTTAAATAAATCAATATCTTAACATTTTAAATAATATCTTAATATAACATTTTAAATAATACTTTTATATAACATTTCAAATAAAATATTTTAATATAACATATATATCTTAATATATATTCTTCCAGGAATTAATAAAGCCAATCTACAGACAACCCAGACGGGAGGGTAAAGTCCGGTCACTTGAGACACCAGCGACATTACAAGGGGCGACCACACGTTAGTTAACATCTCGGGACTTTTTAAGACAGTTGGGGATTGTGTGCGAAACAGGAGTCTGTGCCAGTCCTGTCTCTCTCTCTGGTTGCCTGGGTTCCTCTTCCAACTTGTGATATGCTCATTTACCTACCATCTATACCACATATATATATTTCCAAATAAGAATTTCACCCACACAATATATGTCTGAAAAGGGAATTACATATAAATTGTGGGGAGTATATTCTTATTTTAATTTACAATAACAATAGTTAGTCTCGTCTGATAATGTCATTATCAATAAAGGGGAGTCCTGAATATAAAAAAGAAGAGTATAATAAACAATGATTATAAATTAATAAAATAAACAGGAAGCTAAGAAACTATATATAAACAAAAAAATAACAAAATAACAATTAAAATATATACATATATGTGATGAGATCCTGGTAGCTCTTGTAGAATCCTGTCGACTATAAATGTGATGAGGTCCTGTTGACTCTCGCAATACTGTGTTGACCGAGAAGAACAGTCAGGATGGGGAGTTTTCCAGTACCTCTCTGCACCTTGTAAGACCTTTAAAAGTTCTCACAGAGTACAGGCAGTCGTGGTAGAGGCAGAGTGGAAAGTTTGAGAATGTCCACACAAAAAACGAAGACACAGTTGCACTAAGAAAGTTCCGTGAACAGATAAAAATTGAGCTAAGAGCGAAAGATGGAGATGGAAGAGTTCTTACTAGGCTACATGGTCGATGAGGTGGACCTGGGGTACAACCGACGAGGGCTCACGCAGATGGTGAAGTAACTGTCAAGTGACTGTAAAGTTACTGTATTTATAGGTTAAGACGGGGGCCTTATATATATATATCTTTCCCGAGAAAGGGAGTATTGCATTTCAGCAGATGCGACAGGGGCGTGGATCGTCTGGTGAAATTGTACACTGGCGCCGTGGCAGTTTCCATCTTTAGACCTTGTTGTTTTGGGACTGCTATATGCTCGATCTCTGAGTTAGCTCAATTCTTAATCTATTACAGAGTTTTATTTATTTATCCTCAGTTTGTACAAAGTACATTACATATGATGATGTAATGACACATGCCAATAATGCGTATAATCATTTACAGATGTGTTTCAATTATACAACATGAAAATCTTGTTATAAGTTATATACAATATGGGGTTGTTGGCTTAAATTACCATATATATATATATATATATATATATATATATACACTGGTCCGCAAAATTAAAGGAACAACACATGTTTAAGAAAAAGAAAAGTTATATTAAGGGATATATATCAAGTGTCGGTATATTCAGAACCTTCCATGAATTAAGAGAGTATGTAAAACAGAAAAACAAATAAAGTTGTTCCCAATATGCAAAATACCACCGTCTACGTTGACTCCGCCTCCAGCACGTGCCTGAGTCTTTCTCAAAGCGTCCTAATTTTACGCTCCACTAGATTTTTATTGAACCTTTTTGTTTTTAAAGTTTTCATGGCTTATAGACAACATTTATCACAATAAAAAAAAAATGGCAAGCTATTGGAAGGATGGAAGCAGGCCAATCACAGGCAGAAGTAGCAAGATGGCTTGGAGTGATAAGAAACGTTGTCTCAAGGCTTTGGAAAAAATTTCGAACGACAGCTAATGTTGCCAGAACACCCAGACAAGGACGGCCAAGGGTCACAACGTTAAATCAAGACCGTTATTTGAGTCTACTTGTGCGTCGCAATAGAAGAATGACAGCATCGCAACTACGAAGTGACCTCAATGCAGCTACAGGAGTCTTAGTATCAACTGATACAATACGCAGAAGGCTTCACAAGAAGGGCCTCTATGCTCGACGACCATAATTTGTGTGCCATTGGCACCACCTCAAAAGAGAGCAAGGAAACTTTGGTGCAGACAACATGTCGTCTGGAATTCAGAAGAATGGCGGCGTGTAATGTTCACTGATGAGTCCAGATTCTCTCTAAAAAGCGATTCTCGTCGTGTCTTTGTCTGGAGAGGGGTAGGAACCAGAAATAATCCCTGGAATATGGTTGAAAGGGATCCCTACAGAAGCCAAGGTTTTATGGTCTGGGTAGGAACCAGAAATAATCCCTGGAATATGGTTGAAAGGGATCCCTACAGAAGCCAAGGTTTTATGGTCTGGGCTGGAATCTTCTTGGGCGGTCGCACAGCACTCCATATTTTTCAGCAAGGAACCCTGACTGGACAGAGGTATCGGGACGAGATCTTGGCAGCATATGTGATGCTTCAAGCATTGGAAATGGGAGAAAACTTTCTTCTAATGGATGATAATGCCCGTCCACATAGGGCTGGCGTGGTCGACACTTTTCTCCAAAACCATGCAATTGCTCGGATGATTGGCCAGCTCGATCCCCAGACCTAAATCCTATTGAGCATGTATGGGACAACCTAGGACGGCGGATCTCATCCCTCCAACCCCCTCCTAGAAACACTCATGAGCTAGAAACAGCCTTAACACAAGAGTGGGCGTTGATTCCACAGGAGTGTTCTTAGTATGGGTCTCTGATGTAGAGCCTATCTATCAGTTAAAGGCGATC
>CP092869.1:93456369-93467091 GCA_030710605.1 Cordylochernes scorpioides
AAGTTTTGTCCATGAGTGTATATATCATATAGGATACATCACAGGTATTATAAGTTCCCACTCAAATGCTTATTTTTTTGCTAAAATTCTAAACTATCTTGGGAAGACAGCTAGGCTAGATATTTTATTTAGAGTTCAGAATCTGTCATCAATGGTACCTTTTTCTCACAAGCCTCCTCGTTTTATGTTTTTATTTTAGTATATTTAGTTTTAACAAGCGCGCACAAACAAACAAAATATTATTTAATATTTTATTGATATTATCTTTACATCACGTATATAAATCTAGATAGAGATTTATAACTCTAGTTCCTGGAGCACAGAACGTCAACTACCCAGGCTGTCCGGCTCACCAGTATGGACTAATGCTAAGCGCTTCTAATCGCGTCTTGAGTGGATTTCCGAGCTGAACCAGTTGACTAGGAAGTTCTATGCTGAGGTCAAGTCTGGAAGGCGGATAGATATCTATTTTTAAATGCTTAAGTTTGACACAATACCCATAATACGTGTTTTTTTAAAACACATAAAGCTTTTATTAAGACACCAATCTTATACAGATTCTCCTCTCTCATTGCCGACTTACAACAATATCCTCACAATGATCAATCACCATCATGTAGTGGAGAAGAAAACGATAAATCCAAGTTATTTTCCTTACTGCTATGTAAAATTTCTATAGGGACAGAGCAACCATTCGACTTGATATGGCGCATGTTAAAATACTTTGTACTGAGGTAAGTTGGCTGTCGTTTACTTTTGAGAAGAACGTTTCTCTTCTATATGATTATTATTAAAATTAGTAAAAAATAAATTTTACTGGCAATGTGTTTCTTTTCAATAATATCATCAAATATTATCTCTACAGTCCTCTTACTGCAATGATATAAGTTATTGTGGATGAAAGAGGGCTTAGTTCATTAGTGGTGAACCTTTTCAGCGGTTTCGGGCTTACATTGTAGTAAGGTCTGTAGAGATAATATTTGGTGACATTATTGAAAAGAAAAACATTGCCAGTAAAATTTATTTGATACAAATCTTATCGATAGATGGTAATTGGATTTATAAATGATTATTGTTGACTGCGAAAACAGAATATTATTTAAGGATATTCATAGAGAACAGGACACACCTCGAACAGTCAAGATGCGTGGCCAAATAAAAAAACGCAGCGACACCATGGAGTGTTTACTCGGAGTCGTAAGTTAGCAGCGGCCATATGGCTGATCATTTCGTGCCTATCTTCTGTTTCCACGTCTGGGATGTTCTCTCTTTGAAATTCCAACTTCCTGGTGTTGTATTTCATTAATACACACCACTACTGCTCAACTCAACCTCTCTCTCAACACTTCTTCACACACACCCAAATATTATTCCTTAAAATTATAATTCTTGAAAATAAAGATACTTCGGCCAGTAAATATTTTTATTACCTCGACGTTTCGACAAAAATCTTTTGTCCTCGTCAGGAGCAAACAAAAATTAAAACATATACCTCGGGAACAAAATTGGTCTTGATTATCGTAAAGATAGAGGCCAGGCAGGCCGGCATTAATAGTTCTTGAAAATAAAGATACTTCGGCCAGTAAATCTTTTTATTTTCAAGAAATATGAATGTCGGCCAGACAGCCTCTATCTTTACGTTAAAATTATAAGGTACAATTTGGATCATAGATTAGAATTGTAAGGTAAGTTAAGACCAAATCTCCAAATAAATAGAAAGTATGTGAAATTTCAATAACAACAGTTACCATCATCAATCAAAAGAATAAAATGGATCCTTTTGGAGATCATCATTTTATTCTTTCATCTGATGATGTTAACAACGCTGTTGCCGAAATGTCACACAACCATTATTTGGATTTGGTCTTATTACCTTGCAATTTTTTGAAATTGAGAGACATTTCGACCAAGTAACCTATTCTATATACAGTACGAGCGTCATCAATTCTTCATCTCTTAATCAGTTTTCGTCTCTGTCACCGTTTGCTTTTTTTTTTTTGAATGGCGCCCTCCTATTAGTTGGCTACGATCACGCCACCTTTGCCCCCCCCCCATAATGCCCCCCACTCGCTTTTTCGTTTTTGTAACTATTGTGTTGGAGCGGGTCGCTCCTTAAATAAATGCATATATTAGTTAATAACTAAATGGAATCCTCTCTTTCTTTTTCCAGTAAGAGACGCCTACGGAAGCCAACAGTACATAGACAGATAAAGCACATAGGCTATAGTTATTAACTAACATATGCATTTATTTAAGGCGCCAATTTATAATTGTGTGTAACAAATAGTATTTGAATCAAAACATTCAATCGGGTAAAACACGGGCGTTGCCCGGGTCATTCGGCTAGTGGTATTATATTTTCGAAGTTCCGGCAAAAAGACTTTTGGTCCTCGTCAGGAAGGAAAAAAAAAAAAAAATCGCGCATTTGTGTGGCAAGGCATTTCTTTAAAATTAAAATACACTTCGGCCAGAAACGATTTTAAATTTCTCGAAGTCTCAACAAAAATATATATTTTCTTCGTCAGGGAAAAAAAAAAAACATTTTTTGCAAGGCGTCTCTTAAAATTAAGATACACTTCGGCCAGAAACGGTTTTAAATTTTATCGAAGTTTCGACAAAAATATATTATCCTCAGGAAACAAATAAAGAATTTGTTGCGCGCGTTTCTTACAATTAAGAGACATTAAAATGTATTTCTCTGAATCTCTATTGTATCTGTTGCACACCTTTGCGGAGCCAGTGGCCTGATGAAGCGCGACCCGCGCGAAAGCTTGCCTCCTGATACCTTAATAAAGAAACTCTGCAAATATTTTAAATTTATTTAACTCAATTATAATATTATTTGCATCAATATTTCAAGTACAAATTAAGAGACACTTCTAGAAAAAACTTTTTATTTTATCGTAAAATATATATATTTTTTTTAAGGCCGAAGTGTCTATCAATTTTGGGAATTGGTAGCCAGGCACAACCTTTATCTTCAAGATAAATTATCCTGTTCTCTCGATAACAATTGATCTGATCTGTTTTGTTTAAAGATAATATATCACTGATATATTATTACTTTACTCTGTCTTGATTAGAAACAAATCGAATGTTTATCATCATCATTATTGAAGGCTTTAAAATTTTACACAAATAAATTTACTGGCAATGCGTTTCTTTCAAATATCATCAAATATTATCTCTACAGACCTTACTGCAATGATATGAGTTATTGAATGAGAGGGCTTGGCTCATCAGTAGTGAACCCTCTCAGCGGTTTCGCCAAATTAATCTCTAGACCGCTCTACTATTGTATCGGATTGGTTTGGAGTATACCCTGTATAGTAGAGCTGTCTAGAGATTAATTTGGCGAAACCGCTGAGAGGGTTCACTACTGATGAGCCAAGCCCTCTCATTCAATAACTCATATCATTGCAGTAAGGTCTGTAGAGATAATATTTGATGATATTTAAAAGAAACGCATTGCCAGTAAATTTATTTGTGTAAAATTTTAACGATAGATGGCAATTAAATTTAATTTACTAATTAAAGGCTTTGTTTATAATGTGTGCAAGAATTGTGAATATAATAAAATAATTATAGTAGCATAAAATTTCCTACCTTTCATTTATCTTTAAAGATATGTAAATATGCAATTTCTTATAAAATAACTTTCACTATTAATCTTCAACCTATAATAGAAACATATCAGCAATTGAGGAACAACAACAACAAGGACGACAACAGAGATTGGTGAAATGCTATATCAGGACGTACCTGGGGGGATTCTGGGAAGAAGGATGTCGTACATCTGGATGGTCGTTCTGTTGGAACTGGCTGTCAGAGCCTTCACTGCCTCGCTGGTAATTCAGCCAGACATAGTCCATGTTCCTATGTCACGCCACAGCACGAGGTGAAAGAATAGATAGAGTAAAGCTTGCATTCAACGATAGCCAGCTTAAAACATCTTTCTTTCTCTTGAGGTACCCCGGATTTCTGTAGCGTACTATAATCGCTAACTAGCTACTGATTCTGGCAGTAACCACACATCGCAGAAGTCTATAAATTTAATTATTGATACTTGGTCAATATGTTATCTATAAAATAAATTTTATTGTGATATCTTTTGTCTTTCTTGGTGTTGCAATTTGGGTGGCCAGCAGTGTATATATATATCTATATATATAATTGCCTTATTCTGTCTGAAGCTCACGGATAGAATGCGCGCCCATTGGCTGCCGGCGAACACGTGTCCTCCCTGCCCCCCTCTAGACAACCCTGTTATCAGCTGTGTGATACATACACCTGTCTATAGCGGCCATTCTAGACAACCCTGTTATCAGCAGTGTGTTACATCCACCTGCCTATACAGACCACCCTGTCTATAGTGACCACTGACCACCCTGCCTATAGCGACCACTCTAGACAACCCTGTTATCAGCTGTGTGATACATCCACCTGTCTTTACAGACCACCCTGTATATAGCGGCCATTCTAGATAACCCTGTTATCAGCTGTGTGATACATACACCTGTCTATAGCGGCCACTCTAGACAACCCTGTTATCAGCTGTGTGATACATCCACCTGTCTATACAGTCCACCCTGTCTATAGCGGTCACCTTAGGCAACCCTGTTATCATCAGTGTGTTACATTCACCTGTCTATACAGACCACCCTGTCTATAGCGGTCACTTTAGGCAACCCTGTTATCAGCAGTGTGATACATACACCTGTCTATACAGACCACCCTGTCCTATAGCGGCCACTCTAGACAACCCTGTTATCAGCTGTGTGATACATACACCTGTCTATACAGACCACCCTGTCTATAGCGACCACCCAAGACAACGTTTTTAAAATATATTCGCACTCAGGTAAAACCCGGGCGTTGCCCGGGCTATTCGTCTAGTATATATATATATATATATATATTTTTTTTTTTTCAAACATATATATATGTTCTATAATTATGTAAATCCAAAAAATGATTTGTTAAAATTGAAGGTGCAGTCGTCTTGAATTTAATTAAAAAAGAGAAAATCAGTCTCAAGTAGTTTATTTTGAACTCTTTGAGCAAAAGTATATATTTTAAATTAAGTAAATATAGAATTTTAACAATTAATTCTATATCACCATTTACATACCTATATAAAATAAAATCTAACTTACCTAACCAACACTAAAAAAAACAAAACAATCTATTTATATTTAAGGTGGCGCCATCTAGTGGCCAAGAACAACAGAGTTATTTTAAACAGATTAATAAAATAAAATAATATTTACATGCATTTATCTCTATTATATTTCTATTAATTTTTTAAAAATTATATAACATATATATAATTAAAATCTACGATTTAGATACAGCTGCTATAATATAAAGTGATGTAATATATATATATAGTTTATTATTTAATTAAAAAGGCATATTTTGGATCAAAGATATTATTTATTTCACCAATATTTCAGTTGGCTGAACGCCAACCTTTGCTTATTATTCGTGTTTATTGCGTTAAAAATGAACCAAAATAAAAGATTTAATAAAATTTATTTCAAAATAAATATTTTAATGAAGCTGAGATAATAAAGTTTATATATATATAATAGATATCGTCTGAAAAAAAAAAAGAAAATAGTAAGAGGATTTACCAGTATGTTTTCTAATATGGATTTTGTATCACACCTTTCGCGCTCATTAAAAATATTTTTTTTTACAAAATTAAATATAATGAATAAAATTCATGAAAAAATATTTCGAGGTGAGATAAAAATTTAATAAAGGGAATTCAAAAACGATCCCAAGAAGTTATAAAAAAATTAAGGCTATTCTAAGTCATCCAATAAAATAAACAAAAGCACTTGATAAAAAAGTCAAATATATATAATATTAAAATATAATTTCATTCACATCGCATTTTATGAAAATCAGAAATTCCTATAAAAAGGGATTTATTTTAAAGTTTTATATAAAATATTTCCTTTTTAAAATGAAGATATTAATATTCAATGTTTCTTATACGCATTTTTACCGTTAAAAAAATTAATTTAAACATATATTGTGTGGAAAGTCAAACAATGTTTTCAGAAATATAAATAGTTTCCGAAATAGAAATTGAAATTCTCGAATACATATATATTTGCAAAATATTTTTAAAAATCTGAAAATCTTTAAATGTTTATTAAAACCTTTATATCATGATTGGTGTTGTTTACACTCTATTTACATTGTGTAAAACCTAGCTACCTTATAAATTTTATGGCCATTTTAACAACAACAACAACAAAAAAAAAAAACTATTCAAAGAAACTATTACACACACCTCTTCATTAAAAACTAAGCGTCATATTAACCATAAAACAATAATTATTTAAAATTTACAAAATATTTCACATAAATTTTCACTGTGATAAGCTATATATATTTTTTTCGAAAAAATTAAAATAAAAACTTACCAAACGTAAAGACATTAAGACATTATATAAGTATCATTTATATTTTGAAAACAATAAGTATGTTTCTGCACAAAGCTTGTGTATTAAATTTTTTATTTAAAAAAAATTTCTTATAATTTTGAAAACATTGTTTGTATTTTGAAAAATGTAACGTTGCTTTCTTAAGGCACAAATTTCATTGTTCGTGAGTGTATTTATTAATAAAATAGATGTTTTTATTATCGCATTAATATAAATATATTTTGTATGTGTGCAATATACACATAACCTATCATTTTTAATGAATTCATAAAATGCATCTTTTGATCTTCTCTGAGTAGAATGCTCAGTTTCAGATCAACGAATAAGTCACAATAGCAGCTTTTGTAAATTTGAACTTGTATACATTGGTTTCAGGCTATCTTACACTTTAACGATGAAAATACACTTTTTTTTTATAACCAAGGCAACCAAACAACAACAACTTACCAATCCCAAAAATTAAAATTGATTTTTAGCAGATCCATTTTTCCAGAAGAATACAACTGCTATATTTCTAAGGATGATGGGCAAAGAAAAATGTGCTAAAATTATATTTTTATTCGTTTTTGTAATTCATATATTTGTTTTAAACAAAGATATCTATTTTTATCTTAATTATTCACCTGAAAGTGTTGATGGTGAATACATATTATCCAAAAAAATTGTATTTGTTGCAATTTACGATAATTTATATAATATTCTTAATTTAATTGTTTTGATTTTGATTTTTAAATGTGAAAATGACATTTGCAAACTCAAAATTTATTTTAAAAGTCAGTCAATTTTAGCATATAATAATAAATATAAAGTTAATTTTTTCATATATATGGTTTTAATTAATATAATCTTTTTTTCCAGCTTTATCATTATTATCATACCTACCGCCATCTTGATGTTTAAACCAGATAATAAAGTGTTTAATCATGAATGGTCCTTAGGAGAAACTGTTTTATTCTTAATTCTTGAAATTGTGATTTGGGTTATTTTGTCAAATTATTTTTATATTTGCTATTATCTTAGACAAGAAATTCTAGTATTTAAGAAAAAAATACCTCATGTTGGCAGGAATATATTGATGGCAAAAATTAATTTCTATACTGGTATAATGAAGAAGTTAAATATATCGTTGTCAATACATATTTTCATATTCTTGATAAAGTTGTTATTATTAATAATTAATATGGTAGTACTACATGGATTTATTGTTGGAAATATGTTCTATTTATTTTGGTTCTTTTGGATTTTTCGCAATGGCTTCAACTTTGTGTCTATTGCCTTCTTAGCCAGTCAGGTCAACAGAGAATACCTTGAAGTCACCAGCGTAGCTCTAAGCCAAGTCATCTTTAGTGGGCCCCTAGACCAAGTTACCTCTATTGAAGCTCTGGAACACGTCACCGCACCTGACATCAATCCCAGCGACGTCTACAAACTCATGTTCCTCAAACTTGAAGCTGAGAACAACCTACTTACCTGTGGTGGAGTGTATGACCTGGACGTCAGTTTTATTCTCTCTTCTCTGGGTCTTTTCATCACCTACTTCTTTATCCCATCCCAGATGGGTCTAAACCTATTCGAAATACAAGTATGATGCTTTTCATTTCACGACCCCGTATTTTCAGATATACTGTATATGCAAATCTATGTGAGTATACATCAATTACTTCAATAATTCCACATTTTAAATCTTTATATTTACATATGTGTGTGGTGATTTGCGAACAGTTGTGATAGTGGCAAGTTGTAAGGATGTACATAGGAGACAAGATCCAGGAGCAAAAACCTGTGAGGAATAGTCTGGAGAGGAAAGAGAAGGTCCAAGGACCACCATGGGAACAACTGGCGTAGAGACGACATCAGCCCGAATTGTCCCCTGATAATAAAATCCAGATGCTCTTAAACTATTTTCAGTAGGCTAAAATAGTGACCTCAAATGGTAAGAACACACGGGGAAGTAACTTTCCAGTTCCTAGAAAGATCTATTTTAGACTGAACAGGACATGTGGTCGACTAGGGGTGTGATCTTACTAGCCAACTCTCCTCTCCTTATACTTTCACACAGATTATCTTTATTTGAATATTTCTATAAGATACATATATATATGATATTATTACATATATTCCTTAAAATATAGAAAATTAATACATCTCAACATTCGAAAAAAAATATTGCCATCATATCCTTTTAAAATGCACATCCAAATAAATATCTACTTTAATTTTAAACATATATATATGTCATAATATATATTCTTCCAGGAATTAATAACGCCAACCTACAGACAACCCAGACGGGCGGATAAAGTCCAGCCACTTGATATACCAGTGACATTCCAAGGGGCAATCACACGTTAGTTAACATCTCGGGACTTTTTAAGACAGTTGGGGATTGTGTGCGACACAGGAGACTGTGCCAATCCTGTCTCTCTCTGGTTGCCTGGGTTCCTCTTCCAACTTGTGATGAGCTAATTTCCCCACCTTCTACACCACATATATATATATTTCCAATTAAGAATTTACCCCCCACACAATTTATGTCTGAAAAGGGAATTACATATAAATTGTGGGGAGTATAGTCTTACTTTAATATATAATAACAATAGTTAGTCTCGTCTGATAATTCCATTATCAACAAAGGGGAGGCGTGTATAAAAAAAAGAGTATAATAATAGCATGGAGAAAAACATCTTTATGGCAGTCGTCAAGTTGGACACAATATCTTCTCTTTTAGACCTTCACTTCAATGCCACCAAATTGATTTTTAATGCTTCATGAACCTTTTATGATAACCATCACATGAACGTTGGAGTCTTTTTATGAACTAATTAATAAAATAAACAGAAAGCCAAAAAAACTATATATAAAACAAAAAGTTAGCAAAATAATAATTAAAATATTTACATATATATATATGTGTATTATAAACCTAGATAAATTGTCACAAGTTTTAACAGTCACATTCAAACTGGTAGCTAATTTGGTTCATTTATATTTGAATTAAATTATTTCTCCTGAATATATTCAGAGTTAGTTTATTTATGATTGACATCTAAATGGAAACCGAAAATAAAAATATTCGAAAATTGTTTCAATGATTTTGAATGTATGTTTGTTCATCCAAACCCCATCGGCAACCACATAAAAAGTCGAGTAAAATAGGAAGTTTTAAAGATTTTTGATGCTTTGAGGATGTTGGTAAAATTAACTTAATAATGGAAAGTGGGCAGAAGTGAAAAGTCAGAATGATGACTCATTTTTTGCTATTGAGACTTTTCTAATTTGAGTTATCATATTAATGTCAATTAATATTTTACATTTCTATTTTTATATTATTATTAGTACTATTATTTTTTTGCTATTAATAATAATAATAAAAATAGAAATGCAAAATATTAATTTAAAAATAGCTCTTTTTTCTAGAGGTTAATATTCTTGAATATTCCATTGTGTGTGTGTGTGTGTGAGATTGGTCGCTTTGTAGAATCAAGTGTTGCCGCCTTCAATAATTTGTTTTAAAGAAAACCAGTTTAGTTTCTTTAAATAAAAGGTTGCCTTAGAGAAAAATTCGATTCGGATATAGGTTAGTATTCTTGAAGTTTGAGAGTACTTATATAAATTTGCATTATTACTTCACTGATAACGACAATATACAAATTGAATTGTGACATGATTGGTTTATTTAGTTGAGTATAAAAATAAGGGATATTTACATATGTAGTAATATATGTGTTAATTTACATTAGATTTTCATATGTACCATCTTCTTCTTTCCTATCTCCACTCAATCATATTAGGGTACTGGATGAAGTAGAATGCGTCTGCCTTTGTCATTAAGACTGGGAGCACTAACTCAGTGGCAGGCCGACTTAGCTCCAAAAGAAATGGCCGCCTCTGACATGAGGAACAGACGCCATGTGCAGCCGCTCCTAACATGGAGTACAAACACTGCTCATCCTGTATCCATGGATTAGGAGCCCTTACAGGGTACTATCAGCCGAGCCAGCTGAGCCCAGGTTTTTTAGCTAATTTGTTACTGCTCCCCTTCCTCCTTTTTCATCCGGGCTTGGGACCGGCAAAGGCGGAGTTATATGTACCATAATTATAAATAGTGTAACAGCACCAAAATGTAAATAAAATTCAACGCGCCAGCTTGGCCATCATGTAATAACAAATAAGACAATAAAGTTTTATTGAGACAGCTGCACCCAAGACAGGGCAAGGTCCGAGCTCCAATTTTACCAAGATTATTCTTTTCCGCCCATAG
>CP092869.1:93467191-93591081 GCA_030710605.1 Cordylochernes scorpioides
TTATTTGTTTTTAAAAGTAAATTCCTTTATTTACAGTTTAATATATTGGACATGAAAATTCTAACGAATCAATTCTTTCAGGATCAACAATTTTCCTCCCAAAATTTCTAAATCAAATCAAATACCAAAGGCATAATTACAAAGTAAAAATATGGTTATATGTGGTTTTTAATATCATCTATTTATAAATATCTATTAATAAAAAAGGCATTTCCTGATCGTGCAACTGAAAGTTGCTGATGGCTTGCGCCTTATTTATCTACCTGATCTAAATACATATTCACTTCTGTACTATATTTTATATATATATATATATATATATATATATATATATATATATATATAATCTATTTATAGTGTCTATTGTGGTATTATCAATTTATAACACCTTATTCAAAAGATATTTCGAGATCAGGAGCGTTTATAGAAACTCTTTTGATGTATCTTGTTGAAATTGTAATTTGTATTAATTTCTTAAAATATTACCATATTCATTATCATAATAGAAAATAAATTTTACTATAAAAGTCAAATTTATCAATTTAAAAAGTAGATAAATTAATTAGTAAAAATGTATTTTACATTGATATAATAATTAAATTAAACAAAATAAATTATTTTTTGCCAATTATAATATTATTAATCAATGTAAGTTATATCTGACATAGTATCAATGTATGAATTTGAGACAGACATTTCGCTCTGGTGTTCATAGATATTTCCCAATTTCTTCATCTTTATATAAGGAGCTCTGGACCAAGTCACTTCACCTGACATCCATCCCAGTGACATCTTCAGAGTGATGTTCCTCAGACTTCAAGCTGAGAACAACCTACTGACCTTTGGTGGAGTGTATGACCTGGATGTCAGTTTTATTCTATCTTCTCTGGGTCTCTTCATCATCTAATTTATTTGTTTCAAACATCAGCACGAATATATATTTTTAATATTTATTTTTTATATAAAGTATTTATTGTAAGAAAGAAAAAGCAATACTTAATGTTTTCAAAAAATATTCAAACTCTAAGTAAGTCTATGCAGATTAATATATATAGACAAAGAAATTGATCAAACAACATCATTTTTTGAACATATACTTGTTGTGAATATGGGTAAATAAAGATAATTCTCTAACTAGCGTTTTTTACTACTGTTGAAAAAGGGAGGAAGATAGGAGAGGGCACTGAACACCGGAGGATTTTATTGAACCGGTCACGGTAAGATAACACAACTAACTAACTAACAACGATATTCCATCCATATATACACCGCAACACACCACAGAGTAACAGGTCACTGGTCAAAACAATTATATCATGAAATCCGAGAGAATTGCCATTTTAACACTTCCTCTCAATTCATCAGATTTCTACATTCCAAATCCAGTGACGTGTTTTTCATACAAAAACCTTGGTAGGCCTTTAGTAAGGATGTCGGCAACATTTTCTTGGGTTGGTGTGTGGACGACCTCGACAATCCATCGCTGCAAATGCTTCTGATGAAATGCCATTTGATGTCAATATGCTTAGTTCTGGCATGATAAACCGGATTCCTCGCCAGCTGTTGAGCACCCTGGTTATCCGTCTTCAGAACAGTCGGTCCATTCAGCAATTCACCAAATCCCATCTCATCCAACAGCGCTCTAAGGTAGACTGCCTCCTTTCCTGCTTCACAAAGTGCGATGTACTCAGATATTGTGCTCGAAAGAGTGACAGTCTGCTGCTTCTTTGATTCCCAGGCTATTGGACCTCTTGCCAAAAAGTAAACAATTCCCGTATGAGATTTTCTATCCACGAGGTTTCCACCCCAATCAGCGTCGGCATAACCATGAAGAGCCTCATTAGATTTTCTGTAGGTAATCCTCAAACATGAGGTGCCTTTCAAATAGCGGAGGACACGCTTGGCAGCATTCCAGTGCTGTCTCCTAGGATCATTACTGAACTGTCCCAAAGCACTAACTGCATAGGCTATATCGGGCCTTGTCGACACTGAGAGATATATCAATGATCCAATCAGTGATTGGTATTCTACCTTTCACTGGCTCATTCTCACCTTCTATAGATGAAATTTTTGTTAACTTGGAGTTCGAGTCCATGGGTGTAGAAATAGGCTTTGCCTCTTTCATCCTATATTTCGCCAGAAGTTCTTCAATATATCTCTCTTGATCTATGGATATTGAACCATCCTCTTTCATTTGTATCCTTATACCCAGGCAACAATTTATCCCTCCAAGATCCTTTATTTTGAATATCCTTTTCATACTTTCTTTAAAGGATTTCAACGTGTCTTCTCTTTCAGCCGCAATTATCAGATCATCAACATAGATTGCCACCAGGAGAATACCTTCATCATGCTTGATATAGACACAATTGTCAGATTGAAGTTGCTTCAGTCCCAAATTCTTTAATTCAGTGTCAAGCTTTTCATGCCAAACTATTCCAGCTTGTTTTAACCCATAAATGGCCTTCTTGAGTCGACATACCCTCTCTGGATATTTTCTTGAGACGAAGTTTTCCGGCTGTGTCATATAAATTTCTTCTTTAATTTCTCCATTCAAATAAGCAGATTGAACGTCCATCTGATGGAGTATCAAGTTGTATTCAACAGCCAAGGCTAAAAATATTCTAATAGTACTTTGGCGCACTACTGGGGCAAAAGTTTCCTCGTAGTCTATTCCGTACTGCTGTGAATAGCCTTTTGCTACTAGGCGAGCCTTATGGCGCTCAACAGAACCATCACTATTGCATTTCGTTTTGAATACCCATTTGGTTCCTATGATGTTTCGATTCTTAGGGGGATCAACCAATTCCCAAGTTTTGTTCTCAATCAAGGAATCAAATTCTTCCTCCATTGCTTTCTTCCAAAAATAAGAATCCCTTCCTGACAGCGCTTCCTCTGCGTCTTTTGGATCTGGCAAGTATTTCGCCTCTAGAAGTTCTTGCGTTGACAAATTGGCTGTAGGGTACTCCTTTCTTGGTCGGCCAGGTTTTCCTGTTCTAATATATCTTGGTCGTCCTCTTCCTCTTCTCGAAATGACCACTTCACTTTCTGACGGCTCGTCCACTAAATCAGACATCTCTAGATCCGATTCACTTTCAATTTCAGTTTGTGATTTAGCTTCGGACGTGCTTCCCTTTTCTTCAACTAGAGGAATTTCCTTGACAAAAGGATCTTTTTGTGGACTAACATCAATTTCAATGACTTCATTCCGAATTCTTGATAATTCTGGTTCAATAAAACGTACATCTCTACTTTTTATAATTGTACGTGTACCAGGCTTCCAAAGTCTGTATGCCTTAGATTCTGTGAAATAGCCTATTAACTTGTATTCCTCACTGCGAGGTGCGAATTTAGATCTATTCGGCCTATTATTCACGGCAAACGATTTACTTCCTATAATTTTTAAATGAGAAACTACAGGTTTTCTTTTGGTAAATAACTCATGTGGAGTTTTACAATCGTTATTTCTCGGGCATCTATTTCTGATATAAGTTGCCGTGTGTATTAGTTCAGCCCATAAAGTTTCAGGTAAATTACCTTCAATCATAAAGCACCTTGTCATATCTACTAGAGTTCTATTCGCTCTCTCAGCGACACCGTTCTGTTGAGGTGTATATTCGACAGAGAGCTGACGTCCTATACCTTCTCCTTCTAGGTAATCTTTGAATTCTTTGCTAAGGTATTCAGGCGCATTATCATTTCTAATACATTTCAACCTTTTTCCGGTTTGCTTCTCAGCATAATTTTTGAATATTCTAAATCCTTTAAATACTTCACTTCTTGATTTCATTATAAATGTGAAGATAAATCCTGAGAAGTCATCAATAAATGTTGAAAAATAAAGGGCACCACCCAATGATTTTGTTCTCATGGGACCACAAATATCAGTATGAACCAGCTCCAGTGGTTCCCTTGATTTCGTAAAAGACTCCTTCTGAAAAGGTAGCCTTGTTTGTTTACCTTTCAAACAAACTTCACAGGTAAAATTTTTAACATCAAAATTTGGCAGGCCGTAAACAATATTTTGCATTTTTAGCTTTTTGAGATCTTGCAAATTTAAATGGCCAAATCTACTATGCCATTTTTCGTAATTTTTCTCTCCAGCTATGCAAATTTCTCTTGTCGCTAATGCCTTAGGACAATTGATTTGACTTAAGATGTAAAGTCCATTCCTTTCATAGGCCTGTATGCATATTTTTGTATGCAAATTCACTATTTCAGCCTTTCTGTGCTTGAAATTAACGACATTAAATTTACTTGTGCACTTACTGATAGAAAATAGATTTCCATTTAATCTAGGAACAAACAACACATCTTCTAAGGATATGGTTACAGTTCCAGTATTGGTTTTACAATCCAATTTTACATTCCCCTTTCTTATAGCCTCAATGAATTGACCATCTGCCAGTGTAATTTTTATTGGTGCAGTGTCTTCAAAATGAGTGAATGACTTCTTTGAGCTACACATGTGGGCAGTTGCGCCACTATCCAAGCACCACTCGTTTGCATCAAGTTTGTTTAAACATTCGATTCCCAATGATGCAAGCATTTCAGTTCTAGAACTCTTGAACTTTCTTTTTCTGCAATCAGCAGCTTTATGTCCCTTTTTCCCACAGAAGTGGCAGTTAAATGGGAATCCTTTCGCCTTTGGCTTCGATGTACTTGAGAAAGGCTTTCTTTCTGAATTACCAAGGAAAGCTTGTTTGGTATTAGTTGTGCCGTTCAATTGAGTTTGTCTAATTTCCTCCTCCAGCATTTTTACTTTTAAAGTTTCAAAGTTCGGGAACTTGTCCCTAGTTTCAATGGCAGTTCTAAAACCCTCATAACTCTCGGGAAGGCTACACAACAGAAGGATGGAAAGGAAGTCTTCTGGGACTTGTGCATCCATTTCACTCAACTTGTCAGCCAAACTGCTAAATTTGTTGAGATAATCCTGCATCCTTTCATTTGGTTTCATTCTCAATAATATTAACTGTTTCGTAAGAAACACCTTCGTTGCGGGTCCTTTTGGCTGATGCACTTCATTTAAAAGCTTCCATGCCTCTGCAGAAGTTTTACATCTCTTCACGTGTATTATTTCTGAAGGACTTAAACTTAGGACTATAGTTGCTAGCGCCTTCTGGTCATTCATTCTCCCATTCAGCAGATTCTATTTCGGTTTCAGGTTTGATCCTTATGCTATTTGCATAATCCCAAAGTTCGGAATGAATTAGAATCATCTTCATTTGCATCTTCCATGTCTCGTAATTTTCGGAATTCAATTTTTCGATTTGGTAAAGACTTGACATTTTTGAAATATTCTTACCAGATGCAATTTTATTGGCGCATTCCTGGGCCCATAACCTGTTGAAAAAGGGAGGAAGATAGGAGAGGGCACTGAACACCGGAGGATTTTATTTGAACCGGTCACGGTAAGATAACACAACTAACTAACTAACAACGATATTCCATCCATATATACACCGCAACACACCACAGAGTAACAGGTCACTGGTCAAAACAATTATATCATGAAATCCGAGAGAATTGCCATTTTAACAACTATCACTATTATAATATTCATAATAATATATGCCTGATAATCAGTTTTTTAAACCAATATTCATTTTGAAAAAACTCATAAAGATATACCCAGGATAAGCTGGAAAATTTACAAAGAATATAATATTGTTGCAAAGTATTTTTTTATTTTTTTTTTTACACAAGCATTTATTATTTTACACTGGTATTATGGTATCCCTTATGATACTTGTACCATATCCTTTATGGTCAGAGTAAAATATTTATATTTTTGTCATAGTAGACCGTTTCAATGATACCCTATGCAGTTCTCATTTCTATTAACACTAGGCGATTAGGCGACAACAATCCTTTATTAGTCTATTTTTTCTTCATTAATAGCTCTTCATTATAAAAATATGAGATAAACCATTATGAAAAGACAATATATGAGATTCATTCTAAATGATTCAAGGTTTCAAATGAAAAATAACCTTTTTAGGTGCTAAAAGAGAAAGTACTTATCAGAACAGAATAATATTTTTATTTCCAATTTCAATAGCTCAAATTATTTGAATAGGTAATTTATAAATTTGAATGTTTTGATATTTTGAATCATTTTATAATTTGGTTAAAATAGTGTTTTTTTCTAAATTTTGGAATAAATGTATATATGTACATTATTTTTAGTTACTTTTGTTTTTACTGCCTCTTTGCTTGATACCCCTATATTTGTATATTGTGCTTTCCCTATGTCTTTTTCATAATAATGGATTATATTTTCACATTGATATATACAAGTATTTACTTTTATTTTAAAAACCTCTTTCTACTCAATATTAATATGCGAGTTCTTGGATGTTTAATCTCAAGAAATTTTATCAACATGAAACTGATCCTTAATTAAATTCAATAATATGTTTTTCTGATAAATCAATATCTTGAGAGTAAACATCAATTGTCAAGGCAACCAAATAACATAGATGAAACGCAGTAAAAATAATTAAGTAAGAATTTTAAAGTACTTATTCACGATTTATCATATCACGAAAAAAAAAAACGAACTGAAGAAGTAATAAGAATGCAAGGTAAACTGAAATATAACACATTTATAATTTCAACTTTATTAATTCCTTTACTATATTTTTTTCATTTAAATCAATCTTTTTGTTACACATTGTATATTTCAAAAGATAATTCTGACACTGCAACTTTGTTAAATAAAATATTTCTTACAATATATTCAAATCTTTATGCTTTAATTAATGCTCTTGTTATCCTATTCTTTTATAACACTAATAACGATATAAATCAACTTAAAACATCATTTTTAAATCAATTTCATGATAAAGAAAATTATAGGGTTAGCCTTTGGTTATATATGGGTTTTCTTAATGTAATATTTCTTTATTGTCTATTTGTATATTTAGGTTATTTTTTTGTTCAAGAAGATATTCCAAATACAGAAGCGTTTATAAGAGTTATTGGTTTAATGTTTCTTGTTGAAATCGTAATTTGGATTTATTTATTAAAATGTATTTATATGTTTTCATATTAGAAAAGATATTGAGAAAACAATGTTAAAAATTCCTATTTTGAAAGGAAAAGTATTAATTGAAAAACTATTATTTTACAATGAAATAATCAAAAAATTAAATGATTTTTATTCAAAGCCAAATTTTATATTATTGATAAAAATAATGTTGATTATATGTGATATGTTTTTAATGAGTAGTTATGACACGAATTTTTTAATCTGGTGTTCGTGGATATTTCACAATTTCTTTCGTATCAGTTTCTTTTATGGCGAGTCAAGTCAACAGAGAATACATTGAAGTCACCAATGCGGCTCTGGACCAAGTCACCTCACCTGACATCAGTCCCAGCGACATCTTTAGAGTGATGTTCCTCAGATTTGAAGCAGAAGACAACCTACTATCATGTGGTGGAGTGTTTGATATAGATGACAATTCTATTCTCTCTTCTTTGAGTCTCTTCATCACCTACTTCTCTCTCCCATCCCAGATGGGGGTAAATTTATTTGAATTAGCATCATAATATACAAATATTGCCTCAAAAAATTAAGCAAAACTATTTTATTTCAATTGATTGAAATCTCCTGGACATAAATTAAATAATTGAAATGGCTTCTGGAGATAAGTTTCTTTTTATTTTATTAAAATAGCCTCAAGAACTTTCGGGCATCTCTGCCCTTCTGCAGGAGAACATAAATAAACGAATAAAACGACTCCTAATGACAAAACAGTCTAGCACCAGGCGTCGTTTTATTCGTTTATTTATGTTCTCCTTTAGAAGGGTAGAGATACCCGTAAGCTTGAGACTGCTTTAATAAATAATAAAAAAAGAAACTCATCTCCAGAAATCTTTTAATAATTCAAAACTATTTTCGTTTAATTTTGATTTAAGAATATATTTCATTTATATATGTGATATTTATAATCCTTTGTCCCCATAAAAATCATTGGCATTGTTTAAGAAGTAGTTATGTAAATATTGGACTTTTGTGAAACCAACACCTACCCATATATCCTTATGTACATCAATGGCCGCAGCCTTGATATGGACCTAGAGCAGCATCTTTACACACCCAAGAGAGAAAACATTGTGATTTCTGTGATAGAGATGCATGGAGATATCTGAGGCTCTTCATTGGGCATGACAACAACAACAGAAATTTGACGTGGACCTAGAAATGCAGCTTCACACACCCAAAATAGAGGACATTGCGATTGCTGTGATAGAAAGGCATGGAGACATCTGAGGCTCTTCATTGGACATGTCAACAACAACGGCCATGCAAATTTGCTTAGCAAATTCCTTCCTGTCTATATAAATTGTGTTAGCGCAATTCCATCAGAATTGACAACTTCTCTCTTTACACTTGAGATCAAATATATTCAAAAACCCTTTCTCTAAATAATTTTAAAATGAAATAAGCGTTTATATTTGATAATTTTTAAATGAGAAAACAAAGAAGGAGTGGTTTCTGAAATTCATGTAGGGGTGTCAATATGGTTTTAAGTTGAATATCGCTGGGGTATGCAATTTATGGTAGATGTTATGGATAACTGTAAATATATTGATAGAAATTTTTCAGGATGTATAATGATTTTTAAAAATAAAGGTTGTCTCTCCCCTCAAATAAGACGTCAAAACTGAACGCCATCTATTATTTTCATAATATTATATTTTTATTTCCTGATTACTATTATATTTAGAAATTCTAATGAAATATTTATAGATATGTCAATAAATATTTCTTGCGATATTAATTAGAAAAGTATTCTATATATTGACCTTTATTTTAAATCTCAATGTTTTTAACCCAGCGCTCTAACGTAACTGGCATTTAATCTATATGGAGTCGTGCACAAGAGTTCTTGAGCTTCTTTATGAGCACGACCTCCAAGATCTTGTCTAATTTAGACTAAAAGGATAAGTAGAAAATGTTTTTTAACAGTTTATTTTTGATGTTTCAACATCAAGCAAACAACTTAAAACTTTTTTTCAAACCAATGTCTTTATAAAATTATAAATATCAAAGAATATAGACCCTATACCTTATATATATGTTTTCTTAATGTAATTTATATTTTCCATTTGGTACTTTTGATTTTATATCATTGATAAATGCACACATTTGAGAAAAGATATTTTGAAAAATCACTAATATTCATATATATATAACTGTTGTTAATAGTTTTAAAAATGTCATTCTATTATATAAACTCATTATTCATAAAAATGTGAAGCAGACAAACATATTTAAATCATACACATTCTCAATAAATCAAATATATTTTGAAGATGCAATTCTAAGAATATATAATAATGAAAAGATTTGTATACTAAAATGGCCTCACCTTTTACAAAATTTAGAATTTAAATACACGTTTAAATCGCTATAAGAATTCTGAAGATATAATTTCTGTGAAAAAAAGGAAAATCAATAATAATCATGAATAAAAAATAAGAATGTTTCAATATTAAGAACAAAGGATGTTCTTTAATTTTCAAATAACCTTTTATATTTATATATATACTTTTTTTATATTTAATCATTTCTTACTTTTATAATGTTGTGCTAAGTATATAAGCCAATAAATATATTTTATATCGAAATGCTCCAAATCTTCAATTGAAAATTAACAACGAAATCTACATATATATAAAAGAATGAATAATCCTAAAGAATATTTCTATTTGACTATAATTTATTACTAAGATGAAAATGTAAAATTCACAGTGTCAATTTCAAAATTCTATTAATATTCAATATCTCATCCGAAATTGTTTTATGAAATATTCAATGTTGTCAAAGCGACCAAAAATCACAGAAATTCAAATGACTATAATAGCAAAAGAATATATCACAAACCCATAGATTCCTCAGAGTCAAAAAGCAACAGAATGGTAAAGATGAAATTTAGGATGAAATACCCAAAACCTTTTGATTTAATTCTGTTAATTTCAATATCTCATTTATTTATATCTAACAAGCCTATTTATTTTATGTTTGCCAGTTCAAATAAAATTTCAGAAGACGAAATTATATCAATGTGCAAAGAAAAATATTTCTCATAATAATATATAATATTTATGCTCTGATTGATGTTTTTGTTATTGTTTACTTTTACAGTATTAACACTAGCATTAATCAGTTTATATCTCTTTTTTCAAATAAATATCAATATATAAGAAAAAAAATTAAATTAAGACTATGGTTATATATTTTCTTTGTTAATGTAATCATTTTATATTGTCCATTTGTTTTTTCAGTTCATAATATTATTCAAACAACTATTTTTAATTCTGATTGGAATTTAGAAGATAATTTTATATTTCTTGTTGAAATTTTCATTTGGATTTTCTACTTAAAATTCCATTATATCAGTTTTCATATTATAAAAGAAATTATTGAATTAAAAGCAAATTAACATTTGTTAGAATTGGAGATATTGATTGAGAAACTTGTACTTTATACTAAAATAATAAAGAGATTGAATAAATTATATTCAATCCCAAATTTAATCTTATTAATTAAATTATTATTTGTTATATTTGATATGTTATCAACGCGAGACATTGGTTCTGTAAATACAAATTATTTTATTTGGGTTTCTTGGATATTTTTCCGGTGCTTCACCTTCGCATCAACAATGTTTGTGGCCAGTCAAGTTAACAAAGAATACATAGAAGTCATCAGTGTAGCTCTAAACAAATTCGCCATATCTAATATCAGACCTAGAGACATCTTCAGACTGATGTTCCTCAGACTTCAAGCTGAGAACAACCTACTGACCTGTGGTGGAGTGTATGACCTGGACGTCAGTTTTATTCTCTCTTCTCTGGGTCTCTTCATCACCTACTTCTCTATCCCATTCCAGATGGGATTGAACCTATTTGATTGAACAATTGTATATATATATATGTAGTGTTTGCGAAATAGTCTGGGGTTGTGTAGCAAGTTCTAAGGACGCACACCCGTATCGTATTCGTATCCACCCATCAGGAGTAGATCGGAGAAGAAAGAGAAGGTCCCAAAAACCACCCTGGGAACAGATGACATAGAGACAAACCAGAGAAATCTGTTCCTGACTATCAAATATGGGGGTCTTTTGTTCTATTCTTAGTAAGTCAAAATAGTGACCGTAGAGGAGATTGAGATTGTAACTGATTTATTACAATGTCCATATAAGATTATATAAGGTTAAAAATAAGGATAAAATAGAAATTTGAATAAATAAGATTATATAATGATAAATATATAAATAAATGAATAAAAATAATTGATAAATATACATAAATATAAAAATATATACAAGGTCTTCATATGTGGGGCCCACCGCGGGGGAGTACAGGGTAATGACCCTTGTGTCTCGAAATATCCATTTATAGAAGACAGGACATGTGATCGACTAAGGATATGATCTTACTAGCCAACTTTTCTCTCCTTTATCAAATTATGAAACTATTTTAGACGCATAATATTCTTTTTAAAATAAAAAAAAATTCTACTGCCCTTACTGCAGTGGAATAAATAAAGGGAGGGCCTGGCTTATCAGTGGTGAACCCTCCCAGCGGTTTCGTCAATTTAATCTACCATACCGCTCTTATATTGCATTTTTGGAACTTCCTTTTATAGGATGCTTGACTCTTCGAATGGGTAATTTAGATTAAATATGGACATAAGCTTTTAGGACAGAAGAATTACATATAATTATAAATAATTATACTTCCACACAAATTATCTTTATTTGAATATTTCTATATTGTAATATATCTTTCTTTATTTTCTTACAAAATTTTGTTTATCTTTAAAGTGCAAGTGTTTCTAGGGGGACATAGCGCTCTAGTCGAAATAAAGAAAGATAAAAAAAAATTGTATTATTATGATTATCATAGTTTTAACTATTTTTGCAAATATATTTATGAATTTCTTTCAAACCTGAAAGGCTCAGGTTCCTAATATATATGGTAATTTAAACCAACAACCCCATACTGTGTATATAACTTATAATAAGATTGTCATGTTGTATATAGAGACACATCTATAAATAATTATGCGCATGATTAATCTGTGCCATTGCATCACCTATGTAATGTTATTTGTACAAAGTGGATAAATAAATAAAATCTGTAATAGATTTAAAAGTTGAGCTAAAGCAGAGATCGAGCATAGTATTGCCAAAACAACAAAGTCTAAAGAGGGAAGTCATAAATCAGGTAGATTCACAGTTCCCACGACAGGCCACCCACACTGTCACATGTGGTGGAATGCAGAGACCCCTCTCACACCTGGACAGGTAAAGGCGCCCTTTCTCAAACGCCCCTGTCACATAAGGTCGCCCCGTCTTTAACCTATAAATCATCACCTTACAGTCTCTTGACAGTTCAGTACAGTTCAGTTCAGTTTAGTTTAGTTTCCACTTGGGTGCAAGCCGCGTCGGTCGTATGTTATGTCGATCTCATCCAACATGTAGTTAGGAAGAACTCGTCTATCTCCATCTTGCGCTTCTAGCTCAGCTTTTTTCTGTTAACGGAACTTTCTTAGTGCAACTGTGTCTTCATTTTTTGTGTATGGATATCCCCAAGCTTTTCCACTTTGCCTCGACCACGACTGCCTGTATTTTGTGAGAACTTTTAAAGGTCTCCCAAGGTGCAGAGAGGTACTGGAAAACTCTACATCCTAACTGTTCCTCTTGGTCAACACAGTACAACAAGAGCTACCAGGACTTCAACATTATTTCAGTAGTCGACAGGATCTCTACAAAAGCTACTGGAATTCTCACTCTTCATTACATGAGTCGACAGGATTCTACAAGAGTCAACAACCAAACCTCAACTTATATTACATATATATATTTGTTTCTCTTTTTATTTCGATTACTTTTTCTTGTATAATAAGTTTATAACTGTTTCTGTTTAAAAAAATGTAAATCGACGCAATTATCCCTAGCCGGGATATCGCGCTTTGTGTGTTGAAATAAAATAAAATGATATACAATATATAATACTATTAACTTATCTAGTTTTTCAAAAAAAAAAGCTAAACTTTTTTAAATTTTGCTGAAAATATTTTCTAGGAATTGCTCACACAACCATATATATGTATAGAAATACCTTTTTATTTGGTCAAAAATCTAGAAGTGAACATTATCTCTAGAGTAATATATGTTCTATAAAATCCAATTTAATATATCTCTTTTTATTAATTTATTTCAAAGTGTTTTATTGTTTTTAGAATTTAAAAATGGAGAGTTATATGTTAACCTGTTCTTGGATATTTTTATATGGAAACATCTCTGTCTTCTATCTTTTTGGCCAGTTAAGTCAACAGAGAATACGTTGAGGTTACCAATGCCACTCTGGACCAAATCACAACTAGATCAAAGGTTTCGAATTTACATAGCCATTTATAGCTCTTATCTTTCATGATGTCAACACTTTGTGGGGCAAAAATGTTTAGAAATGTTCTTGATATATTAAAAGAATAAAACCAGTGGTCTTAAGAAAGCTGTATGTTTGTGTGATATATTAAAAGATATTTTGTTCATATAATTTGAAAAATTAGCTAACATTTTCATTTTATGGCCTTCATCAAATTTAAGTTGAAAGACCAGGGTTTTTTTTTACTCGAATTACTACAGGTCTAGTAAATTTTCTATTTGTTTCTAATATCTATATATTTGATTTATAGAGTTAAATAATAAAAGGCTATAGTCAATACCTTAGTTCCTGTCCTCTTCAACAGCATTACAACTCAGATTAATAAAATTAATTATCCATTCAAATAACTGCAAATAATGTCAGAAACTAAAACTATAAAAAAAGGTTTAACTATATTGAGATCAGATTTTATGTTATTTAAATTTTTCTGATGGTTCAACAGAAAACTTTTGTTGGTTCACGTGATCTATTGGAATAAGCATAAAATAATTCTAGATATTATAAAGTCAACCAATTGTTTACATTTATGCCTATTGATGGTGAAAGCATTCAACAACTTACGTTTGCATATTTACGAGATGCTTTTTCAATAATTTATACTTTTTTAAATATATAATTTTAGCCTATATTTCTACATGTATTTATTTATATATTCTCTCCCTATTTATTCAATATTATTATTTTAATAATGAAAAGTATTTTTTTAAATCTTGAATTTAATATGTCTTCTTGAACTCTCTCTCTTTTACCTTAAATATAAAATTCCCTTCTCAAAAATACACTCTATTCATCCATCATTCATAATCAACAAAATAATTAAAAACGTCCGTAGAAAATAATAAAATTTGTTATTCTCTCTCTTTAACATATAAAATATATTCGCTATTTTAATTATAATATTTAGAAGATTATTATAAATATAATTTTTTGCTATATATTCTTCAGATTAAAAAGATGCACATAATGGAATATTGCAAGTATCATTATAATATTTTCACTTCAATACATAAATTACATTGGAATATTTTTAATAAAAGGTTTTTAATTTTATTAACTCCCCTTTGGATTATATCATATGAAAGATATAAATATATTTGAATAAAATTAATTAACCTCCAAAAGAAAAATTTTTTTTAGTAGTAAGAATTTTAAAAGAGCACGTGTGATTCAAAGTATGATATTAATGAGTGGTATAAATTTTTAATTTTTTATAACTGCTTTTCATAGGGATAATAAAAAAAATTGTTTATACAGTAAATATATCTTATGTCTATCTAAATAGAACAACACCAATTTGTACTTATTAATGCAATGATTCAGTTAGACTGTTTCAACTCTCACAGGTTGGGTTTGTAAATATGCAAAATTCTGAAATCATTTAAAAATCAATATAAAGTCAAAATTTTGAAAAACAACGCTTAATATAGATATGATTACCGATTCTTTGGTTGTGTTTGTTCTATGCTTGATTTGAGTTACATGGATGGTATCAATTTATTCTATTACTACAATTCTCAATTAGAAGTATAATAAGAGAAAAGTGACTTCAATAATAAACAAATATTTAAGAGTAAATACGTTGTCATGGTAACTAAACAAAACAGATTTTAATAATAAGAACTGGATAACATTAATCCATAGTTTTCTTAAACTAAATGGCAAAGATGAAGGTTAGAGTAAAATGTCCAAAACTTTCTATAATAATTTTAATAATCATAATATTTAATTTATTTCTTTTAAATTACAACAATTATGTTTTGTTTTATATTTCAGATAGAGATTTTAACAAAACGGCTATATCAATGCCAGGAAAAGTATTTTACGCAATTATAACCCATTTATTTGTTCTGAATAATACATTTTCTATTTTTTACTTTTACAATATCAATCAAAAGATTAATAAACTCATATTTATATTAGCTAATAATTACCATTATGAAAGAAAAAATAACAAAGTTAACCTATGCTTATATATAACTTGTCTTGCTCTATTGTTTTTATATTGTCCATTTGCTTATTTTATTTATAAATATATTAATGTAGACAATACCAATACTGAATTGATATTAGGAGAAAATGTTATTAGTTTTCTAGTTGAGATTATAATTTGGATTTATTACTTAAAATTTCATTATATCTGTTTTCTAATTAAAAAAGCTATTAGAACAATGAAAATAAATGTGCCTCATTTAAAAACAAATATTTTAATTGACCATACTATCTTTTATATGGATTTAATCAAGAAATTGAATGAATTATATTCAAGGCAAAATTTAGTAATATTGGCTAAATTAATGTTGATTATAATTAATATGTTATCAATGCGTGGATTTAATCTTGAAAATGAAGATTTTTTTCTCACTGCTTCATGGATATTTCACAACTTCTTCGTTTTCGTGTCGGTTGCCTTCATAGCCAGCCAAGTCAACAAAGAATACATGGAAGTCACCAGTATGGCTCTGGACCAAGTCACCTCACCTGACACCAGTCCCAGTGACATCTTCAGAATGATGTTCCTCAGACTTCAAGCTGAGAACAATCTACTAACCTGTGGTGGAGTGTATGACCTGGATGTCAGTTTTATTCTCTCTTCTCTGGGTCTCTTCATCACCTACTTTTCTATCCCATTCCAGATGGGTGTTAATTTATTTGAGTAACTTGTCCTTATGTTCTTATATTAGATTTTAATTTTGAAGGATGCCCTATATATATTTATATATATATATATATTAAAAATGGCATATCCTGACCAGGAGTACATGTGCTTTACAGAAGGCAGAGCTTCATCTGGTGGAACAGAAATCAACTAAACATTGATTTAGCCTGTTCCCTGATATTTGGCCAACCCAATTTCTTGATAAATCAAGAAAAGCCTTCCACAAACGCGTTTCGCGTTGTAAATCTAGAAATTTTGATGACAAATAAAAATTACTTTCATATAATTTTTGTAAGTACTATTTTCGTTCTATCTAAATAAATGGAAAGATGTGTGTTGTTTATTTTGCGCAATATTTACACACTATTTGAGCTATCTTGATGAAATTTGATCAGAAAACAATAATATCTCAAAGTAAATTTATGTAGTCAAGGTAACTGAACAAAACAATTAATTCAATTCGAATGGAGGTCATATGTCATAAACCTAACATTTAAATATGTAATATATAACATAACATAAAGCGTTATAGAAATAGAAGCTGCTGATAAAAAAACGAAATTAAAGATATTAATATGGAGTATAAGCTATGAAATTTATCATAAATCTATGTCATATAGAGATCAGAAAGAGAGAGAGATAGGAAAGTGGATGGAATTATGAAACTTCTGGTGAATGGAGACTAGATTACGCAGCGGAATGAATTCCTGCAGAGTTTTAAAGATGCAGCCAAAGCGAACTAACTGCTTAAATTGGGACCCAACAATATGTTAGGGTATTTCTGGAGTAGAAATTGACGTTCATAATAAGCAAAGAAACCATGAAGATACCAATATGACAGAAGTGGACATGATCCAGCACTTAGTTCAATCCATGATGGCGCAGATACTAGAGCATTAAAACAGGTTAAAAAAGATACCATCCTCATATAGCCTATAACTACTTAAAGGTAATGGCTGTTTTGAAGAACCACTCTGGTGATCAAATAATCTTAACTGAGATGTTCATACAGCAATTATTAAAACCAAAATAGACAAGGCTAAGCAGAAGACGCTTATACGAGACTTATATGCTTAACGATAAAAAGGTATTCTGTCAACGATCATCAGAATCGTTGAATATGAATGCAGAGTAGAATGTAGAATTCTTATATCCACTAATAAAATATAACATGCCAAAAACCTTTTTTATATAGTGTAAAACTATATATAGCTTTTCTAAGACTTCTTTAAGGTTCAGTTTGATTTGATGCGCCCTAGAATGCAGTTAGAATGTGTTGTGGCAAGGCTGGAATTATGATGCAACAGCGCAGCGCTTTCAAGATACAGAAATATCTCAGATCGTCGCTCAATTAATGTGTAAATCGACAGCTCTCTATGTGAATATGCTTATCAGCAGATAGGCATATTTTTGAAGGCTAATGGCTCCATTGTTATCATTTGTTGTTTTTGTCGAAAGTCGATTATTTTTTACAACTACTCTCTCACCAAACTTCAATTTTAAACATGACCATAAAATTGCTCTTTTAATAATAAAATATCAAAGATTGAATACGTTTCCAAGGTAACTTAACAATACATATTTTTGACCAAATTAATAGTTTTCTAAAACAAAGAAACCATGATGATGGGTAAAGTAAAATGTCCCAAACCTTCCATAATAATTTTATTAATTCCTATGTTTAACTTATTTGTTTTAAATTATAACATTTATATATTATTTATTTTATATTTCATATGAATATTCTGAAAAATAAACTATACCAATTTCAAGAAAAGCTTTTTATGGAATTATTATAAATATATGTGTTTTGATTAATACTTTCTCTCTCTCTCTTTTGCTATAATTCATTTTTATCATATAAACCAAAAGGTTAATAAAAATAAATTTCTATTATCTAATATTTATCTTTATGAAAGAAAAGATGGCAAACTTAACTTATGCCTATATATGAGTTTTCTTACTTTAATTTATCTATATTGTCTATTTGTTCATTTGGTTTATGTTTTGTGGATAATATGAGTATTAATTTGACGGAAGATATTCCTGTAGAATTTATTGTTGAATTTATAATATGGATCTATTTGTTAAAATATAATTACATTTGTTTTCATATTAAAACATCAATGAAAGCATTAAAGACAAATTTACATCTCTTAAAAACAGATATATTCATTACAAATTTTATTTTTTATACCGATATAATCAAAAGGCTTAATAAATTATATTTAATGCCTGATTTTATCTTATTGGTCAAGTTAATGTTGATTATATTAGATATGTTATCAATGCGTGGATTGAATTTTGAAAATGAAAGTTATTTGTTAACTTTTTCTTGGATATTTTTCTTATGTTTCATCTTATTTTCTGCTACCTTCTTGGCCAGTCAAGTAAATAGAGAATACATTGAAGTCTCAAGTGCTGCTCTGGATCAATTTACATCATCAGACACCAGTCCCAGCGACATATTCAGACTGATATTCCTCAGACTTCAAGCTGAGAACAACCTACTGAGCTGTGGTGGAGTGTATGACCTGGACGTCAGTTTTATTCTATCTTCTCTGGGTTTCTTCATTACCTACTTTTCTTTTCCATTCCAGATGGGCGTAAACTTGTTTAAGTAACTTATTATCTATAGTCTCGTTCAAAGATAAAATTTATAGCAATATCATGATGTTGTCACCTTATAGCATCAGTTCTACTGTCCTTTCAACTATTTAAATATTTTCATAAAAGAGATTTTTAGAAGGCTTATAATATCGTTCACTTAGTATTTGCCCTTTACAAGGTATAATAAGATTCCTCTTCACACCAGCTCTGTTTTTCTATATATGCCATTTAAAATATTGCCACGTGGAAAATTAGGGAAGACAAAAACTTCAGGAGGAAACAAAAATTTATTTCAGGCAAGGACAAACTATGAAAGGTAAACAAAGGATAAGCCACGAGGTAAATTTACAGAGTAGCAAAATATAATCTTAAAAATAACCACTCTGTTAATAAAAATAATAAAATTAATAAATGCTTTGTTACATAGCTTCTTCCCTATGGGAGCTGTGACCCACAGCTAGCAATTATTGTAGATACTAACATGGATCTGACGTGCTTCTGCCAAGGATTCCATCGAAGTCTTAGAACTTTGTCCTTAGTACCTTTGCGTCCTTTTTCTTGCGGCGTGAAGAGCGGCTTTGTCGTCATATCGTCTATAGGGACATCGTCATCTTAGAGGGAAGTCTTGGCTTTAGCACGGCGGTGGAATCCTGGAGTCAGCCTCCGAAAATGTAGATCACAGCACCCATGGCTTCAAGGTCTTCTCGGCGGTCTTCAGTTTGTCTTCCCTAACTTAACCAGCATCTCCACCAAAATGCCACGTGGAAAATTAGGGAAGACAAAAACATCAGGAGGAAACAAAAATTTATTTCAAGCAAGGACAAACTATGAAAGGTAAACAAAGGATAAGCTACGAGGTAAATTTACAGAGTAGCAAAATATAATCTTTAAAAAAATAACCACTCTGTTAATAAAAATAATAAAATAAATGCTTTGTTACAATATTAAATTTTATATTTATATATGTGTTTGAATAAAAATATTTTTGCTATTTTTTAATAATATGTATCAATTAATCGAAGGTTTTGCAATGTTTAAAGATAACACTTTTATGGAAACTGCCGTACTTGTTTATTTAAACTGCAATCTCTTACTCATATACCTCATTATGAAGCAAGCGAAATGTTCTATACAATTTACCCTCGTTTATTGATATATTAATATTCAGTTTGATTAACGTTTGAAATTGTAATTTGAATGAGTTTTCAAATTAGACCTACTAGAGAACTTTTACTCTATGTGTTTCAATTAGATCATAATTCTGATCAAGAAACAATAAAATAAAATACATGGACAAAACTCAAGTATGTAGAAATTATTTGATTTTTCGATTATTTCTTTTTTATAGTTTGTTATACACTTGGCTATCTCGTGTGCTTTCAATAAAAATCACTTTAATAACTTTCAGAGTCATTGTCTGAAACCCGATATACATGCTAAAAGGTACAGCATCACAACTAGATGGTTCAAAATAACTTTTAGGTGATAGAAATTGTGAAAATAATCCAAGGACCGCTAGGCCTTGAACCATCCATATAATGAACTCTGTGCTAAACTGAAGAACCAAATTCCACAAACAACACTCATAAACTATCAATCCAGCTAGCAACACCATAAACCACCATGTTTAGTCATCTCAATGAATTAGATAAGGCCAATAGGATTTTCTGTTATGTATTTCACATTTTGAAGTCATGTTACAGCATATCATTCCCTTTAATTTTTTTTAAATGAAGAAATGAAAGGTTTCTAAATTTAAATACTAAATAAACATTTTTCTATATATGTGCGTATTTATAAAATGCTTTTAAATATTATTTTTCAACTTAAATGATAAAATGCTCCCCCCTCTCTCTCTATAAAAACTCGACCACGTGGCAAATTAAAAAGGGTCCTAGGAATTTATCAATTATAAATAATGGGGTCAGGTGTTTAATTAAAAATTTAAAAAAATCTAAAAAGCACATGTGCTCTTGGTCAGGATATGCTTTTTTATTTTTAATTTTATTTAGTTAGTTCTTTTTTATTTGAAGCTTTTGAAGTGATAATAAAATATTTAATATTTTTATAAACAATTAATTTAACGCTATTATCTGTCGTATTTTATTTTTGAATACTCTGTGTGAAAGCTAGATTTTAAATAGGAACTAACCTAAAAGGTTCTGTTTTTTGGCATTCCGTGTTTGTTTTTGTTTTCTTCTTGTCTTGCTAAATGCAATAAATAATTCTTTTGTTGCTTTAAAGAAAGTTGTAATTATTTAAAATACTACAATTTATTGTAGCAGACCGTGGTTCAATTTAAAACTTGAGAAAAAGCGAAAATATTTTATCAGAAGTTTGATACGTTTATTCTAATCGGTAAACAAAGATCTCTTCTGCATCAAGGTATGTAAATTTTGAAATATGTTTCAATAGAATTTGAATTATATTGATAAAAGAAAGTTTTAAATAGAAGGATTGAGTAAAAAACATTTTTGAATTATAAACTACCTTTAAGCTATATTGTTTAATTTTAAAAAGTTGAAAAACAAGGCTAAAATGGTACAATGAATCAAAAGTTTTACGAAGGAGCATCTTTTAAATAAAGATGCTCCTTCGTAAAACTTTTGATTCGTTGTACAATTATACCAATTATACGGAGTTTACTTGTAGAAAAAAGGCTAAAATGGTTTGCAATTTTTCGCCAACGACAAAAATTGAACCTTTAACAGGAACAAATTATCCGATTTGGGCTTTAAAAGTCGGAGCACTTTTACGTGGAAAGAAATCATTTAAATGCGTAATTTCGGATCCCGAGCCTGATATAAAAGATGAAGTCGCTTGGAAAATATGGAGTGAAAAGAATGACGAAGCCTTTGGAATTATAGTTACAACTCTATCAGATGAACAAGCAGGAATGTTTCTAGATGAAACTAAAGCAAAGAAAGTATGCAATGAATTAAAGAAAATCTACACGGGCAACCTAGAAGATAAGATCATTGATATTGGACTTGAACTTAAGAATATCAAGATGAAAAATAATGAATCCATAAATGAATATATGGCTAGAGCCAAAAATATTGCCTCTCAAAGTTCTTCACTCGGACACCAAATATCCCTAAGAGAACTAGCGTTTCATATTGTGCGAGGTATCCATCCAAGATTGGAAAAGATCGCTGTTGTACTGAGAACTAGAAGAGAATTAACTCTTGATGAAATTCGGCAGTCACTTAGAGAGGAAGAGAATCGAATGAATTCTAAGATGAATGGGAGTCATTCTGATGAAAATGAACAGGCTTACAGAAGTAAAGACAGAAGAAATCACTATCAACAGAATCGACAAAAGGAGTGTTTTGTTTGCCATAAAAATGGACATTTAGCTAAAGATTGCTGGTTCAAAAATAAGCGAATTGAAGAACAACATGGGAGAAGAAATGCAAATTCAAATACAAACTATAACAAACAAAATTTCAGAAATAATGCGAATACCGTCTCAAGCAAGCCTGCGGAACAAACTTTCAATACCAGCACAGATCGAGTTTTTGAAAACTTCTCAAATAATTATAGTCAGATACAAACCTGGTGTCTTGACTCAGGGTGTACTACGCACTTATCCCCACACTTGGACTGGATGGAAAATGTAATGCCTTATGAAAGTGAGATAAATTTGGCAGAAGAAGGTAAAGTTACACATGCTACAGCTAAAGGTGATATCAAGGTTTCTACTTGTACCGAAAACGGAATTGAGAATGTTCAAATTAAAGGAGTTCTGCATGTACCTAACTTAAGGTCTAATCTTTTATCAATATACGAATTAACTAACAAAGGAAATACTGTAATTTTCAATAGAGATGGAGCAAAGATTTACAATGCACAGGATGATTTAATTGCAGAGGCTCAAATCCAGGATAGGATGTATGTAATGGAAACAAGGTCCAGAGAAGAATACTCGGAAAAGACGGAGAATGTCATGACCACAAAAGATGATTTCTCAAATGTCAATATCAGCTTGTGGCATAGAAGACTGAATCATTTGAACGAAGCGTACATGAAAGAGATAATTCAACAGAATATGGTATTGGGGTTTAATGTTAAATTTAAGAACTTGTCAGAATGTGAAGCTTGTATAATGGGGAAATTGACTCGACAACCTTACCATCCCGTTACCACCAACTGTACAACCAAACCCCTTGAATTGGTGCATATGGATTTGTGTGGTCCAATGCCATACCAATCTCTAGGTGGATCAAAATACTTTTTTGTTCTGGTTGATGACTTCAGCCGAAGAACCTTTATCTACTTTCTGAAAAACAAAGATGAAACTTTGGGGAAGTTTGAAGAATTTAAGGCAAGAGTGGAAAATGAGCTAAACCTGAAAATAAAGGATGTGCGAACTGATAATGGCACAGAGTTCACTAATCACAGATTCAAGAATTTCTTAATTAAAAATGGAATACACCACCAACTCTCCACCACCTACTCGCCACAAAGTAACGGAGTTGCGGAAAGAGTAAACCGAACCCTAATTGAAACAGCAAGGACATTATTGTTTGATTCAGGATTACCCATGGCTTTCTGGGCGGAGGCAGTCGCTACTGCATCATATGTCAAAAATTGTACTCCACATAGGTCAATCAAGCTTGATACACCAATGGAGAAATGGAAAGGAAGAAACCCTCCATTCGACATTTCAGAATATTCGGTTGTTTGGCCGTTTGGCCCATTACACAACAACATAGAAGTAAATTTATGCCTAAAAGTCGAAAAGGTATTTTTGTAGGCTATTCTCTGAAAAGAAAGGCTTATCGAGTGTATGACATAATCACTAAGAAAATAGAAGAAGTAAGATCAGTAAAATTTGTCGAAAATGAGAAAGGAATTGATTATGCAAAAACTATTCAAGAAGACACAAATTACGACCATTTTTCATATAAAAAGGAAGAGGAAGATGATATTGAAATCGACCATCGGACGCGTCCAGAAACCTCAGAACTAAATGAAGAAACGATTCCCACGCTAGACAAACCTAACGAGGAAAGAAATGTAAGGTCAGGTCGCAAAAAGGGAGATACACAAGAAGTTTTAGAGGAAAAACACAGAGCAAAACTGAGAGAAGAAGAAATGAAATTTCTTGAACAAGGCCTTTGACGTTCGCAAAGAATAAAAGAAAGAAATAACGTGAATTTTATATTAGAACCAGAAGAACGTATTCCCGAAAATTATGAGGAGGCAATTAACTGTGAGAATAAATATGAATGGCTCGAAGCAATGAAAGAAAAACTTCACTCTATTAACAAGCATAAAGTATGGACTCTCGTTCAAAGAGAAAAGAATATGAAGGTCATAAACTGCAAATGGATCTTTAGCATAAAGAGTACGCCTAGTGAAGGTGTTTATAGAAAAAAAAGCTAGATTATTTGCTATAGGTTGTGATCAAAAATATGGCGTAGAATATGAGGAATCTTTTTTTACCAGTGATCAGAAAAGAAAGTCTTCGTGCAATTGTAGCCCTAGCAGCTCAGTTGAATTTGGTTATAACATCATATGATGTGAAGACCGCCTACCTTTACGGAGAATTGAAGGAAACTATTTTTATGAAACAGCCGGAAGGATTTGTTGAAAAAGGTGAGGAAGACAAAGTTTGCAAATTGTTAAAAAGTATATATGGACTTCCACAATCGGGACATTGTTGGAATAAAAAGATAAACGAGATACTGATACAACTGGGAATGGAAAGATCGCAATATGATCCATGTGTGTACACTTTTAGAAAAGGAAAGGAATATGGAATATTGGGTTTATACGTGGATGATCTAATAATAGCCGGAACGGATAAAACCTTTAATGGAAAACTAGCATCAGAGATAGGAAGATTTGTTGCTTTAAAAGAAAAAGGGGAGAATGAACCTTTCATTGGTATAGAGATAAGGAAAACAGAATACGGTTTTGATCTATCACAAGCCCATTATATCGGTAAAATCTTGAAGAAATTTGCACTCGAGGAATGTAACATTGTACAAACTCCGGGAGATCGAGACCAAAGTTTTGATGAATGTCAAGACTCCAAACCAGTAGACAGGACATTGTATCAAGAGATGATCGGATCCCTGATGTATTTGGCAACCGGAACTCGTCCAGATATTTCTTTTAATGTGAGCAATTTTCCCCGATTTTGCAATGATGCAAGAGAAGTACATTTAACAGGAGTTAAGAGAATATATAGATACCTGAAAGGCACCAGAGATAAAATGTAAAGATACAAGCCATCAGAAAATAGCATTCTTGTCAGCACAGATGCAAGCTGGTGTTCAACAAGTGACGCAAAGTCCTATTCCGATACACAGTTAAACTGGGAAACAACCTGATCAGTTGGAGAAGCAAGAAACAACGTTTGGTGGCTCTGTCTACATGCGAAGCCGAACTGATTTCGATATGCGAAGGGATGTGCGAAGTAAAATGGATTAAAGGACTTTTCGAAGAACTATGTAAGGATGCGAACTTTCCTACAACGCTTAAAACAGATAGTCAATCTGCTATCAAGTGGATTAAATCTGAAAAATAACTTCCCAGACAAAACATATGAACCGAAAATTGTATTTTATAAAAGATGCTGTGGAAGAAGGAACAATCGACCTTGAATTTGTTAGGAGTGACGAAATGGAAGCGGACCTATTAACAAAGAGTCTTCCCAAGGAGAAACTTAAAAACTGTATAAACTCTCTCGGACTTGTTTGATAGAATCTTCCACACAGGGGAGGGATTGTCGTATTTTATTTTTGAATACTCTGTTTGAAAGCTAGATTTTGAATAGGAATTAACCTAAAAGGTTTTGTTTTTTGGCATTCCGTGTTTGTTTTTGTTTTCTTCTTGTCTTGCTAAATGCAATAAATAATTATTTTGTTGCTTTAAAGAGAGTTGTAATTATTTAAAATACTACATTATCTTAATGATATTTAATCTCAATTATAATGATGAATAAATTTTATTCCATTTCAAATGTGTAAATTCATTATACAAAATTCTATCATAAGAAGAAAATAAAAAAAAACTTTTGCAATAAGTTATTAATTCTAAAACCGCCCATTACGAAGGTTTTCATCTTCTAGTTTTTTTTCTAAAGGGGGGTGTATCGAAATTTTGTCAAAATGAATCCAAAGTAACCATTATTATATTGATTATAATTGTCTTTTCTAATTACCATCAAATTTAAATCATCCAAATTGCTCGAAGCGATTTATTTTAATCGCTGCTTATGCAAAATTAAATTGTGATTTTCTCAACTATTTTTTGCTAAATATTTTAACCAATCTAGAATAATCTAGTCTAATCTCTAGAAAATATTATTTTTGAGATACCTTGGCCTTAGGTCAATAAATTAGCAAGGCTTGCTAGAAATGACTTTTGAACTTTCGAGCAAGTTGGATGACTTAAATTTTACGATAATTGCAATTTTGATTTTTTATTAATCAATTTGTCATAAAATGTATTCAATATGTAACAATTCATAGATTCATTTAATATAATAGGAATATTCTGATAAAGTTCTTGGAATATTTTCCAACTATCTCATCTATATGTCAGTAACCTTCATGATCATCCAGGTCAACAGAGAATCCCTTGAAGTCTCTAGTGCAGCTCTGGACCAAGTTACCTCACCTGACATCAGACCCAACGACATCTACAGAATGATGTTCCTCAGACTTCAAGCTGAGAACAACCTACTGACCTGTGGTGGAGTGTATGACCTGGACGTCAGTTTATTCTCTCTTCTCTGGGTCTCTTCATCACCTACTTCTCTATCCCATTCCAGATAGATCTAAACCTATATAAGTGATTAGTGTACTATATTCTCATTTTAGGCTTTAACTTTGAAGCATGATATAATAATTATATAAATAAATTTGTAAATCTAATATATTTTAACGCGATTTTTTTTCAAATAAAATAATTTTCTACTGTATTTACTGCAATGATAAAAAAATATAGATATTAAGAGCACTTGGTTCATCAGTGATGAAACATCCCAGCGATTTCGCCAGTTTAAATGGACATGGTCCTCCAACCAGCTTGAATTCTTGCCGATCTAACGTGAAAATTGGAGAATATTCCTTAGGAAAATATCCATCAACTCTATTAATCAAAGCTAAGTTGAATAACAGCTTGAATAAGGGCCAACCCTTTATTGATTGTGTGATTATCTATATGTATAATTGTCTTCTGAATAAAATTTGTTATTCCTCTAGGAGTTTATCAATCTATTTTTCTACACATGCACACTTACGGACAAAACTTAAGGAAGTTTTACGCTTTCAGCATGTATATAGGAATTCAGATAATAACTCTGAAATATATACAGTAACCTTTATTGAAGGCACCTGAGATAACCAAGTGTGAACAATTGCTTCTGTCTCCTTCAAAATTAAAAAAAAAAAAAAAAAAAAAAAACAGATGACCAGCAAAAACCACTTCTTCCAGTAAAATATTTTTACCTTTTTATATTTTATAAAAATAATTTTATAAGCACTTTTAAAGTAGAAAATAAAAACTGCTATATAAATTTTAGTTAGCATATGGAAAATATTATGACACAAGTTTTTCTAAACTGCAGCCTACGATCATTGTATGGCCAAATTGTAAACATCAGCCTTCATCCGATAATCGAAGTCAAGTAATGTCTGACCCGATCAAATCTCATTGTACAACTTAAAGTTGCTGTCATCTTTGACCTTAAATTGTTTATATACATCTATATGAGATTTGTGTATTACTTCGGTGGAGCACAAATCTCTTTCAAAAAATCTTCTAATTGCCTTTAAATAAAATAAACAAAAAATTGCTAATGACATGCGTCATTTGTTATAATAAATACCAATTATTTATATAAAAATAGACACTTCGGCCAGTTGGAGCTTTTTATTTTCTCAACGTTTCGACAAAAATTTTTTGTCTTCGTCAGGAGAATTAAATAAAAATAAACATTCGGCAAGGCGTTAAAAAATTGTTCTGAGGTTTGCAAGGGCGTTCTCACGTGATTTTTCGAATTTAGTACAACATCTAAAGCGCGAGTCAAATAACAAATATTAATCTCGTCAAAGACTATGATCTTGGAAATAAAAATATATAATAATAAAATTATAATAAATTAAGTAAAAATAAATAAATAAAGTAATATAATAATAATGATCACAAAGAAAATTATATAGATTTCTAACTATTATGTCCATTTTTATCTGGCTTATTAACTACTTTTTAAATTTAAAAATGAAGAATATTGTTGCGGAATATCTTCAAAATTATTTATAGTTCTTTTCCCAAATTCTCGTGATACCCATCCCTCTAAAAATAATCTTTCCTTTTTAAATTTTATATTCCTGTGAAATATCTCAATATCATTCCAATTTGGCCTATGTCCTGAAAATAATGCATGTTCCCCAATTTTGCTTAACGCCCTTCTCCCCAATAAACCCTGTTGGTGTTCCTTAATTCTGGTCTCTAAATTTCGGCAGGTTTCTCCTACATAAATTACGTTATTTGGTTTTGATGTGCTTATGTTATCCTTCATTATGTTATTTCTAGTTAAAAATTCCCTTTTTGTTCCAGTACTGTACCAAATATTATATTTACATTTTTTCAAAATTCTAGATATTTCGTTATCAACTTCTCTAATATAAGGAATTATTATATTATTGTAACCTTCTGTAGTTCTATTCGAATTTGGCCTATCTATTTCATATCTTCTAATCCATTTATTTATGAAGCCAACTGGGTATTCGGACTGTTTTAACTCCGCTCTAATTTTCTTTATCTCTTTTTTATAAATATCTTGGTCTGTATATACCTGTTTGGCTCTTTGTACAAGAGATTTTATCACCTGCCTTTTGTGTAATATAGGATTATTAGAATTAAAATTTAGATGTATCCCACAGTCTGTTGGCTTTCTGTAAACGCTGGTTATAATAGATCCATCTTCTTTACGGCTTAATCCTACATCTAAGAATGGTATAAATCCTTCTTTTTCTGTTTCAACAGTAAATTCTATTCCTATTTCTAAATTATTTAATTTGACAATGATCTCGTTAAGTTTTTCTTTTTGGATCACTGCGAAAACATCATCTATATACTGTCCCCATATCTTTATTCCTTCTATTAAAATTGCCTTTTTATCTATTGACGCCATTACAATGTCAGCTATTATCATAATGGTAGGGCAACCCATAGCAGTACCGTCTTTTTGTCTGTAAAATTTAGCCCCATATCTAAAATAAATATTTTCTAAACATAACCTAAAGCCTTCTATCATTTCATCTATTTCTAATCCTTTCATAACGCAATCTTGTCTTTTCACCTCGAAATATTCTTTAAGCTCTTTAAGAGCTAGACTTCTATTAATATTGGTAAAAAGCGATTTGACGTCAAAGGATACCATTATTTCATGTTCATTTAGCTTTAAATTTTTAGTGATATCTAATAACTCTTTCCTATTTCTATTTTCTAACCCAGAAATATTTCTTGTAGTCGGAATTTGGTTTTTAAGCCAGTCCGCCAAACCTCTGGTGGGGGCCTTGAATCCTGATGATGTTTTCGCAGTGATCCAAAAAGAAAAACTTAACGAGATCATTGTCAAATTAAATAATTTAGAAATAGGAATAGAATTTACTGTTGAAACAGAAAAAGAAGGATTTATACCATTCTTAGATGTAGGATTAAGCCGTAAAGAAGATGGATCTATTATAACCAGCGTTTACAGAAAGCCAACAGACTGTGGGATACATCTAAATTTTAATTCTAATAATCCTATATTACACAAAAGGCAGGTGATAAAATCTCTTGTACAAAGAGCCAAACAGGTATGTACAGACCAAGATATTTATAAAAAAGAGATAAAGAAAATTAGAGCGGAGTTAAAACAGTCCGAATACCCAGTTGGCTTCATAAATAAATGGATTAGAAGATATGAAATAGATAGGCCAAATTCGAATAGAACTACAGAAGGTTACAATAATATAATAATTCCTTATATTAGAGAAGTTGATAACGAAATATCTAGAATTTTGAAAAAATGTAAATATAATATTTGGTACAGTACTGGAACAAAAAGGGAATTTTTAACTAGAAATAACATAATGAAGGATAACATAAGCACATCAAAACCAAATAACGTAATTTATGGGATTAAATGCACAGAATGTGACAAAATTTATGTAGGAGAAACCGGCCGAAATTTAGAGACCAGAATTAAGGAACACCAACAGGGTTTATTGGGGAGAAGGGCGTTAAGCAAAATTGGGGAACATGCATTATTTTCAGGACATAGGCCAAATTGGAATGATATTGAGATATTTCACAGGAATATAAAATTTACGATGTACTAGAGCGCCATCTGTAATCAAATTATAAAACTATTTTAGAGGCGTATTATTCTTTTTAAAATAAAACAATTTCTACTGTCCTTACTGCGATGAAAAAATTAAAGGAAGGGCCTGGCTCATCAGTGGTGAACCCTCCCAGCGGTTTCGCCAGTTTAATCTACCATACCGCTGTTATATTGCATTTTTGGAACTTCCTTTTATAGGTGACCGTTGTAAGAATCTTGGAATGGGTATTTTAGAAGAACTATGGACATAAGCTTTTAGGACAGCAGAATTAAATATAATTATAAATATATAATATGCTTCGAGCAATCGCTCTTCCGCAAATATCAAATTGTGTCTTTTATTAGAACTATAATGTTACGATGTACTAGAGCGCCATCTGTTATCAAATTATAAAACTATTTTAGAGGCGTATTATTCTTTTTAAAATAAAACAATTTCTACTGTCCTTACTGCGATGAAAAAATTAAAGATAGGGCCTGGCTCATCAGTGGTGAACCTAGATGGCGCTCTAGTACATCGTAACATTATAGTTCTAATATAAGACACAATTTGATATTTGCGGAAGAGCGATTGCTCGAAGCATATTATATATTTATAATTATATTTAATTCTGCTGTCCTAAAGGCTTATGTCCATAGTTCTTCTAAAATACCCATTCCAAGATTCTTACAACGGTCACCTATAAAAGGAAGTTCCAAAAATGCAATATAACAACGGTATGGTAGATTAAACTGGCGAAACCGCTGGGAGGGTTCACCACTGATGAGCCAGGCCCTCCCTTTAATTTTTTCATCGCAGTAAGGACAGTAGAAATTGTTTTATTTTAAAAAGAATAATACGCCTCTAAAATAGTTTTATAATTTGATAACAGATGGCGCTCTAGTACATCGTAACATTATAGTTCTAATAAAAGACACAATTTGATATTTGCGGAAGAGCGATTGCTCGAAGCATATTATATATTTATAATTATATTTAATTCTGCTGTCCTAAAAGCTTATGTCCATAGTTCTTCTAAAATACCCATTCCAAGATTCTTACAACGGTCACCTATAAAAGGAAGTTCCAAAAATGCAATATAACAGCGGTATGGTAGATTAAACTGGCGAAACCGCTGGGAGGGTTCACCACTGATGAGCCAGGCCCTCCCTTTAATTTTTTCATCGCAGTAAGGACAGTAGAAATTGTTTTATTTTAAAAAGAATAATACGCCTCTAAAATAGTTTTATAATTTGATAACAGATGGCGCTCTAGTACATCGTAACATTATAGTTCTAATAAAAGACACAATTTGATATTTGCGGAAGAGCGATTGCTCGAAGCATATTATATATTTATAATTATATTTAATTCTGCTGTCCTAAAAGCTTATGTCCATAGTTCTTCTAAAATACCCATTCCAAGATTCTTACAACGGTCACCTATAAAAGGAAGTTCCAAAAATGCAATATAACAACGGTATGGTAGATTAAACTGGCGAAACCGCTGGGAGGGTTCACCACTGATGAGCCAGGCCCTCCCTTTAATTTTTTCATCGCAGTAAGGACAGTAGAAATTGTTTTATTTTAAAAAGAATAATACGCCTCTAAAATAGTTTTATAATATAAAATTTAAAAAGGAAAGATTATTTTTAGAGGGATGGGTATCGCGAGAATTTGGGAAAAGAACTATAAATAATTTTGAAGATATTCCGCAACAATATTCTTCATTTTTAAATTTAAAAAGTAGTTAATAAGCTAGATAAAAATGGACATAATAGTTAGAAATCTATATAATTTTCTTTGTGATCATTATTATTATATTACTTTATTTATTTATTCTTAATTTATTATAATTTTATTATTATATATTTTTATTTCCAAGATCATAATCTTTGACGAGTTTAATATTTGTTATTTGACTCGCGCTTTAGATGTTGTACTAAATTCGAAAAATCACGTGAGAACGCCCTTGCAAACCTCAGAACAATTTTTAACGCTTAGCCGAATGTTTATTTTTATTTAATTCTCCTGACGAAGACAAAAGATTTTTGTCGAAACGTTGAGAAAATAAAAAGCTCCAACTGGCCGAAGTGTATATTTTTATATAAATATGAATGCCGTTCAGGCAGCCTCTATCTTTACGAAAATACCAATTAATCATTGACTTTTAAAATTAATTTTCAGGTTTGGCCAAATTTTCTTGGTCAATTCATCAAGAAAAGCCCACCAAATATACGTTTCAAGCTGTTGGCCCTCGTCAAAGTTGAGATACAGCTTACACCATGCTAATAAGGTCCAAAAGTCTGAAAGGTTTACCTGGTTATTCTTGCTTTATCAAAATCATTCAGCCAATATTCTTGAATAATTAAAAATCGACAATTAGTTTATATTTTATTCCAACAGGTTGCGAAGCCATTACTAAGTTTAAGTTGCACAATCAGGAGATGACTTTTTTATTTAAAAAATGTTTTATTTCTTTTATACTAGGAATGTATTAAAGTTTATTTTTAAAGGTTTTTATATTATCCTAAATTTGGATTAATCTCAATTACAAAAACGTCCTCTTCTTATATATCAAAATTTTATTTTAAGCTGATGTGAGAGTTTGAAGAATGCCTACAAACAATTAATATATATATGTCATAATTTGTATATACCAAGATGTAACTCCAACACAATATATATGCAATGTATGATCCAAAAAGTTTTAATAAAAGCTAGGCCTAGCGAACTGGAGAGAACAACCATTACCAGGATTTCATTATCCAGGAAGTAAAGGTTATTACCCAGGAACTATAAAACTGGGTTCAAAGACCTTCTTCTTCCTGGAGGATGGTAATCATGAAAAAGACAATGGAGGTACCAATATCCAATCAGAGTTCAGCATGAATAGCTAACATCCAACTAAAAGTCGCCACGTAGACAATTTCAACCAATGAGAGCAATAGAGAGTTAACGAAGTAAATCTCGGACTCAAGTAAGTCGGTTGGGAGCTCGCCACCACAAGGAGCAAGACGTGCTTAAGCCCTTCTTACCAAAGGTAACCTCTTTGTTCAGCATGTGAAAGCCAAGTGCCCCATTAGTCTCTCAAAACCTTCTCTCCCTTAATCGCAAGGTCCTATTTTCAACCCCATCCTGTGTCCCTCTCGTTATTTCCCCTGTGAAAAACCCTACCATTACGACCAAACGACTGCGCTATCAACCACCACAAGGCACCAACCCTACAGTAAGTCAACAGGGTCTTACAACAATCAACAAACAAAACAATCCAAACAACCAATCAAAACGATAATATTATAGAGAATCGACAGGATTCTCACAGAGAGTCGACAGGATTCTCACATATATATGTTGTAATATATTCCAATATATATTTATATCCCCATTTGTTGTATAGATATAATTTAATTGCCAATTTAACAGAAATAAAATTTCGAGTGAGTGACAGTCGGCGCCATTTGAGGAAAAAGGTCCGAAAAACAAGTCGAGTTCCCAGGTGTGCCCCCTTCTTGCTCAAACAAATTAGTCTGGTTTGAGACACGATTGACAGACATCTCTCAACAGATCTCCCCACACCGGTGTCGGCTTCACTCACTCTATCGCCATCTCTATGGGGACATCCAACCTGTCTCGTCCTTTTGTGTAATCCCAATTCCACGCCTGAACCCACTCTAATCAGTGTGGCCATCACGACTGCAAACAACATGTCACACTAAATTCATCCAACAACAGCATAAACTACATTACTACATATATATGTCGTACCACAAGCACTAGCAGTCATGGGACCTCGTGGTCAGGCGTCAATGGGTAACACAAAAAGACGAGGCAGGTTGGATGTCACATAGAAGAGAGACCAGCGCCGAAGACACGGACAAGGTCCAAGAGGGTGTGATCTACACGAGATATAATCTGTTAGTGTATGGACTGTTTGTTGGTGTCCAGTGGAGGTCGTGAAACTTATTGGAAGTTCCTCTGGGCGGAATAGAATAATCTTGGTAAAATTGGACCTCGGACCTGCCCTGTCTTGGGTGCAGCGTGCAGCGTGTTGAATTTTAGCTACATTTTTGAGCTGTTACACTATTTATAATTATGGTACATATGTAAATCTAATGTATATTGACACATATATTACTACATATTACATATTACAGGATATTGTGTCCAACTTGACGACTGCCACAAAGATGTTTTTATCCATGCTATTATTATACTATTTTTTTATACACGCCTCCCCTTTGTTGATAATTGAATTATCAGACGAGACTAACTATTATTATTATATATTAAAATAATAATATACTTCCCACAATTTATATGTAATTCCATTTTCAGACATAAATTGTAGTGGTAAATTCTTATTTGGAAATATATATATGTCGTAAACCTGGGTAAGCCAACAAGTGAGTTGGAAGCAGTCGGGGTTGAGTGGCAAGGCGTGCAGAGTGGGAAGTCCGCACGGGACAGTACGGACTAAGTTTGGGATCAAAAGGCGCTCTCCCAGGACGTCTCAAGTGGCACCAGGACCGGGTGAAAGTTGAGGACTATTAGAGGAAAGCTCGGCGTCCAGCCTGAAGCCGCAGGGGCAGGGGGTAGCCAAAACGGCGGTCACGAGGGCCGCCGTGAGATGACAACGGATCTACTACTGAGCTTGCCTGTCAGAAATATCAACTGTAACTCTAGCTAACTGTCAACAGCTGGCCTGCCTTCTCTCTTCTTCTTGCTCGGATCCCCGGGGATTTATTCTCATTGGTCAGTGACTTATGTGGGTCATCCTCCCCTCCCCTGGGGTCCGGTGGCAAACTGGTGTCACTTTGAGACGAATGGAAAGACGACTTACTTTATTACTTACATAATGCAGGTTGTGATATTTTAGAGCAATAGAGTGGTTAAAAATAACCAATAGTGTTACAATTTATATGGGTGTATACTAATTTAACTATGGCCTGTCCTATGGTACAAAAATAATAAAGATTTAAGTTATATTAATAAAAAAAGTTATAATTACTTACACGAAATATGTGGTGAAGTCAGATAGGGACAGAGTTAATGGTTATTAATATGGTACAAGCTTATATAAGAACTATTAACTTATATAGCTTTGTTTAAATTACGATATATTAATATATATGTGGTTCAGTGGGGAAATGAGCACAACACAAGTTGGAAGGGGAACCTAAGCAACTAGATGGAGACAGGACTGGCACAGACTCCTGTGTCCTTTATAATCTCCAACTGTCTTAAAAGTTCCGAGGTGTTAACTAACGTGTGGTCGCCCCTTGGAATGTCGCTGGTATCTCAAGTGACCGGACTTTACCCTCCCATCTGGATTGCCTGTAGGTTGGCTTCATTATTTCCTGGAAGAATATATATTATGACATATATATATATATATATATATATATTTGAAATCAAAGTAGATATTTATTTAGATGTGCATTTTAAAAGGATATTATGGCAATATTTTTTTTTTCGAATGTTGAGATGTATGAATTTTCTATATTTTAAGGAATATAAAAAATAAAGAAGGCATATCCTGACCAAAAGCACAAGTGCTTTTTAGATGGCAGAACGCAATCTAGTGGAACAGAAATCAAATAAACATTGATTTAACCTGTTCCTTGATATTAGGCCAACCCAATTTCTTGATAAATCAAGAAAAGCCATCCATGAATTTATGTTATTTAAGGAATATATGTAATAATATCATATATATAGAAATGTATCTTATAGAAATATTCAAATAAAAATAATCTGTGTGGAAGTATAAGGAGAGGAGAGTTGGCTAGTAAGATGACACCCCTAGTCGACCACATGTCCTGTTCAGTCTGAAATAGATCTTTCTAGGAACTGGAAAGTTACTTCTCCGTGTGTTCTTACCATTTGAGGTCACTATTTTAGCCAACTGAAAATAGTTTAAGAGCATCTGGATTTGATTATCAGGGGACAATTCGGGCTGATGTCGTCTCTACGCCAGTTGTTCCCATGGTGGTCCTTGGACCTTCTCTTTCCTCTCCAATCTACTCCTCACCGGTTTTTGCTCATGGATCTTGTCTCCTGTATACATCCTTACAACTTGCCACTATCACAGCTGTTCGCAAATCACCGCACACATATGTAAATATAAAGATTTAAAATGTGGAATTATTGAGGTAATTGATGTATACTCATATAGATTTGCATATATATCTGAAAATACGCGGTCGTGAAATGAAAAGCATCATACTTGTATTTCAAATAGGTTTAGACCCATCTGGGATGGGATAGAGAAGTAGGTGATGAAGAGACCCAGAGAAGAGAGAATAAAACTGACGTCCAGGTCATACACTCCACCACAGGTCAGTAGATTGTTCTCAGCTTCAAGTTTAAGGAACATCAGTCTGTAGACGTCGCTGGGACTGATGTAAGGTGAGGTAACTTGGTCCAGAGCTTCAATAGAGGTAACTTGGTCTAGAGTTTCACTAAAGATGACTTGGGTTAGAGCCGCACTGGTGACTTCAAGGTATTCTCTGTTGACCTGGCTGGCTAAGAAGGCAATAGACACAAAGGTGAAGCCATTGTGAAAAATCCAAGAGAACCAAAATAAATAAATTATATTTCCAACAATAAATCCATGTAGTACTACCATTTCAATTATTAATATTAACAACTTTATCAAGAAGATGAAAATATGTATTGACAACGATATATTTAACTTCTTCATTATACCAGTATAGAAAGTAATTTTTGCCATCAATATATTCTTGCCAACATGAGGTATTTTTTTCTTAAATACTAGAATTTCTTGTCTAAGATAATAGCAAATATAAAAATAATTTGACAAAATAACCCAAATCACAATTTCAAGAATTAAGAATAAAACAGTCTCTAACCATTCATGATTAAACACATTATTATCTGGTTTAAACATCAAGATGGCGGTAGGTATGATAATAGTGATAAAGCAGCAAAAAAATATTATATTGATTAAAACCATATATATGAGAAAATTCACTTTATATTTATTATTATATGCTAAATTTGACTGACTTTTAAAATAAATTTTAAGTTTACAAATGTCATTTTCACATTTAAAAAGCAAAATCAAAACAATTAAATTAAGAATATTATATAAATTATCGTAAATTGCGACAAATACAATTTTTTTGGATAATATGTATTCACCATCAACACTTTCAGGTGAATAATTAAGATAAAAATAATTATCTTTGTTTAAAACAAATATTTGAATTACAAAAACAAATAAAAATATAATTTTAGCACATTTTACTTTGCCCATCATCCTTAGAAATATAGCAGTTGTATTCTTCTGGCAAAATGGATCTGCTAAAAATCAATTTAATTTTTGGGATTGGTAAGCTGTTGATGTTTGGTTGCCTTGGTTATAAAAAATATGTTTATTTTCATCGTAAAAGTGTAAGATAGCCTGAAACCAATGTATACAAGTTCAAATTTACAAAAGCTGCTATTGTGACTTATTCGTTGATCTGAAACTGAGCGTTCTACTCAGAGAAGTTCAAAAGATGCATTTTATAAATTCATTAAAAAGGATAGGTTATGTGTATATTGCACACATATACAAAATATATTTATATTAATGTGATAATAAAAACATCAATTTTATTAATAAATACACTCACGAACAATGGTATTAAAATTCAATAAGAACCATTTTATTAGAATATTTCAAATAAACTTAGAAACAAATATTGTATAGAATAAACTCTTGTGTGAATTATTTATAAAAAAATAATATAAATATTTTTCAATTATACCAAGTACTCAATGTTTAATTTAAAATCATTTTTTTTTCAAAAATAGATTGGGTACACAAGGTGTTCATTAAGTATAGGAATTTGCTAATGCTCAAACTGTATGCGTTCGACATGTTTACAAACTTAAAAGCAATTAAGTTTGTTCTTATAGATGAAAGAATAAGTTGACCACTTGCAAATGCTGTTATTGTTTGAAATTTACAAGAATAGATGAATATATAACTAATTGACTATTAAATTTTGTAACCTGATAATGAGGTTCTGGATCCTGAATAGAAAATTGATATTCTTCACAACACTATCAACAACCTTTTATTAAATGGATGAATTACATGACAACTATGGACTTTTGAAATATTATATTCTTGAGAGAAAAATATGGTGGCTAGGTAACTGAAACACACAGATATTATTAATCAAAAAAATTGAATTGTTAGTAAACAAATCAATATTTTTCATACCAAGTAGTAAGAACCAATTAAGTTTCCACAATGTAGTGTAGTATAAAATGTCCCAATCTTTCCATTATAATTCTAATAATTCCTATAACTCATCTATATTTTTTAAATAATAATTTTAATTCATTGTTTTTATCTTTAGATTATAACAACCTACCTAAATCAATGACAAGAAAATATTTCTTTTAATAACATCAAATATCTTTTCTTTAATTAATGTATTTTCAGTATTTTACTTTTATAGTGTTAAAAATAATATTAATAAACTTAAATCACTATTTTCACATGAATTATATAATAAAACAATAAATTTTAAATTAAAATTGTACTTTTATATGGGCTTTCTTAATTTTATTTTTTTATTTCGTCCATGTATTTATATAGGTTATAAGATCATTAACGCTGATATTTCTAATGAGGGAATAAATTTAAAAGATTATATATCAATGTTTCTTTGCGAATTTCTAATCTGGATTCATTTTTGAAACTCCATTACATTTGTTTTTATTTAAGAAAAGGAATAATTAAATTAAAGGCAAATTTATCTATTTCAAAAAGAGAACTCTTTATTGAGAATTTTGTTTTTTACACAGGTATGTTCAAAACTGTTAAAATGGCAATTCTCTCGGATTTCATGATATAATTATTTTGACCAGTGACCTGTTACTCTGTGGTGTGTTGCGGTGTATATATAGATGGATGTCTTAGTTAGTTAGTTGTGTTATCTTACCGTGATCGGTTTAATAAAATCCTCCGGTGTTCAGTGCCCTCTCATATCTTCCTCCTTTTTTCAACAGGTTATGGGCCCAGGATTACTTTAAAGAAATTGTAGCATCAAGGAAGTATTTCAAAAATGTCAAGCCTTTATCAAATAGAAAAATTGAATTCTGAAAATTTTGAAACATGGAAGATGCAAATGAAAATGATTCTTATCCATTCCGACCTTTGGGAATATGCAAATAGCATAAGAATCAAGCCTGAAACCGAAGTAGAATCCAACGAATGGGAGAAGAACGACCAGAAGGCGCTGGCTACTATAGTCCTAAGTTTGAGCCCTCCAGAAATAATACATGTTAAAAAATGCACAACTTCTGCAGAAGCATGGCAAATTTTAAATAAAGTGCATCAGCCAAAAGGGCCTGCAACTAAGGTTTTCCTTACGAAACAGTTGATCCTCTTGAAGATGAATCCTAATGAAAGGCTGCAGGACTACCTTAACAAGTTCAGCAGTTTAGCTGACAGGCTGAGTGAAATGGATGCTCAAGTCCCAGATGACTTCCTTTCTATCCTTTTATTATGTAGCCTTCCAGAGAGTTATGAAGGATTCAGAACAGCGATAGAAACTAGGGACGAACTGCCTAGCTTTGGAACTTTAAAAGTGAAAATGCTGGAGGAGGAAATTAGGCAAACTCAATTGAACGCCACAACTAATACCGAACAAGCTTTCCTTGGAAACCCAGAAAGAAAGAATTTGCCCAGCACATCAAAACCAAAGCCAAAGGGATTCCCATTTAGCTGCCACTTCTGTGGAAAAAAGGGGCATAAAGCTGCCGACTGCAGAAAAAGAAAGTCCAGGAACCCTAAAAATGAAATGGTTGCGTCCTTTGGGACAAAATATTTGAGCAAACTTGGCTCAAATGAATGGTGTCTGGATAGTGGCGCAACTGCCCACATGTGGAGCTCAAGAGACTCATTCGATCATTTTGAGGAGACTGCACCAGTGAAAATTACACTGGCCAATGGTGGATTCATTGAAGCTCTGGGAAAGGGGAAGGTAAAATTGGAATGTTCGGGTAAAAACGGACCTGTAACCTTATCCTTGGAAGACGTATTATTTGTTCCCGAATTAAACGGCAATTTGTTTTCCATCAGTAGGTGTACGGGCAAATATAATATTGTAAATTTCAAGTACAGAAAGGCTGAAATAGTGAATTTGCATACAAAATTTGCACACAGGCCTATGAAAGGAATGGACTTTACATCTTAAGTCAAATCAATTGTCCTAAGGCATTAGCGACAAGAGAAATTTGCATAGCTGGAGAGAAAAATTACGAAAAATGGCACAGTAGATTTGGCCATTTAAATTTGCAAGATCTCAAAAAGCTAAAAATGCAAAATATTGTATACGGCCTGCCAATTTTTGATGTTAAAAATTTTACCTGTGAAGTTTGTTTGAAAGGTAAACAAACAAGGCTACCTTTTCAGAAAGAGTCTTTTACGAGAGCAAGGGAACCACTGGAGCTGATCCATACTGATATTTGTGGTCCCATGAGAACAAAATCATTGGGTGGCGCCCTTTATTTTTCAACATTTATTGATGACTTCTCAGGATTTATCTTCACATTTATAATGAAATCAAGAAGTGAAGTATTCAAAGGATTTAGAATATTCAAAAATTATGCTGAGAAGCAAACCGGAAAAAGGTTGAAATGTATTAGAAGTGATAATGCGCCTGAATACCTTAGCAAAGAGTTCAAAGATTACCTAGAAGGAGAAGGTATAGGACGTCAGCTCTCTGTAGAAAATACACCTCAACAGAACGGTGTCGCTGAAAGAGCGAATAGAACTCTACTGGATATGACTAGGTGCTTCATGATCGAAGGTGATTTACCTGAAACTTTATGGGCTGAATTGATACATACATCAACTTTTATCAGAAATAGATGCCCGAGAAATAACGATTGTAAAACTCCACATGAGTTATTTACCAAAAGAAAACCTGTAGTTTCTCATTTAAAAATTATAGGAAGTAAATCGTTTGCCATGAATAATAGGCCGAATAGATCTAAATTCGCACCTCGCAGTGAGGAATACAAGTTAATAGGGTATTTCACAGAATCTAAGGCATACAGACTTTGGAAGCCTGGTACACGTACAATTATAAAAAGTAGAGATGTACGTTTTATTGAACCAGAATTATCAAGAATTCGGAATGATGTCATTGAAATCGATGTTAGTCCACAAAAAGATCCTTTTGTCAAGGAAATTCCTCTAGTTGAAGAAAAGGGAAGCACGTCCGAAGCTAAATCACAAACTGAAATTGAAAGTGAATCGGATCTAGAGATGTCTGATTTAGTGGACGAGCCGTCAGAAAGTGAAGTGGTCATTTCAAGAAGAGGAAGAGGACGACCAAGATATATTAGAACAGGAAAACCTGGCCGACCAAGAAAGGAGTACCCTACAGCCAATTTGTCAACGCAAGAACTTCTAGAGGCGAAATACTTGCCAGATCCAAAAGACGCAGAGGAAGCGCTGTCAGGAAGGGATTCTTATTTTTGGAAGAAAGCAATGGAGGAAGAGTTTGATTCCTTGATTGAGAACAAAACTTGGGAATTGGTTGATCCCCCTAAGAATCGAAACATCATAGGAACCAAATTATTATTCAAAACGAAATGCAATAGTGATGGTTCTGTTGAGCGCCATAAGGCTCGCCTGGTAGCAAAAGGCTATTCACAGCAGTACGGAATAGACTACGAGGAAACCTTTGCCCCAGTAGTGCGCCAAAGTACTATTAGAATGTTTTTGGCCTTGGCTGTTGAATACAACTTGATACTCCATCAGATGGACGTTCAATCTGCTTATTTGAATGGAGAAATTAAAGAAGAAATTTTCATGACACAGCCGGAAAACTTCGTCTCAAGAAAATATCCAGAGAAGGTATGTCGACTCAAGAGGGCCATTTATGGGTTAAAACAAGCTGGAATAGTTTGGCATGAAAAGCTTGACACTGAATTAAAGAATTTGGGACTGAAGCAACTTCAATCTGACAATTGTGTCTATATCAAGCATGATGAAGGTATTCTCCTGGTGGCAATCTATGTTGATGATCTGATAATTGCGGCTGAAAGAGAAGACACGTTGAAATCCCTTAAAGAAAGTATGAAAAGGATATTCAAAATAAAGGATCTTGGAGGGATAAATTGTTGCCTGGGTATAAGGATACAAATGAAAGAGGATGGTTCAATATCCATAGATCAAGAGAGATATATTGAAGAACTTCTGGCGAAATATAGGATGAAAGAGGCAAAGCCTATTTCTACACCCATGGACTCGAACTCCAAGTTAACAAAAATTTCATCTATAGAAGGTGAGAATGAGCCAATGAAAAAGGTAGAATACCAATCACTGATTGGATCATTGATATATCTCTCAGTGTCGACGAGGCCCGATATAGCCCATGCAGTTAGTGCTTTGGGACAGTTCAGTAATGATCCTAGGAGACAGCACTGGAATGCTGCCAAGCGTGTCCTCCGCTATTTGAAAGGCACCTCATGTTTGAGGATTACCTACAGAAAATCAAATGAGGCTCTTCATGGTTATGCCGACGCTGATTGGGGTGGAAACCTCGTGGATAGAAAATCTCATACGGGAATTGTTTACTTTTTGGCAAGAGGTCCAATAGCCTGGGAATCGAAGAAGCAGCAGACTGTCACTCTTTCGAGCACAGAATCTGAGTACATCGCACTTTGTGAAGCAGGAAAGGAGGCAGTCTACCTTAGAGCGCTGTTGGACGAGATGGGATTTGGTGAATTGCTGAATGGACCGACTGTTCTGAAGACGGATAACCAGGGTGCTCAACAGCTGGCGAGAAATCCGGTTTATCATGCCAGAACTAAGCATATTGACATCAAATGGCATTACATCAGAAGCATTTGCAGCGATGGACTTGTCGAGGTCGTCCACACACCAACCCAAGAAAATGTTGCCGACATCCTTACTAAAGGCCTACCAAGGTTTTTGTATGAAAAACACGTCACTGGATTTGGAATGTAGAAATCTGATGAATTGAGGGGAAGTGTTAAAATGGCAATTCTCTCGGATTTCATGATATAATTATTTTGACCAGTGACCTGTTACTCTGTGGTGTGTTGCGGTGTATATATAGATGGATGTCTTAGTTAGTTATTTGTGTTATCTTACCGTGATCGGTTTAATAAAATTCTCCGGTGTTCAGTGCCCTGTCATATCTTCCTCCTTTTTTCAACAAAAACATTAAATGAATTATATTCAATGCCAAATTTTATCTTGTTGATGAAATTAATGTTAATTAATATTAATATGTTATCAACACAGGTTTTAATTTGGGAAATACAAGCTATATTCCTATTGGCTTCTGAATATTTATATTTTTTTTCAACTTCTCATCAGTTGCTTTCTTAGCCAGCCAAGTGAACAGAGAATACATTAAAGTCACCAGTATGGCGCTCGACCAAGTCACCTCACCTGACATCAGTCCCAGAGACACCTTCAGACTGATGTTCCTCAGACTTCAAGCTGAGAACAACCTACTGACCTGTGGTGGAGTGTCTGACCTGGACGTCAATTTATTCTCTAATCTCTAGGTCTCTTCATCACCTACCTTTCTCTCCCATTCCAGATTGGCGTCAATTTATTTGAGTGACCAATTTTATTTAATTTAGAGAAACATCTTATTATACTATTTTGAAACAAACATATATTATTTTTTGTCGCCCAACACATATTCAAATCGTAAAGATAGAGGCTGTTTGCCAGCATTCATAGTTTTTCAAATTAAAGATACTTCAGCCAGTAAATCTTTTTATTATCCCGACGTTTCGAAAAAAATCAGGAGATCCTGACAAGGACAAAATATTTTTGTCGAAACGTCGAGATAATAAATAGATTTACTGGCCGAAGTATCCTTCATTTAAATAATATTTTCAGATGCTAACCATTTTTGTGAGCAGTTACTAAATATCTTTTAAACGTCTGTGTATATTCTATTGCTAATATGATATTACAAAGTTATATATGTTTTGTAAATGGAAAATCTTGATTTCATATATAGTCAAATTTTAATTTGACTATTTGTATATCTTTTTTCCTAATCTTTTTTGAAATTATTTTTCAAACTAGAGTAACTAAATTCGTATTTTATTGTTAATTTTTAATGAAGAATGTAATAATCGTTGATATTTTAATAAAAATTGACCTATGATGACACATCACAAAAAAAATAGAATATACACGAATATAAAAGATAAGTTGAATAAAACTATATTGAAGAAATATATATAAGAAGCTACGATTTTTTTTAAATATTTAAATTAATAATTGACTAGGTTACCAGTTTTTCTGCCAGAATGGCTGTTTACATGACCTTTAAAGTTCAAAACAAATAATTATTAATATATTTTTATTATGTTTGATATTAGTTTTTGTAATGATTGGTATAAACTGATATATTATATTGTTGCAAAGTATTTATTATATTTTATGTACAGATTATTATTTTTCATATTTATATATATTTCGGTACTCAGGAAACTTCCCTCATTGCTTAACTTGTATCTTATAAATGTTGATTTTGTTTGTTACTTGAATAAATTGCTGCGTTATCCTGAAATTTGTCTTTCCAGATTTCTACTTTACCTTCCAGGGAAAATCTGAAATGACATCTTGAAATATGTATTTTCATTATACCTTAAAGGTTATGAAGTATATGATAGTACTTTTTTTTACTAAGTAAATCTTATAAAGGACTAAAATATACGAATATTTATACTTAAAGTAAATTTAACTTTTACAAATGTAAAGGATCCCTGTACAGAGAACCAAGAAGTGTTCTTGAACTTCTTTATGAGCACGACCTCCAAGATTTTGTCTAATTTAGAATAATAAAAGGATAAGTAAAAAGAAAGAGTAAAAGTATTTAGATTTTTCTTACAAGGTTAAAAATACCATTTTGGTTGCTCGCACTCACTATTGAGGATAAATTTATGTAAAAATAGAAAGCCCATAAGCGATACCTGCTTGAAAAATTAAAAACTGTCCAATCAGGTACTGGATTTATTCAACTAATTCTTCATGAATTGTATGAAATATTTTACCACTATGACTTTCTGAAATATTAAATTTTGAGAGAGAGAGAGAGAGATTATATATGTTGTCTTGGTAACTAAACAACACAAACGTAATTATTCTACGCAAGAGTTGTTAGCACAATAATCAATAGATTCTTAAGACCAAGTAACAAAGATCACAAAAATAGTAAAGATGAAGGTTAGAATGAAATATGCTCTATTTTCTAAATTAATTTTATTAATTCCATTAAATCATATAATTATTGCTAACAAATCTCTTTATTCAATTTTTAATATTTCGTATAGAGGGATTCACAATACTAAATCAATGACAAGAATAATATTTCTTATAATATTTGCCAACTTCTATGTTCTCACTAATGCTTTATTTATATATTTCTTTTTCAGTATTAAAGATGAGATATATAAACTTTATTTTCTTCTTTCACGTTATGATAAAACAAGAAAAGACAAAGTGAGTCTTTGCCTATATATAACTTTTCTTAATGTAATCTATTCATTTTGTCCATTTATCCTTATAGCTCACAGAATTATTCAAGTAGATAATTATAATGTTGAATCTAATATAAAACATTATATATTGTCGCTTCTTTCTGAATTTATTATTTGGTTAAATTTACTAAAATTCAATTTCATTTGTTTTTATATTAGGAAAAAAATAATAAAATTGAAGACAAATATACCTATTTTAAAAACAGATATATTAATCGAAAATTTAAATTTTTGTACATGTATAATAAAACAATTAAATAAATTATATTCAATACCAAATACAATTTTAATAATCAAATTAATGGTAAATTTACTTCAAATGTTATCAACGCGTGGTTTTAATTTGGGAAGTACAAGCTTTTGGCTCACTGGTTCCTGGATATTTCAAAATTGTTTTATCTTTGTTTCCGTTGCTTTTTCGGCCAGCCAAGTCAACAGAGAATATATTGAAGTCACCAGTTTGGCTCTGGACCAAGTCACCTCACCTGACAACAGTCCCAGTGACATCTTCAGACTGATGTTCCTCAGACTTCAAGCTGAGAACAACCTACTGACCTGTGGTGGAGTGTATGACCTGGACGTCAATTTTATTCTCTCTTCTCTGGGTCTCTTCATCACCTACTTCTCTATCCCATTCCAGATGGGTATAAACTTATTTGAGTGAATAAATTATTTCAGGCCTAAAACTTAATCAGAGGCTGAGATATCAATTTATTAGAATTTCAATTCCCACCACCCCATTTTAAATATTCCCATGTATTTCCAACACATGTGTATTTCCAGGTATAAATATAATTTTCCTGATTTATTTTGGTATAATATTTTAAGAAGAAATGCTGAAAAAAAGCAAAGTTAAATTGTCAATTAAAGTCTTACACATATATTTCTTCTTACACTTAAAAAAAAAGCTTAATATTCAAATTCGGTTAATGAATGTATGCTTGACTGTTAATTTCAAATATATTATATATATATATATTTGGTATAACTTGGCATATTACCAATTCTTGAATAATTACAAATCAATGAATAGTTGATATTTGTTCCAACAGATTGCACAAGCCATCAGCAACTTTTACTTACACGATCAGTTGATACATTTCTCTTAATTTATCCACTTGATCTCATTACATTCTCACACTTGTACAATTATTCACGATGTAATAATTCAAAGATGTAAAATATATATATATATATGGTAATTTAAACCAACAACCCCATATTGTGTATATAACTTATAATAAGATTTAATGTTGTATAATAGAAACACATCTGTAAATGATTATACATATTATTGACATGTGTCTTTACATCATCATATGTAATGTAATTTGTACAAACAGGATAAATAAATAAAAATCTGTAATAGATTTAAGAGTTGAGCTAAGCAAGATATAGAAGTCATAACGTCAAGGTCGAGAGAGATTTCGAATTCCCACAACAAGACCACCCACACTGTTCACAGCTGGTGGAATGCAGGGCCCCCTCTCACACCTGGTGACACGCAGGGCCCCCTTTCTCAGAAACGGCTCCTTTCACATAAGGCCCCCCCTTCTTTAACCTATAAATACAATCACTTTACAGTCACTTGACAGTTTAGTTCACCCTCAGCTCAAGCTCACGTCGGTTGTCACCAAGGTCCTCCTCATTCACCATGTAGACTAGTAAGGACTCTTCTATCTCCTTCTTTCGCTCCTAGCTCAACTTTTATCTGTTAACGGAACTTTCTTAGTGCAACTGTGTCTTCGTTTTTTGTGTGGACATTCCCAAGCTTTCCACTCTGCCTCGACCACGACTGCCTGTACTCTGTGAGAACTTTTAAAGGACTTACAAGGTGCAGAGAGGTACTGGAAAACTCCCCATCCTGACTGTTCCTCTTGGTCAACACAGTATAGCGAGAGTCAACACTTTATCATCACAAAGTTAATCGACAGGGTTCTACAAGAGTCAACAGTAACTCATCATCTTATCACAGTAATCGACATGATTCTCTACAAGACTGACCAGGACTTCAACTTATTTCAATAGTCGACAGGATCCCTCATCACAGATAAGTCGACAGGTCCTCTCATTACATTAGTCGACAGGATGACCAAAACGAAGAATGACACAACGAAGAAGGTAAGCAGCCTGTCCAGATAGAAGCGAGAAAGAGCAAAGATGGAGGAACAAATCGACCATTTCAACGATACGACTGAGCAATCTACCCCAAACAAGAAACGACAATGGAGGAACAAACCGACCATTCCAATGAAACGACCAAACAACCTCTCCCCCCAACAAGAGACGATATATTTACGGAAAAAAACGCCGCCCCAAGGGACCTCCGCAGACCCGCTAATAGATCGCCAACGCCGGGAGCAAGCTGTCTGACCACCCCAACGACACAGTCGAAATTCCCACAAGTCATGGAATTCGAGGAGCAGAATGACGCAAACCCGGTGAGAAGTTCTCCACCTTCGGCCTGACATCGTCGAGACAATGCTCAAGGCGACAAGCCGCCATCAACTTTACAGAAGCTACAAGCTTCTACAAGCCTTACATGGAGCGCTTTCCACGTCAGCAGGAAAACAACCAAAGACCAAGTCTCCTGACTGAACTTTCATCAAAACTGTAAGTTTTAAAAAACTACCTAACTTTATCTTCAAGTTCACAACTTGATTCCCCCGTAAATTTTGTATTTATATTTTCACTTTAAGCATTTTAAAATCAATTTTTACTTTTTTAATATATTTTTTTATTTATTTATCAATTTTTTTTTATTCAATTATCAAAACTTTAACACTCTCATTTATCAAATTCACTTTAATTTTTAATCAGATTATAAATTTCAAGTTATTACTCTCAATTTTACTTTAAAAAAATAATAATTTCGCCCATCACGCATTTTTACCAATTTACTAATCTTACATGCCTTTCTTAAATTTACCTAAAATGGCATTATCCAAATCTACAACTTGAAAAAATAAAATCTCGTCATATCATAATTCAAAATTTATTTTTGTTTCTTAATATCATTTTCATACCAAAATATACCCATTTCTTAATAAATTTCTTAAAATTTTGAAAATATTATTATCATATTCACCATTTCAACTAAATGCCCCAATTCAAAATATTATTGTCACTATCATGACTTTGCCCTTTTACAAGGATCATTTTCGCAACCATAATCAACGATAAAAAAAATCAAAATTTTAAATATAAATCAACATAAATGAAACGGATTTTTTAATTTTAGAAAAAAATTGTGATTTCTCTCCTGAGAGACAATATCTTCAAAATCACAACTAAGAAAAACAACTATCTTTCCCAAAACAAGTTAAAAATAAAAATCCCATCAACTAGCACGCCAATAGCTAAATTAAGTCACAGCCTTCCAAAACTATTACAATTGTTAAATTCCAACATAGCTACACTCCCTCGTACCTTCCTTTTACATGCATAATTAATCAACTATACATCTCTCTCAACAAACGTTACAACACCCTCACATCACTATCTCCAATTGGAAACAATTATTAGTGTGCGTCTTCACAAACAAATCCAATTTCGAGCCCCACGAGCCCCATTACGTCGCCCCATTAAACACTAAAAAAAATTCGCATTAAACGTGCCATATCCAATAACAACATAAATATTCGCGATGTGTTTTGTACAACCACCACCCATGACTTTAGTAAATTTGTTATTCATGGTGAAACAGGTTAGATTCTGTACCAAACAACGACTACACGTGACACCTTTTCATTCACAATTTTTCACTTCGTGTCACAGCGCCACACCACAAAACCTTTTCACTTTTCAGGCCAAAGACGCCTTCATGCCTGTGACACATCTCACCTCAAAGCGTGTCCACGTCGAAAGTCGAACTTTCACTCACATATAAACCTGACATCACTGAATAACATTTTTACTAAGTCTAAACTAACTTCGAAACACAACCACTTACGAACATCGAGAAAACTATATTTTCAAATAGTCCATAAAAGTGCCAACCTCAACAAAAGAAGCGAGAGAAAGTCAGTTCCAAGTAAATGACAAAAATAACAAACAACCCGCACGAGTGACCCCCCAGTAATAGGATCCCTTGAATCTATTTCAATTACATATCCCCGTCCTTCCTCCCCTCACAAAGCTATCATCTTGACCGCTATCTTCATGATCGCCATTTTTTAAAACACATTTTTAACACTAACCATTTAGGTTTTCTTAAAAATTTTACCAACGCCTTAATCACAACACACAACATACATTAAACATTTTACATGTTAATTGATATCACCAATTAAAACAATTTGGTTAAGTCTCATATAGACTATATAAGGAAAAGAGATATAATTATCTACATATCACCTTTTTGGATAAACGAGAATATTGTTCAATATTCCACTACTTAACATATATCCAATCATTAATAACCTTTAATTATATTATAATTTTTGTATAAAATCTTGAATATTTATTTATTTTTTATCTTTCAATTATATAATCAATTTTTAGTCCAACATTATTAAAAAAAAACTTGAATCAAATTTATTTTTATTTTTCCTAATATTATTTTAGTATTGCAAACATCTAATTGTTTCAAAAATTAGTTTTATTTTATTATTTATTATATCTTTTATATATTACATGTTTAATTTTCTCCACTTACACTTTTTGTACCCGCAATCATATTTCTATATTTCTATTCACTATATTTTATATTTGCTCAAATAACTTTATTATATGACAATGTTTATCATCAACTATCGTTTTCAACAATCATATTCTTTAACCAATCCACTGTACTTTTCATCACTATCTATTTCAGCCATTGCTTCACTTCATTGTAGAAAAACGACAGCACTGCTTGGCTTTTTTTTTTTTTTTTTGATTTCGTAATTTCAACAAACTCTTTGAACACAGTTCGCCAGATTTAAAAATCCTAACTTCTGGCCTGAACACGCTTCAAGAGTTAATTTCAATCATCCGCAGAGCACAATCACCAACGCATGCAGAAAGCGTTCACTTTTTTCAACTTTCAACTTTTTTTTTTCAGCTATAGCGGACCACATTCAACCTTTGATTTCGAGTCAAGTCAGACCACCTACTGTCACTACAATTCTACTTATCGCATGGCTCTATTTCACTCCTTTCCCAATCATATAAATAAACAACTTTTCTTCAGCAACTTTTAACCCAATAATCCTAAAATTGTGACAAAGCACTGTAACCCTTATATAGGATCGCAAGTGAAACATTGCCAAGGAAGACAGCTCAAGTATATATCCTCGCTTTGCACCTGGACCTGAGTATTTGGTTTACATGTGCACTTCTAACAATTGCATATTCTTCAACTACTAACCCTGTCCAACGCCCGCCAATATTCTCTTAGAATGTGAATTTTTATGTTATCATTTTATATCAATCATCATTTTTTTTAATCAAACAAAAATGTCATTTTTATTTCACTTTTATATATCCAAACAAATCATCTTGTTATAGCCCTTTTTAACCCTCACAGTTTAAATTAATTAAAAGAAATTTTAATTACTTACCTGTGTTAAAGAGGCTTTACCCGCTTAAACCCGGATAAACCCTTTCACTCCCGGGGCCCATCTATGGTAATTTAAACCACCAACCCCATATTGTGTATATAACTTATAATAAGATTTAATGTTGTATAATAGAAACACATCTGAAATGATTATACGTATTATTGACATGTGTCTTTACATCATCATATGTAATGTAATTTGTACAAACAGGATAAATAAATAAAAATCTGTAATAGATTTAAGATTTGAGCTAAGCAAGAGATAGAAGTCATAACGTCAAGGTCGAGAGAGATTTCGAATTCCCACAACAAGACCACCCACACTGTTCACAGCTGGTGGAATGCAGGGCCCCCTCTCACACCTGTGACATGCAGGGCCCCCATTCTCAGAAACGGACCCTGTCACATAAGGCCGCCCCGTCTTTAACCTATAAATACAATCACTTTACAGTCACTTGACAGTTTAGTTCACCCTCAGCGCAAGCTCACGTCGGTTGTCACCAAGGTCCTCCTCATTCACCATGTAGACTAGTAAGGACTCTTCTATCTCCATCTTTCGCTCCTAGCTCAACTTTTATCTGTTAACGGAACTTTCTTAGTGCAACTGTGTCTTCGTTTTTTGTGTGGACATTCCCAAGCTTTCCACTCTGCCTCGACCACGACTGCCTGTACTCTGTGAGAACTTTTAAAGGACATACAATGTGCAGAGAGGTACTGGAAAACTCCCCATCCTGACTGTTCCTCTTGGTCAACACAGTATAGCGAGAGTCAATACTTTATCATCACAAAGTTAATCGACAGGATTCTACAAGAGTCAACAGTAACTCATCATCTTATCACAGTAATCGATAGGATTCTCTACAAGACTGACCAGGACTTCAACTTATTTCAATAGTCGACAGGATCCCTCATCACAGATAAGTCGACAGGTCCTCTCATTACATATATATAAATTGAAATTGTTGTGAGTGAGTTGAATATGAAATTATATTTATAGCAAAGAGATACTAAAACGAAATTATAATTCACTAATATTGAATATAATTCATTTTCATCCAAATTCTGCATCAATTATTGTATATTTGCAAAGACCCATAATCTTTTAACAATAGCTTATTGTTTATTTCAATCGCTATAGTAATAGTAAAAATTGAATATTATATTGCATATTAGGTAGAAGAGTACATAACAGGAATAAATGAATTTATATTAATATATGTAACCTATGTAAATTGACTGTTTTTATATTTCGAATGCATCTATTTGACCTCAATTCTGATAGATAACAGTTTAATTCAAAGTGATGATTAATATCTAATATATAAATAAGTTTATCAGAGAAATGAATCTTAAAATAAGCATATAATTTAAAATTAGTGAAAAGAATTATTAGTCAAAGATTAAAGCAAATTTGCTTTTATAATTTTTTTGTAGAAAATAATAAAAGAGGAGCATTGAGAATAATATCTTAATATTTATGCAATATTTTACAAATATCTTCCAACTAGCAGTTTATTTACATACAATCCTTATGATAAAAAAATAAATAAAATAGAGTTAACTTTGATTTTAAGAGGGCGAATATAACAACTACATAGAGAGAGTCATTTATAATTTTTAAAAAAATCATTTAAAATGAAAGGCAGTCTCCGAGGATGAGTTTCTTACTTTATTACACTTTCTCTCAAGCTTTCGGGAATTGTTATTTCTTCCACAGGAGTTGTATGCTCCTGTAGAAGGGTTTACAGTACCCGAAAGCTTGAGAGAACGTTCAATAAAGTAAGACACTCATCCTCGGAGGCTGCGTTTGATTGAAATTTTTATTTCAGAGAAATCTTTCAATTTTGCAAAAAAAAACATTTGTTTACTAACAAAATTTATAAATATAACCTAGAATTTCAGAGTACAAATTTATAATAAACTGTTAATTTTAAATTTAATCAAAAATTATTAATAACAAAACCTATTTGATATGCTGAGGTCGAGTAAATATAAACAAATTACCCTCTAGTTACCAAGGTAACAATACAATAACAATAATGATAATGATAATTCTCAAGTCCATTTTATTTGGAACATAGAAAAAGGAGGAGTTATAATTTAAAATGCTCAGTGGAGTAAATTTCAGAAAAATTTCCATCATAATATAATATTTATTTTTCTAATTTATAAATTAATTCTAAATAGCGCTATCAATTATTTTTCAAATAATCCACCAGAATATTTAAAGATTTCAAATTTATCAACATTACAAAATATCACAAAGCAATAACGCGCCATCTATATATATAAAATAAAATGATTTAAAAGCGCGAATGTTTCTTTTATACAAAAAACGAACTTCTACTGTCCTTACTGCGATGAAAAAATATATTGGGAGGGCTTGGCTCATCAGTGGTGAACCCTCCCAGCGGTTTCGCCAATTTAATCCACCAGACCGCTTCTCAGAGCTCTAAAACTGTATTGGATCATTCTGCTTTTATATGCTACACTGAAGGATGGAATCTTAGAAATGGTTTTCAAGTAAACTATGGACATAAGCTTATAGGACAGTAGAATTGCATTCAAATATTTCCTTCGAGCAATGCTTTCCAGCAAACTATAAAGACAAGGCCAGTTAGGCATAAATTAACACAAAGCAATAACGCGCCATCTATATATATAAAATAAAATGATTTAAAAGCGCGAATGTTTATTTTATACAAAAAAACGAACTTCTACTGCCCTTACTGCGATGAAAAAATATATTGGGAGGGCTTGGCTCATCTGTGGTGAACCCTCCCAGCGGTTTCGCCAATTTAATCCACCAGACCGCTTCTCAGAGCTCTAAAACTGTATTGGATCATTCTGCTTTTATATGCTACACTGAAGGATGGAATCTTAGAAATGGTTTTCAAATAAACTATGGTCATAAGCTTATAGTTATAGTTCGCGCTTTTAAATCATTTTATTTTATATATTACAAAATATGTTTACTATATATTTTGAAATTATTTATAAAACTATTAATGTTTTTCTTCTGGCCTTCTTTTACACTATAAGAAAGAAAATTAGCAAAATAAAAAATAATTTAAAGAGTAAATTAAAATATTCATAAACTATTAAATACAAAGTCTATTTTTGTATATATATGGTATTAATTAATATAATATATTTATATTGTCCTATTACAGTTATAGCGAATAATTCTATAGCATCTTTAAAACCAGATAAAGAAATTTTGCATAATGAATGGCCCTTACACGAAATTTTTCTTCTATTTTTATAGAGAGTTTAATTTGGTTCAATTTTTTTGTATTATCATAATATTTGTTATTATTTTAGGGAAGAAATGTTAATATTTAACAAGAAATCTTTCAAATAACATAAATATATTGATTCCCAAAATGCCTTTATATTCTAGTATAATGAAGAAGTTGAATAAATATTATTTGATACCAATATTTATCTTATTGATAAAACTGTTATTAATAATAATTGATATGTTATCAAAAAATTGATTTAATATTGGATATCTTGGGCATTTGTTCTGGTGTTCTTGGATATTTTATAATTCTTTCTTTATGTATCAGTAACCTTCATAGCTAGCCAAGTCAACAAAGAATACATTGAAGTCACCAGTATGGCTCTGGACCAAGTCACTTCATCTGACATCAGTCCCAGTGACATTTTCAGACTGATGTTCCTCAGACTTCAAGCTAAGAACAACCTACTGACCTGTGGTGGAGTGTATGACCTGGACGTCAGTTTTATTCTCTCTTCTCTGGGTCTCTTCATCACCTACTTCTCTATCTATTCCAGATGGGCGTCAACTTATTTGAGTGACCAATTTTATAATAATTTAGAGAAACATCTTAGTATACTATTTTGAAACAAACATATATTATTTTTTGTCGCCCAACACATATTCAAATCATAAAGATAGAGACTGTCTGGCCGGCATTTATAGTTTTTCAAATTAAAGATACTTCGGCCAGTAAATCTTTTTATTATCTCGAAGTATCGATAAAAATCAGGAGCTCCTGATGAGGACAAAATATTTTTGTTGCAACTTCGAGATAATAAAAATATTTACTGGCGAAGTATCCTTAATTTGAATAATATATTCAAATGCAAACCATTTGTGTGTGTGTGTGTGTGTGTGTGCGCAGTTACTAAATATCTTTTAAACGCCTAAGTATATCCTATTGTTAATATGATATTAAAAGCTATATAAGTTTTGTAAATGAAAAAGCTTGATTTCATATATAGTCAAATTTTAATTTGACCATTTGTATATCTTTTTCCTAATTTTGAAATTATTTTTCAAACTAGAGAGTAACTAAATTCATATTTTATTGTTAATTGTTTATAAAGAATGTAATAATCGTTGATATTTTGATAAAAATTAATCGTTGGTGACACGTCACAAAATATTCCTTTATATATAATAAGTCCTTTTAAAGGACTATAATTTGAGAATACTTATACCTAAAGTAAATGTAACGTTTACAAATGTAAAGTATCCCTGTACAGAAACCAAGATGAGTTATTGAACTTCTTTATGAGCACTACCTCCAAGATCTTGTCTAATTTAGACTAATAAAAGGATAAGTAAAAAAAAACAAATGTAACAGTAGTTAGAATTTTCTTAAAGATGTAAAATATACCATTTTGTTTTCTCGCACTCACTATTGAGAATAAATTTATGCAAAAATAGAAAGTCCATAAGCTATACCTGCTTGAAAATATAAAACCTGAACAATCAGGTACTGGAATTATTCAACTTATTCTTCATGAATTGTATGAAATAAATTACCACTAGGGCTTTCTAAAATATTAAAATTTTGAGAGAGAGAGATTACATATGTTGTCTTGGTAACTAAACAACACAAACGTAATTATTCTACGCAAGAGTTGTTAGCACAATATTCAATAGATTCTTAAGACCAAGTAGCAAAGAACACTAAAATAGTAAAGATGAAGGTTAGAATGAAATATGCTATATTTTCTAAATTAATTTTATTAATTCCATTAATTCATATTATTATTGCTAACAAATCTTTTTATTCAATTTTTAATATTTCGTATAGAGGGATTTACAATACTAAATCAATGGCAAGAATAATATTTCTTATAATATTTACAAACTTCTATGTTTTCACTAATGCTTTATTCATATATTTCTTTTACAGTATTAAAGATGAGATAAATAAACTTGAGTTTCTTCTTTCACGTTATGATAAAACAAGAAAAGACAAAGTGAGTCTTTGCCTATATATAACTTTCCTTAATATAACCTATTTATTTTGTCCATTTATCTATATAGCTCATAAAATTATTCAAGTTGATAATTATAATGTTGAATCTAGTATAAAACTTTATATCTTGATGATTCTTTCTGAATTTATTATTTGGATACATTTATTAAAATTCAATTTCATTTGTTTTCATATTAAAAAAGAAATAATAAAATTAAAGACACATATACCTATTTTAAAAACAGACATATTAATCGAAAACTTAAATTTTTGTACAGGTATAATAATAAATTTAAATAAAATATATTCAATACCAAATACAATTTCAATAATCAAATTAATGGTATTTATAATTCAAATGTTATCAACCCGTGGTTTTAATTTGGGAAATACAAGCTTTTGGCTCACTGGTTCCTGGATATTTCAAAATTGTTTTATCTTTGTTTCCGTTGCTTTCTCAGCCAGCCAAGTCAATAGAGAATACATGGAAGTCACCAGTATGGCTCTGGTCCAAGGCACCTCACCTGACAACAGTCCCATCGACATCTTCAGACTGATGTTCCTCAGACTTCAAGCTGAGAACAACCTACTGACCTGTGGTGGAGTATATGACCTGGACGTCAGTTTTATTCTCTCTTCTCTGGGTCTCTTCATCACCTACTTCTCAATCCCATTCCAGATGGGTATAAACTTATTTGAGTGAATAAAATATTTTAGACTTTAAAATTAATCGGAGACTGAGATATAAATTTATTAGTATTTCAATACCAACCACCCCACACTAAATATTCCCACACATTTCTAACATGTGTGTATTTCTAGGTATAAATATTATTTTTAAATATAAATTTCAAAATACAAATATTTTATTTGAATATACATTATTATATGTTATAATACCTTGATAAAATTGGCGTTCACCCACTGAAATATTGGTAAAATAAATGATATTTTGATCCAATATATGCCTTATTAATTTTAAATATATATATATATAAACTATAATTCCTTTTTAATATTTATAAGTTACACGCTTTAATGGGATCCCTTCAAATATCATAATTATATAAGGTATTTATATTCAATAAGAACCATTTATTAGAATATTTTGAATAAACATAAAAACAAATATTGTATTGATTATGCTCTCTTTTGACCATTAAATTCTGGAACCTGATAATGAGGTTCTGGATCCTGAATAGAAAATTGATATTCTACACAACACTCAATAACAACATTTTATTAAATGGATGAATTACATGACAACTATGGATTTCTGAGATATTAATGTCTTTAAATAAAAATATGGTGGCTAGGTAACCAAACAACACAGATATTATCAATCAAAATAATTGAATTGTTAATAAACAAATCAATAGTTTTCATACCAAGTAGAAAGAACCAATTAAGTTGCCAGGATGCAGAGTAGTATAAAATGTCCCAATATTTCCATTATAATTCAAATAATTTCTGTAACTCACTTATATTCTTTAAATAATAATTTTAATTCATTGTTTTTATCTTCAAATGATAACAACCTACCTAAATCAATGGCAAGAAAAATATTTCTTTCAATAACATCAAATATATTTTCTTTAATAATATCTTTTTAATAGTTTATTTAATAGTTTTAAAATAATATTAATAAACTTAAATCACTATTTTCACATGAATTATAAAATAAAACAAGAAATTCTAAATTAAAATTGTACTTTTATATGGGCTTTCTTAATTTTATTTTTAATTTTGTCCATATATTTATATAGGTTATAAGATTATTAAAGCTGATAATCTTAATGTGAACATAAATTTAAAAGATTATATTTTAATGTTTCTTTGCGAATTTCTAATCTGGATATCGTTCTTAAAACTCATTACATTTGGTTTTTTTTTTAGAAAATAAATAATTAAATTAAAGGCAAATTTATCTATTTCAAAAACAGAACTCTTTATTGAGAATTTTGTTTTTTACATAGGCATATTCAAAACATTAAATTGATTATATTCAATACCAATTTTATCTTGTTAATGAAATTAATGTTAATTATAATTGATATGATATCAATATGAGGTTGTTAGATATTATTTTATTATTATTACTCTGTAAATGCTTTTTTTATATTTGACCAGGAGTGCCTGGTCACGTGTGTGTGTTTGATTGTATATATAGTGTGTTTGAAAATAAAGTGAGTGTTAAGTTGAGCTTTTGTGAGACTCGTGCTTTCACGCAATAGTTAGAGCTCGGAGAGCACGCTTCATTTTAGGACAAGACCTCGGCGCTGACTATACCTCTAGGCAGAAGAGTGAGCAATAAGAGAACCAGCCAGAAAGAAGATTGGCTAACATTTTGGGCCCTCGAGCCGGATCCAGGTTACAGGATTAAGGCTACAAGACTCAAGTTACAAGATTAGAGTTGTAAGATTAAGAAGAACTCACTCTTGATTAGAAGTTAAAGTTTTAAAATTCGGAAATTCAATTTGTCAATAATAAGATAATCAAGAAAAAAAAGGCCTATGCAAATTTAGGCAAGATCATAACAAAAGAAGAAGTTATGTAAATAAGGTTTTAAGAAAGTTTTGCAAATTGGATTCAAAAGATAAAACAGAGGTATAGTGCGTTAAGCAATAAGTTAAGAACAAAAAGCAAGTCTAAGCCATGAAGCGAGCTATAAGAAGTAGAGCCGTTCAAAGAATGACTATCTCCAAAATGATTAAAAGGATGGAGGCAGAATTGGATGGGGAGGCTCCCTCGGAGAAGTTCGTAAGAGTTAATTACAGAATAATGGAGGAGTATATGGTGAAGATCCGGGATGAAGATAAGTTAATTTGGGAATTGATGCTGGACGATGAGGAGAATGATGGCAGGGTGCTAGAGGAGGAGAGGGATACAGTGATCCATTATTATGGGAAGTGGATAGATCTTGAAAATGAAATAAATCATTTCCTCAACTCTCTGAAGAAAAATACGGAAGCCCTCCATGGTGCTAGTTCGGAAAAGGGCTCGCTGCCTGGAACAAAGTTTGCCGATTGCCCAAATTGGATTTGAAGATCTGCGATGGAAGCAGTTTAGAAGTCAGGATGAGTGAGAAGTCAAGGGTTGTAGGAGTTACCTTGATGAAAGGAGTTGATCCAGCTTCTATTAAGGAAGATGCTGGGATTGTGGTATCATCCGAGCAAATGGTAGAAGAGACATCCAAGCAGATTGCCGTTGAAGAAAGTAAAAAGGCTCAAGTAGTAAAAGGGCATTTTGCTGAAGACGGTGAAAAGGCTCAAGTCAAGAAGAAGTCTGTTGTAGAAGTTGACGGAAGTCATAGGGCTGAAGTTGAGAAAGAATCTGTTGAAGCAGATGAAGAGAAAGGGCTGGATGTGGAACAAGGAATGGATTCAAAGAACACTGAAGAAGTGAAGCTGCTATATGCAGAACAAGGTACTGATTCAAAGATGGCAGAAAAGCTATATGCAGAACAAGGTACTGATTCAAAGGTGGCAGAAAAGCTAGATGCAGAACAAGGTACCGATTCAAAGGTGGCGGAAAGGCAAGAGGCAGATTTAGAGAATGGGAAAGACTCAGAAGCTGAAACCAAGGACAATGAAGTAGGGGATTCTAAAACTGCAATCAAAGGTTATGAATCGGTGAGCAATTCTAAAGCGGTAGCTGAAGGCGCTGATCAAGTGGAGATTTCAGATGGTGAAACTGAGTCCATTGATGATATTGAGGAAAGAGCTGTCAGAGTTCCAGCATCGAGGAAATTGGTGGAAGCAAGACAAACTGGAGATGCGGAATTTAAAGTAAAAGGATACTATTTGCCTGATCGCCCTGTATTTGGGTGTGAATCCAAGGCTGCGCCTGTGCGGCCAGTATTTGACGACGCTTCCTGTCGAGGACGCAACGGACTCTCGTTGAAACGATATTTGAAGAGGAGACCCAAGTCTGCTGAAAAGAATCCATGAAATAAGGATGGAATTTTGGGAAAATAAATTTGGAGTTTTGGCCGACATGGGAAGATATTTTCGGATGATCGCCATTAAAGAAAGTGATTGGGACTACCTCAGATTTCTTTGGAAGAAAAAGATGGACAACTGATGGTTTTTGGGCGGGAAATTGTTGTAGACGATTTTAATTAAGTGCCCCGTACCTCAAAATCCGGAAGAAAAGGAAATGGTTGAATGATGTTGCAAAGGTTGGAGAAAGTAAAACGCTTTCTAAACAGGGTTGTACCATCCGGATCACCTATGTGAAGAGAGAACCAATAGAAAAAGGTTCAATTGGCAAATATCTTCCAAACAATAAAATGCAACTTGTATCGAAGGAAACTGTTTCTGGAGCTGTAGTAACTCCAATATTATATACTCCGGCCAGTTCTCCAAAGGGGCAAGTGCCTACTCAGGCGAAAGGTCTTAATTTAGGAGACAAGTCTCCAGAAAAGTCTGGTAAAAGTGCTAAACTGGAAGGGATTGCGAATCCAGTAGATTATAGGACTAATATTGAGCGGTTTGAGATCTCTAAAGAAGATTTCGGAATCCTATGACTGCTCTAAGCCTGCAGACGATACCTCTGGGCCTTCAGATGATACCTCTAAGCCTGCAGACGATGCCTTAGCATCAGATCCTGATTCTTCAAAAGGTAAAGCTCAAGGTTCTCAAGAGGTTCCAGAAATTGCAGTAGAAGATTCTGGCAAAAAGTCTGCAATTGAGGATTCTCAACCTTCAGAGTCTCTTGATGTGGAGGGTTCTGGAGTGGGGGCTTCAAGCGATGTAGAGGTAAGAGCTCAAACAAAGAGCCCTAAAGCCATATCTTCCAAAATATCTTACATGAAGAAAGAAGAGTCCAGCATAGACTTGGAAGAGGAAGACACTGGAAGAAACGAACCCTCTCCAGCCTCAAACACCTTCAAAGCCCTTGAACCCACAGATTCTAAAGAAATTGATCAAATCATTGTGATGCTACCGAGAAACAAAGTTACAAATGTTAGATTTTACTATAGGCCTTGAATACCTATTTCGAAAAGAATTGTTTAGGGTAATCGTTTGATATTTGAAAAGAACATTGCGCACAAAAGATTACATTTGAACAATCCAAGGTTATAAGGACATTGGGTTTGGGATGGATACAAAGTGAAGATTGTTTCTTATATGGAGTTCAGTCGTTGGAAAATACATCGGCGACTACCACGAGCGAAATGCTTTCCTTCATCGCCAAGTTAAAAGATCCCTTAAGATGGTTGGCACCTGTCCATGTAACAGGAAAAATAATGGTTCAAAGGTTATGGATGGCGGAATTACATTGGGATGATCCGATGGATGAATCATTGATTGAGACATGGACTACTTTAAGAAAGGAATTGAATTTCATAGGAAGATTGAGAATACCCCGATGGTTGGGTCTCGGAAGGAATAGCCAGGGAGTGCAGTTGCATGGATTCGGTAATGACTCTGAAGACGCCTATGCGGCAGCTGTTTACATAAGAATTCCCACTGATGATGGAGTCAGTATAGGACTGTTGGCATCAAAGACTAAGTTGACTCCCATTCGGAAGATGTCAATTCCACGCTTAGAGTTGTGCGCAGCTCTTCTCCTGACCAGACTAGTTAAATATAATGGAAGAGTTGAGTATCAAACTGGAGAGTGCTACCTGTTGGTCCGATTCTACCATAGTCTTGAGTTGGTTAAGAACTATGTCTAGAAATCTCCTTACTTTCATCGGCAATCGTGTCGCGGAGATTCAGAGTTGTCCACAAGTCAGGGAGTGGCGCTATGTTCCCACAGGAGATAATCCAGCGGATATTGCCAGGCGAGGAATTCTGGGGTCCGAGCTGAAACAGTCTTCCAGCTGGTGGACAGGACCTACCTGGTCATCAGCGGAATCAACAGAATGACCTAGAATGCCTCCTGTGTTTGAGAACCAAAGTCAAACTGAGCTCCAGAGTTCCTGCCCTCAGTGAAACACCTTTCTTGGTGGCTATCGGAAAGATAAGCTCGACCTTTAATGGATATATACGAAAGGTGGCCTGGATATTGCATTTTTGCCATAACTGCCGTAACAGTGCGGAGCGATATCAGTCGCACTTAAGCCCAGCCGAACTGAGAAATGCTCATGGGGGAATACTTCAAGCAATTCAGTGCCAGCATTTCAGATAGAAATAAGAAGTTTGACCACTTTAGGATCAGTGAAGCTCACGGGCAAGATTTGTGGTTTGACACCGATCCTCGACGATCAAGGAATCCTTGGAGTCGGCGGTGGATTGAAATGGGCTCCATCTATGACATATGAACAAAACCATCCTGCGCTATTGCCTTCATCAGGAAAGGTGGCTCAGATGATTGTTCAAGTGGTTCATATGCGGACTTTGCACGGAAGTGTGCACCTGATGCTGTCCACATTGAGACAGAAGTATTGGATGCTGAGAGCAGAAGATCAGGTGAAAAGATGCATTCGAGAGTGCGTGACATTCTGTCGATACAATCGCGTCACTCAAGGCCAGCTAATGAGCGATTTACCCAAGGAGAGATTAACACCGGGTAAACCCTTTTCAATCAGTGGTGTAGATTGTGCTGGACCTGTGAACCTTCGATTGTCCAAGGGTAGAGGTCGAAAGATGGAAAAGGGCTACATCTGTCTATTTGTGTGCTATGTGACCCGAGCCGTATATCTTGAATTGGTCCCAGATGCCTCTACACCCACCATCATGTCGGCTTTTAAGCGATTTGTAGCGCGAGGAGGGCACTGCACTCAGCTATATGGTGATCAAGGAACAAGTTTTGTAGGAGCTGCATGACAGTTACGTTCACGTTTCTATCTGGCTCAGGATCAATTAAAAGAACTAGCTGCCGTGTGGGCTAATGATGGAACTAAGTGGAAGACCATCTCTCCCAATGTCGACATCAATACGTTAGTATTGATAAAAGAGGAAAGAATGCCCCCTGCACGGTGGCTTATGGACAGAGTGATGGAGACACATCCTGGGTAGGACGGTCTGGTACGGGTTGTTTCGGTGCGGACATCGGTTGGAGTGCTCCGAAGACCCTTGGTGAAGCTGGTGCTGCTGCCGGTGGCCCCTCCGGAACTTGATGGGACCCATCAACTTGGAGAGGAATGTTAGAGATTATTTTATTATTATTACTCTGTAAATGCTTTTTTTATATTTGACCAGGAGTGCCTGGTCACGTGTGTGTGTTTGATTGTATATATAGTGTGTTTGAAAATAAAGTGAGTGTTAAGTTGAGCTTTTGTGAGACTCGTGCTTTCACGCAATAGTTAGAGCTCGGAGAGCACGCTTCATTTTAGGACAAGACCTCGGCGCTGACTATACCTCTAGGCAGAAGAGTGAGCAATAAGAGAACCAGCCAGAAAGAAGATTGGCTAACAGAGGTTATAATATAAGAAATACAAGCTTTATGCTAATTGGCTTCTGGATATTTCATAATTCCTTTAACTTCGCATCAGTTGCCTTCTCAGCAAGCCAAGTCAACAAAGAATACATTGAAGTCACCAGTATGGCTCTGGACCAAGTCACTTCATCTGACATCAGTCCCAGTGACATTTTCAGAATGATGTTCCTCAGACTTCAAGCTAAGAACAACCTACTGACCTGTGGTGGAGTGTATGACCTGGACGTCAGTTTTATTCTCTCTTCTCTGGGTCTCTTCATCACCTACTTCTCTATCTATTCCAGATGGGCGTCAACTTATTTGAGTGACCAATTTTATAATAATTTAGGGAAACATCTTAATATACTATTTTGAAACAAACATATATTATTTTTTGTCGCCCAACACATATTCAAATCATAAAGATAGAGACTGTCTGGCCGGCATTTATAGTTTTTCAAATTAAAGATACTTCGGCCAGTAAATCTTTTAATTATCTCGAAGTATCGATAAAAATCAGGAGCTCCTGATGAGGACAAAATATTTTTGTTGCAACTTCGAGATTAAAAAAATATTTACTGGCCAAAGTATCCTTCATTTGAATAATATATTCAAATGCAAACCATTTTTTTTTTTGCGCAGTTACTAAATATATTTTAAACGCCTGTGTATACCCTATTGTTAATATGATATTATAAAGCTTTATAAGTTTTGTAAATGGAAAAGCTTGATTTCGTATATAGTCAAATTTTCATTCGAATGCTTGCATATCTTTTTTTTTTCCTAATTTTAAAATTATTTTTCAAAATAAATTAAATAAATTCATATTTTATTGTTTATAAAGAATGTTATAAAATTCATCGTTGATATTTTGATAAACATTGACCTATGATGACACATCATAAAAAATGCAAAAAATACGAACATAAAAGATAGGTTGAATAAAATTATATTAAAGAAATATATATAGGAAGCTAAGTTTTTTTTTATATAGAAATTAATAATTGACTATGTTTCCAGTTTTTCTGCCAGAATGGCTGTTTACATGACCTTTGAAGTTTGAAACAGATGCTTATTTTTTTTATTAGGTTTAATATTAGTTTTCGTAATGATTGGTATAAACTGATATATTATATTGTTGCAAAGAATTTATTATATTTTATGTACATATTATTAATTTTTATATTTATATTATTAATTTTTTTCTACTTTGGAAACTTTCCTCATTGATTAACTTGTATCTTATAAATGTTGATTTTGTTTGTTACTCAAATAAATTGCTGTGTTATTCTTAAGTTTGTCTTTCCTGATTTTCTATATTACATTTCAGGGAAAATCTGAAATGACATCTTGAGATAAATATTCCCCCTATACCTTAAACATTATGAAGTATATGATAGTTCTCTTTTTTTACTAAGTATACCTTATAAAAAACTAAAATTTACGAATACTTATAATAATTATACTTAAGGTAAATGTAACGTTTACAAATGTAAGGAATCCCTGTACATAGAACCAAGAAGAGTTCTTAAACTTCTTTATGAGCACGACTTCCAAGATCTTTTCTAATTTAGTCCAATGAAAGGATGAGTAAAAACAACAAATGTAAAAGTAGTTAGACCTTTCTTACAAGATGCAAAATACCATTTTGTTTGCTCGCACTCACTATTGAGAATAAATTTATGCAGAAATAGAGAGTCCCTAAGCGATACCTACTTGAAAATATAAAAATTGACCAATCAGGTACTGAATCCAATTATAAAAATTACATTTTATATAATTATTCAACTAATTCTTCATGATTTGTATGAAATAAATTACCATATGGCTTTCTAAAATATTGAAATTTTGAGAGAGAGATTACATATGTTGTCTTGGTAACTAAACAACACAAACGTAATTATTCTACGCAAGAGTTGTTAGCACAATATTCAATAGATTCTTAAGACCAAGTAGCAAATAACAATAAAATAGTAAAGATGAAGGTTAGAATGAAATATGCTTTATTTTCTAAATTAATTTTATTAATTTCATTAATTCATATTATTATTGCTAACAAATATTTTTATTCAATTTTTAATATTTTGTATAGAGGGATTTACAATACTAAATCAATGGCAAGAATAATATTTCTTATAAAATTTATAAACTTCTATGTTTTCACTAATGCTTTATTCATATATTTCTTTTACAACATTAAAGATGAGATAAATAAACTTGAGTGTCTTCTTTCAGGTTATGATAAAACAGGAAAATACAAAGTGAGTCTTTGCCTATATATAACTTTTTTCTTAATATAATCTATTTATTTTGTCCATTTATCTATATAGCTCATAAAATTATTCAAGTTGATAATTATAATGTTGAATTTAGTATAAAACTTTATATCCTGACGATTCTTTCTGAATTTATTATTTGGATACATTTATTAAAATTCAATTTCATTTGTTTTCATATTAAAAAAGAAATATTAAAATTAAAGACACATATACCTATTTTAAAAACAGACATATTAATCGAAAATTTAAATTTTTGCACAGATATAATAAAAATTTAAATAAAATATATTCAATACCAAATACAATTTCAATAATCAAATTAATGGTAATAATAATTCAAATGTTATCAACCCGTGGTTTTAATTTGGGAAATACAAGCTTTTGGCTCACTGGCTCCTGGATATTTCAAAATTGTTTTATCTTTGTTTCTGTTGCCTTCTCCGCCAGTCGAGTCAACAAAGAATACATGGACGTCACCAGTATGGCTCTTGACCAAGTCACCTCATCTGAAAACAGTCCCAGCGACATCTTCAGATTGATGTTCCTCAGACTTCAAACTGAGAACAACCTACTGACCTGTGGTGGAGTGTATGACCTGGATGTCAGTTTTATTATTTCTTCTCTGGGTCTCTTCATCACCTACTTCTCTATCCCATTCCAGATGGGTATAAATTTATTTGAGTGAATGAAATATTTTAGGCCTTAAACTTAATTGGAGGCTGAGATATCAATTTATTAGTATTCCAATACCTACCCACCATTCTGAATATTCCAACACATATGTATTCCTAGGTATAAATATAATTTATAAATATAAATTTCAAAATACAAATATTTATTTTGAATATACATCACTATGTTATAATACCTTGATAAAATTGGCGTTCAACCAACTGAAATACTGGTAAAATAAATGATATTTTGACCAATATATGCCTCTTCAATTAAAAAAATATTTATAAACTATAATTTCTTTTTAATATTTATAAGTTACAAGCTTTAATGGGATCTCTTCAAATACCATAATTATAGAAGGTATTTATATTCAATAAGAACCATTTTATATAAGAATATTTTGAATAAACTTTGAAACAAATATTGTATAGAATAAACACTCTTGGGAGAATTATTTATAAAAAATAATATAAATATTTTTCAATTATACCAAGTACTCAAGGTTTTATTTATAATCCTTTTTTTTTTTTTCAAAAATAGATTGTGTACACCATGATGTTCATTAAGTATTGGAATTTGCTAATGCTCAAACTCTATGCGTTCAACATGTTTACAAACTTAAAAGCAATTAAGTTTGTTCTTATAGATGAAAAATAAGTTGATTACTTGCAAATACTTTTATTGTTTGAATTTTACAATAATAGATGAATATATAACCAATTGACTATTAAATATTGTAACCTGATAATGAGGTTCTGGATCCTGAATAGAAAATTGATATTCTGCACAACAGTATCAACAACCTTTTATTAAATGGATGAATTACTCGACAACTATGGACTTCTGAAATTTTATATTCTTGAGAGAAAAATATGGTGGCTAGGTAACCGAACAACACAAGCTATTATTAATCAAAATAATTGAATTGTTAGTAAACAATTCAATAATTTTCATACAAAGTAGAAAGAACCAATAAGTTAACACGATGCAGTGTAGTAAAATATGTCCCAATCTTTCCATTATAATTCTAATAATTGCTTTAACTCATCTTTATTTTTTAAATAATAATTTTAATTTATTGTTTTTATCTTTAGATGATAAACAACCTACCTAAATCAATGGCAAGAAAAATATTTCTTTTAATAACATCAACTATCTTTTATTTAATTAATATATTTTTAATAGTTTATTTTATAGTGTTAAAAAATTATTAATAAACTTGAATCACTATTTTCACATGAATTATATAATAAAACAAGATATTTTAAATTAAAATTGTACTTTTATATGGGCATTCTTAATTTTATTTTTTATTTTGTACATGTATTTAAAACGTCGAGATAATAAAAATATATACTGGCCGAAGTATCCTTCATTTGAATAATATATTCAAATGCAAACCATCTTTGTGTGTGTTTGTGTGTACGCAGTTACTAAATATCTTTTAAAAGCCTGTGTATATCCTAGTGTTAATATGATATTATAAAGCTATAGAAGTTTTGTAAATGGAAATCTTGATTTCATATATAGTCAAATTTTCATTCGACTGTTTGCATATCTTTTTTTTCTAATTTAAAAATTATTTTTCAAAATAAATTAACTAAATTCATATTTTATTGTTTATAGAGAATGTTATAAAATTCATCGTTGATATTTTGATAAACATTGACCTATGATAACACATCATAAAAAATGCAAAAAATACAAACATAAAAGATAGGTTGAATAAAATTATATTAAAGAAATATATAAAGGAAGGTAAGATTTTTTTTAAATATAGAAATTAATAATTGACTATGCTTCCAGTTTTTTCTGTCAGAATGACTGTTTACATTACCTTTGAAGTTCGAAACAGATGCTTATATTATTTTTTATTAGGTTTAAAATTAGTTTTTGTAATGATTGGTATAAACTGATATATTATATTGTTGCAATGTATTTATTATATTTTATGTATATATTATTAATTTTTATATTTATATTATTTATATTTTTTTCTGCTTTGAAAACTTCCCTCATTGATTAACTTGTAACTTATAAATGTTAATTTTGTTTGTTACCCAAATTAATTGCTGTGTCATCCTGAAGTTTATCTTTGCAGATTTTCTACATTACATTCCAAGGAAATTTTGAAATGACTTCTTGAGATAGGAATTCTAATTACACCTTAAACATCATGAAGTATATGATAGTACTTTTTTTACTAAGTATACCTTATAAAGGACTAAAATATATGAATACTTATACCTAAAGTAAATGTAGCGTTTACAAATGTAAAATTATTTAGACTTTTCTTACAAAAGCAAAATACAATTTTGGTTGCCCGCACTTACTATTGAGAATGAATTTATGCAAAAATAGAAAGTCCATAAGCGATGCTTACTTGAAAATATAAAACCTGACCAATCAGTTTCCTGATTCAATTTCAAAAATTACATTTTATATAATTATTCAACTAATTCTTCAAGAATTGTATGAAATAAATTACCACTATGGCTTTCTGAAATATTAAAATTTTAATAGACTGAGATTACATATGTTGTCTTGGTAACTAAACAACACAAACGTAATTATTCTACGCAAGAGTTGTTAGCACAATAATCAATAGAATTTTAAGACCAAGTAGCAAAGATCACAAAAATAGTAAAGATGAATGTTAGAATGAAATATGCTATATTTTCTAAATTAATTTTATTAATTCCATTAATTCATATTATTATTGCTAACAAATATTTTTATTCAATTTGTAATATTTCGTATAGAGGGATTTACAATACTAAATCAATGGCAAGATTAATATTTCTTATAATACTTGTAAACTTCTATGCTTTCATTAATGCTTTATTTATATATTTCTTTTACAGTATTAAAGATGAGATAAATAAACTTGAGTATCTTCTTTCACGTTTTGATAAAACAAGAAAAGACAAAGTGAGTCTTTGCCTATATATAACTTTTATCTTAATGTAATCTATTTATTTTGTCCATTTATCCATATAGCTCATTGAATTATTCAAGTTGATAATTATAATGTTGAATCTAGTATAAAACTTTATATCTTACCGATCCTTTCTGAATATATTATTTGGATAAATTTATTAAAATTCACAATTTCATTTGTTTTTATATTAAGAAAAAAAAATAAAATTGAAGACAAATGTACCTATTTTAAAAACAGATATATTAATCGAAAATTTAAATTTTTGTACATGTATAATAAAACAATTAAATAAATTATTTTCAATACCAAATACAATTTTAATAATCAAATTTATGTTAAATATACTTCAAATGTTATCAACCCGTGGTTTTAATTTGGGAAATACAAGCTTTTGGCTCACTGGCTCCTGGATATTTCAAAATTGTTTTATCTTTGTTTCTGTTGCCTTCTCCGCCAGTCGAGTCAACAAAGAATACATGGACGTCACCAGTATGGCTCTTGACCAAGTCACCTCATCTGAAAACAGTCCCAGCGACATCTTCAGATTGATGTTCCTCAGACTTCAAACTGAGAACAACCTACTGACCTGTGGTGGAGTGTATGACCTGGATGTCAGTTTTATTATTTCTTCTCTGGGTCTCTTCATCACCTACTTCTCTATCCCATTCCAGATGGGTATAAATTTATTTGAGTGAATGAAATATTTTAGGCCTTAAACTTAATTGGAGGCTGAGATATCAATTTATTAGTATTCCAATACCTACCCACCATTCTGAATATTCCAACACATATGTATTCCTAGGTATAAATATAATTTATAAATATAAATTTCAAAATACAAATATTTATTTTGAATATACATCACTATGTTATAATACCTTGATAAAATTGGCGTTCAACCAACTGAAATACTGGTAAAATAAATGATATTTTGACCAATATATGCCTCTTCAATTAAAAAAATATTTATAAACTATAATTTCTTTTTAATATTTATAAGTTACAAGCTTTAATGGGATCTCTTCAAATACCATAATTATAGAAGGTATTTATATTCAATAAGAACCATTTTATATAAGAATATTTTGAATAAACTTTGAAACAAATATTGTATAGAATAAACACTCTTGGGAGAATTATTTATAAAAAATAATATAAATATTTTTCAATTATACCAAGTACTCAAGGTTTTATTTATAATCCTTTTTTTTTTTTCAAAAATAGATTGTGTACACCATGATGTTCATTAAGTATTGGAATTTGCTAATGCTCAAACTCTATGCGTTCAACATGTTTACAAACTTAAAAGCAATTAAGTTTGTTCTTATAGATGAAAAATAAGTTGATTACTTGCAAATACTTTTATTGTTTGAATTTTACAATAATAGATGAATATATAACCAATTGACTATTAAATATTGTAACCTGATAATGAGGTTCTGGATCCTGAATAGAAAATTGATATTCTACACAACAGTATCAACAACCTTTTATTAAATGGATGAATTACTCGACAACTATGGACTTCTGAAATTTTATATTCTTGAGAGAAAAATATGGTGGCTAGGTAACCGAACAACACAAGCTATTATTAATCAAAATAATTGAATTGTTAGTAAACAATTCAATAATTTTCATACAAAGTAGAAAGAACCAATAAGTTAACACGATGCAGTGTAGTAAAATATGTCCCAATCTTTCCATTATAATTCTAATAATTGCTTTAACTCATCTTTATTTTTTAAATAATAATTTTAATTTATTGTTTTTATCTTTAGATGATAACAACCTACCTAAATCAATGGCATGAAAAATATTTCTTTTAATAACATCAACTATCTTTTATTTAATTAATATATTTTTAATAGTTTATTTTATAGTGTTAAAAATTATTAATAAACTTGAATCACTATTTTCACATGAATTATATAATAAAACAAGATATTTTAAATTAAAATTGTACTTTTATATGGGCATTCTTAATTTTATTTTTTATTTTGTACATGTATTTAAAACGTCGAGATAATAAAAATATATACTGGCCGAAGTATCCTTCATTTGAATAATATATTCAAATGCAAACCATCTTTGTGTGTGTTTGTGTGTACGCAGTTACTAAATATCTTTTAAAAGCCTGTGTATATCCTAGTGTTAATATGATATTATAAAGCTATAGAAGTTTTGTAAATGGAAATCTTGATTTCATATATAGTCAAATTTTCATTCGACTGTTTGCATATCTTTTTTTTCTAATTTAAAAATTATTTTTCAAAATAAATTAACTAAATTCATATTTTATTGTTTATAGAGAATGTTATAAAATTCATCGTTGATATTTTGATAAACATTGACCTATGATAACACATCATAAAAAATGCAAAAAATACAAACATAAAAGATAGGTTGAATAAAATTATATTAAAGAAATATATAAAGGAAGGTAAGATTTTTTTTAAATATAGAAATTAATAATTGACTATGCTTCCAGTTTTTCTGTCAGAATGACTGTTTACATTACCTTTGAAGTTCGAAACAGATGCTTATATTATTTTTTATTAGGTTTAAAATTAGTTTTTGTAATGATTGGTATAAACTGATATATTATATTGTTGCAATGTATTTATTATATTTTATGTATATATTATTAATTTTTATATTTATATTATTTATATTTTTTTCTGCTTTGAAAACTTCCCTCATTGATTAACTTGTAACTTATAAATGTTAATTTTGTTTGTTACCCAAATTAATTGCTGTGTCATCCTGAAGTTTATCTTTGCAGATTTTCTACATTACATTCCAAGGAAATTTTGAAATGACTTCTTGAGATAGGAATTCTAATTACACCTTAAACATCATGAAGTATATGATAGTACTTTTTTTTACTAAGTATACCTTATAAAGGACTAAAATATATGAATACTTATACCTAAAGTAAATGTAGCGTTTACAAATGTAAAATTATTTAGACTTTTCTTACAAAAGCAAAATACAATTTTGGTTGCCCGCACTTACTATTGAGAATGAATTTATGCAAAAATAGAAAGTCCATAAGCGATGCTTACTTGAAAATATAAAACCTGACCAATCAGTTTCCTGATTCAATTTCAAAAATTACATTTTATATAATTATTCAACTAATTCTTCAAGAATTGTATGAAATAAATTACCACTATGGCTTTCTGAAATATTAAAATTTTAATAGACTGAGATTACATATGTTGTCTTGGTAACTAAACAACACAAACGTAATTATTCTACGCAAGAGTTGTTAGCACAATAATCAATAGAATTTTAAGACCAAGTAGCAAAGATCACAAAAATAGTAAAGATGAATGTTAGAATGAAATATGCTATATTTTCTAAATTAATTTTATTAATTCCATTAATTCATATTATTATTGCTAACAAATATTTTATTCAATTTGTAATATTTCGTATAGAGGGATTTACAATACTAAATCAATGGCAAGATTAATATTTCTTATAATACTTGTAAACTTCTATGCTTTCATTAATGCTTTATTTATATATTTCTTTTACAGTATTAAAGATGAGATAAATAAACTTGAGTATCTTCTTTCACGTTTTGATAAAACAAGAAAAGACAAAGTGAGTCTTTGCCTATATATAACTTTTATCTTAATGTAATCTATTTATTTTGTCCATTTATCCATATAGCTCATTGAATTATTCAAGTTGATAATTATAATGTTGAATCTAGTATAAAACTTTATATCTTACCGATCCTTTCTGAATATATTATTTGGATAAATTTATTAAAATTCACAATTTCATTTGTTTTTATATTAAGAAAAAAAAATAAAATTGAAGACAAATGTACCTATTTTAAAAACAGATATATTAATCGAAAATTTAAATTTTTGTACATGTATAATAAAACAATTAAATAAATTATTTTCAATACCAAATACAATTTTAATAATCAAATTAATGTTAAATATACTTCAAATGTTATCAACCCGTGGTTTTAATTTGGGAAATACAAGCTTTTGGCTCACTGGTTCCTGGATATTTCATAATAGTTTCATATTTGTTTCCATTGCTTTCTCGGCCAGCCAAGTCAACAAAGAATACCTTGAAGTCACCAGTATGGCTCTGGACCAAGTCACCTCAACTGACATCAGACCCAACGACATCTTCAGACTGATGTTCCTCAGGCTTCAAGCTGAGAACAACCTACTGACCTGTGGTGGAGTGTATGACCTGGACGTCAGTTTTATTTTCTCTTCTCTGGGTCTCTTCATCACCTACTTCTCTATCCCATTCCAGATGGGTATAAACTTATTTGAGTGAATAAAATATTTTTGACTTAAAACTTAATCAGAGGCTGAGATATCTATTTATTAGAATATCAATTCCCAGCCACCCCATTTCAAATATTCCCATTTATTTCCAACACATGTGTATTTCCAGGTATAAATATAATGTTCCTGATTTATATTGGTATAATTTTTTAAGAAGAAACGCTGAAAAAAGCAAAGTTAAATTGTCAGTTAAAGTCTTACACATATATTCTTTCTTACACTTAAAAAAAACTAAATATTCAAACTCGAGTAAATGAATGTATGCTCGACTGTTATTTTCAAATATATTATATATATATATATATGGGAATTTAAACCAACAACTCCATATTGTATATAACTTATAACAAGCTTTTCATGTTGTATAATAGAAACACATCTGTAAATGATTATATGCATGATTGACATGTGTCCTTACATCATCATATGTAATGTACTTTGTAAAAACTGAGGATAAATAAATAAAACTCTGTAATAGATTAAGAGTTGAGCTGAAGAGATAAAAGTCAAAAACGTCTAAATTCGAGATAGATGGAAGTCACAAAACAACAAGGTCTAAAACTGGAAACTGCCACGGCGCCAGTGTACAGTTTCACCAGACGATCCACGCCCCTGTCGCATCTTTTGAAATGCAACACTCTCTTTCTCGGAAAGATATATAAAAGGCCCCCGTCTTTAGCCAAAAATATAGTTATTATACTTACAATTATATTATCACAATGAGTATCTTTTTTATTTAAAAACGCTAGCTTTCAAGCGTTATTCCGTTGAAGAGCGAATAACGCTTGAAAGCTAGCGTTTTTAAATAAAAAAGATACTCATTGTGATAATATAATTGTAATTATAATACTTTTTCACAATTTCATAATGAATAAAAATATAGTTAGTTCACCATCAGCGGAAGCCCACATCGGTTGTCACCAAGGTCCTCCTCATCCACCATGTAGTCAGTAAGAAATCTTCTATCTCTCCATCTTTCGCTCCTAGCTCAACTTTTATCTGTTCACAGAACTTTCTTAGTGCAACTGTGTCTTCGTTTTTTGTGTATGGATATCCCAAGCTTTCCACTCTGCCTCGACCATGACTGCCTGTACTTTGTGAGAACTGTAAAAGGTCTTCCAAGGTGCAGAGAGGTACTGGAAAACTCCACATCCTGAGTGTTCCTCTCGGTCAACACAGTATAGCGAGAGTTGACAAGGACTCACACCATAGTTTATAATTCGACTGGTAACCTCATCACATTTTTCGTCGACAAGATTCTACAAGAGTCAACAGTAACTTCAACACATTACCTATATATTTGGTATAACTTGGCACAATACCAAATCTTGAATAATTACAAATCAATGAATAGTTGATATTTGATTCAACAAATTGCACAAGCCATCAGCAACTTTCACTTACACGATCATTTGATACATTTCTCTTAATTTATACACCTGATCCCATTACATTCTCACACTTGTACAATTATTCACGATGTAATAAGTCAAAGATGTAAAATATATATATATAAATGTGCAAGTTTTTAAAATTTAATTATTCTTATTAAACTAGCAAAGAGACACTAAAACGAAATTATAATTCCTTAATATTGAATATAATTTGTTCGAATTCTTGTAGATTTAGATTCTTTTGTAGCTTATTTAGATTTGATTCAATAAGAATGAATGAATAAATACTTTGCAAAGAATAGAGTAGGTTTTTATTAACCACGAATTGGATTACAATGCGTCCCAACCGTGGGAGGAGATTATGTCAACAAAAACCAACAGTGCCAAGCAACAAAAATAAAACTCACAGATTGAAATGAAATAAATAAATTAATGAAAACCAATGAATAAAACAAATGCAAATAAATGAATAAATGAATATTTACATTTGAATCCAACCTACTCCCCCACAACCTTGAACTATATCCCAGTTCAAGAGCTCACTCCTTGTAAGGTAGAGGACATATCTTGGTTATTGGTCTCTTCAGAAGGCCTTTAGGAGTACGAAGAAGCACCACTCTGATATGATCATCTTCTCCTGGGAATATCTGGACAATTCTCGCCAGTTTCCATTGTAGTGGTTTGTCTTGTTCCTTCAACATAACCAAATCTCCAATGTTGACATCCGGATGTGAAGTCCTCCACTACCTTCTTTCTTGGGGTTGATGTAGATATTCACAGCTCCAACGGTTCCAGAAGTAGTCTCTTTGAGGTTGAATCAGATTCTATCTGGAGCGAAGATTCAAAGTAGAGTGATCAAATTCTGCATCATGTCGTATTGCATTTCCTATAAGAAAATGTCCTGGTGTTAGCGCTGTTAAGTCATTTGGATCATTGCTAACAGAAGTTAATGGTCTGGAATCAAAACAGGCTTCAATTTGAGCTAATAAGGTCAGTAATTCCTCGTAATTCAATAACCTAGATTTCATCGTTTTAGATAAGATGGTTTTAACTGATTTAATGCCAGGCTTCCCATAATCCACCAAAGTTAGGTGCCGACGGAGGAATAAAATGCCAATTAATGGATTCTATGGCGAAAAATCTTGAATATTAGCAGCATTGAATAACTTCCATCGTTCTTTCAAAATGTTGCTTGCACCTTTAAAGTTAGTTGCATTGTCTGAGTATATATCAGTTGGTCTTCCTCTTCTAGAGATGAATCTTTTCAATGCTGCAAGAAAGGTTTCCGCAGTCAAATCTGATGAAATTTCTAAGTGAATGGCTTTGGTGGTGAAGCAAATGAATAGGACTATGCAGAATTAGAAAATAACTTTGCTTCGTTTCAATATAGGTTTAGCTTGAATGGGACCGGCCAAATCAATACCAATATTTTCAAATGGTCTACCTGGAAGAAGTCTATTTTTTGGTAAGTCTCCCATTATCTGATGAATAGCCTTAGATTTACTCTTCAGGCATACAAGACATTGATTAAGACCCTTTGATTAAGTTTCTTCCAGAAGGAATCCAAAATTTACTTCGAATCAAAGATAAAGTTAATTGAGTTCCAGAATGAAGATTGTTCATGTGATAGTGTATTACAATTAATTTGGTTACAAAATGATCTTTAGGAATTAGCATAGGATGCTTCTGATCAATATCTAAATCCGAGTGACGTAATCGTCCGCCAACTCTAAGAATTCCTTGGGAATCTATAAAAAATGTTAAGCGAAATAAGCCTGCTTTTTCTTGGTAAAGGAATATTTTTATGCAAGCATTGATATCTGGGGTGAACTCACATCTCTGAATAATCTTGACGATTTGTAATAGAGAGTCTTTTAAGTCTTGGGATGTTAGAAATGAGAGTCTTTGAGTTGGCTGTTTTCTGGTAATATTTATAAATCTTTTACACCAAGCCATGACCCTTAAAAGTTTGGCAAAGGATGAATATTTTGACAAAAACTCTGGGCATGGTTCTGCTATTGTAGCATAACCCATAGAAGGGTCTATAGTGAATGAAGGAATATTTTCAGAACCATCTAATGTCAACCGAAACGGGTCCATGCCATCATAATTTTGAATTGATCAAACAGGAAGGCAGAATTCCTCTCGTTGCAAGGTCTGCTGGATTTTGCTTGCCTGATATATATTGCCATGAATGGGCTGCAGTCAGATCTTGAATCTGTGCCACTCGATTGGCCACAAATATCTGCCACTTCTTTGTATCAGAAGTAATCCACGCTAGAACAATATTTGAATCTGTCCAATAGAATTGTTCATCGATATTAAAGGGAAGTGCTTGAGTTGTCTGTGATTGAAGTTGCGCCAACATCAAGGCTGCGCAAAGCTCAAGTCTTGGTATGGTTATTTTCTTGATGGGAGCGCAACTTTTGCTTTTGCTGTCAAAAGAATGGTCTCAATTTGATTATTCTCATAAGTTATTCTTAGATAACAGACAGAAGAATAAGCCAACTCTGATGAATCACAGAATCCATGCATCTGCATATTGGAAATAAATAAATTCCTTTGGAAAATACATCTTGGAATACTGATTTGTTGGAAATGCTTCATTTCTCTTTCAAAAGTATTCCACTTTCTTTGAATAGAAGCAGGTATATCTTCATCCCAGCCAATTTTCAATTTCCATATTTCTTGGAGAAGTTTTAGCACAACTGTGGTAGGGGAAAGCCAGCCACAGGGGTCATAAATTCTGGCTATAGCCGATACAATTTGTCTTTTTGATTTAATATCAGCTGGACCAGACTTACAAGAAATGTTGAGGGTATCATAACTTGGATCCCATTGGATTCCAAGAACGTTCACGTTTGTTTCCTTTCTATTCAATTCCATCACCTCACCTTTTCCTCGCAATAATAAAGGTAAGTCTTCAATTATAGAAGTTTCATTAGATACCCATTTTCTCAAAACAAATCCACCAGAACCCAATACAGCAATCAATTGTTGCATGAGTCCCTTGGCGTCTTCCACTGTGGGGCATCCAGTCAGAAGGTCATCCACGTAGAAATCCTCACGAATAATCTTGGATATCCGTGGATTAGAAACCAGTACCTCATGGGCAATCTGATGTAGAGTTCGAATTGCCAAGTAAGGAGCACATGCAAGGCCATAAGTGACTGTCAACAAGTTATACTCCTGCAATTCTAGATCTTTACAATCTCTCCATAATATAGTTTGATATTCAATATCGTCTGGATGTAATTTAATTTGCCGATACATCTTTTCAATGTCGGCCACTAAAGCAACAGAGTTCGTGCGGAATTTGAGTAGTATGTTGAATATATTATTTTGAAGTTTTGGACCTACATGAAGGAGGTTATTCAATGATATTCGGGTGGTAGTCTTGGTGGATGCATCAAATACCACTCGTAACTTAGTTGGCTGTGCCTTTAGAATACAGTGATAGGAATGTAATATTTTGGTTCAGTCTGTAGAGAACAACTTGCCTGCATATGACCTAATCTTATATATTCATTCATAAATTGTTTATATTGAACATATATATTTTCATTTTGTTCTAACCTTTTCTCTAGATTAAGAAATCTGCGAATTGCGATGGATTTCGATTGACCTAACTTTTCAGCTGATTCCTTAAATGGAAGCCTTTCAATATACCTTCCTGATTCATCCCTGACTACATTTTTTAAATAATGACCTTCACAATCCTTTTCTTCTTTTGTAGGAATTTATTCTAAAGGAATAGATTCCATTTCCCAGAACCTTTTTATAAAATGTTCAGATTCCAATTCAGAAGAGAAATGTACCAAATTTCTGAATAACTGCCATTCACTCACTGAGGTCTGCCCATATACGAGCCATCGTCAGACCAAAGTCAGAAGAAAACCTGATAAAGACCTCACCTAGGGAAGATTCTACAAGCTCATCTCCCAAACCTTCAACTGCTATACGTTTACGTCTTATGGGTATTCCTAGTTTTGCCGCGCACTTTTCAGTGATAAGGCTTCTTTGACTTCCATTATCCAACAGAGCTCTACAAATTTGATCTTCCCCATTTACATCTTGTATATGAATTATAGCTGTAGATAACAGTATTTGTATAGAACCATTTGCTTCACTCAAACAGCAGGATGTGCTCGTTGAAGGTACATCCGATGGTTGTAATGATTCGGGAGAGGCAAACTGGACACTAGATGATTCCCTTTGTCTTGGAGGACTTGAAACCACATGCAACAAGGAATGATGGTTTTTATTGCAATGGAAACAACGATTTGTGATTTTACAATTATCAACAGAATGATTGCCACGCAAACAATTAGAACAAAGTTGGTTCTGTTTTACATAACCTATTCTATTTTGAATTGACATTTGTCTGAATTCATTACATTAATTCAGTTTATGCTTCAATTTACATAGTAGACAATTTTTGAAACTCACATTGATGTTGTATGTTTTACCCTTTTATTCAAATATTCCTTTGAGGTAGTGTCCTTCATTGTATTCATTAAAGATTGAGCTTGTTTTTCCAAAAAGTAAATAAACCTTTGATATGAGGGCAATTCTTGATTATCATAAGACAATCCCCATTGTTGTCTGATTGGAGTATCTAGCTTCTTTTGTAAAAATGTATTAACATAACATCTACCATTTCATTTCTTTCCAAACCTATAGTCTCTAAATTTCTAAGGGATTCGTTGCAAATATCCAACAACTCATACATAGCCTTCGAGGTAGAGATCTTATATAATTTGATTTTGAATATTTTATCTAATTGAGAGAATATTATCTCTCTTTTATTATCATATCTTTCTATCAAAGTTTTCCAAGCTTGATGATAATTATTTTCAGTGATCGGGAAACCCTTTATTATACGAGCTGCATCACCTTTTAATGAAGAATGCAAATATTTCAATTTTTGGATATCTGAAAGAGTCGTATTTTTATCTATAGTAACCAAATATAGGTCCTTAAAACTCAACCACTGAGATATCTCACCGGAAAATACAGGCAAATTAAATTTGGTTAATTTAACATTCGATATTACACTTTGCTTCATTTTGACTGGTTGAGAAACGTTCTCTACCTCCAAGATTTCCCCAATTTGAAATACAAAATTTTCATAAAGATTCTTTAGACCTATATATTCTTTAAATAAGGTTTCACTTGTTTCCCAAGTATTCGATCTCACTAATTGATAATATGTTTCTTTAATGTTTTTAAATAATTCCGTAATATTTGCATGATAAAGTTTTAATCTACGTATATTTTTCTGTTGACAAATTTCGTCAAACTGATTCGCATATGTATTAAATTCTGCAATATAAATTTTGAAAATAGGTATATCTGAATTCGCCTTTTTAGACATGATTTAGATTATTTTATGTATAAAATATGTATCTTTCCTTTTTTTTCTATTCACCAGCAATCTCTCAAATTTTTCTGCCGACACAAGATAATTCAATTATTACTTACCAAATTATCCGTGGATCCGGCTCGAGGGACCAAAAAGATGTTAGAATTCTTGTAGATTTAGATTCTTTTGTAGTTTATTTAGATTTGATTTAATGAGAATGAATGAATAAATACTTTGCAAAGAATAGAGTAGGTTTTTATTAACCACGAATTAGATTACAATGTGTCCCAACCGTGGGAGGAGATTATGTCAACAAAAACCAACAGTGCCAAGCAACAAAAATAAAACTCACAGATTAAAATGAAATAAATAAATTAATGAAAACCAATGAATAAAACAAATGCAAATAAATGAATAAATTAATTTTTACATTTGAATCCAAGATAATTCATTTTCATCCAAATTCTGCATTCAATTATTGTATATATGCAAAGCTCATAGTCTTTTAACAATGGGTTATTGTTATATTTCAATCGCTGTAGTAATAGTAAGAATTATTTATAGGAAATCATTGATATATCATCATATTAATTTTCGACTCCCCATTTTCCTTTCGTCAAATAGATGACATCCAGTTTTGACATTCATTTTGACTGAAAATAGGCGACCTTTATGTTTGTAGAATAAAAGACAAAATATGCCAAATATCAAAGGGAATTATAATATATAATATGCATATATGGTTTTGACCAAGGACTTGGTTGTTGTTGCGTGATGTAATCAATATATAGCGTGAGATATTCATGTTTTTAGTTCTTATGATAATTCTGCAATAATAAAATAATATACAAATATATAATCTTTCAGTAGCATACAATCTCTTTTAATGAAAAACTACATTTCCTAAGATTATTGAATATTAGGTGGAAGAGTACATAACAGGAATAAATGAATTTATATTAATATTTGAATAACAAACAAATTTAAAAATTTAATTGAAAATATACACATCACAAACCTGGTGAACCAATATGCATATATTTATCCTATGTAAATCGACCATTTTTATATTTTGAGTGCATCCATTGGACCGTCAACTCTGATATATAACAGTTTAATTCAAAGTGATGATTAATATCTAATATATAAATAAGTTTATCAGAGAAATGAATCTTAAAATAAGCATATAATTTAAAATTAGTGAAAAGATTATTAGTCAAAGATTAAAGCGAATTTACTTTTATAATATTTTTGATAGAAATAATTAAAGAGGAGCATTGAGAATAATATTTTAATATTAATGCAAATTTTTACAAATATCTTCCAACTAGCAGTTTATTTACATACAATCCTTATGATAAAAAAATAAATAAAATAGAGTTAACTTTGATTTTAAGAGGGCGAATATAACAACTGCATAGAGAGTCATTTATAATTTTTAAAAAAATCATTTAAAATAAAAGGCAGTCTCCGAGGATGAGTTTCTTACTTTATTACACTTTCTCTCAAGCCCTCAGTTCGACAATACCCGAGAGTTTGAGAGAACGTTCAATAAAGTAAAACACTCATCCTCGGAGGCTGCTTTTTATTTTTATTTAAATTTCAGAGAAAACTTCCAATTTTACAAAAACATCATTTGTTTACTAACAAAACTTATAAAGATGACCTAGTATTTCAGAGCACAAATTTATAATAAACTGTTCATTTAAAATTTAATTGAATATTATTACTAACAAATCCTATTTAAGATGTTGAGGTCAAAGTAAATATAAACATATTACCCTCTAGATATACCAAGGTAACCAAACAATATCAATAATATTAATGATAATTATCAAGTCGTGTTTGGAACATAGAAAAAGGAGGAGTTATAATTTAAAATGCTCAGTGGAGTAAATTTCAGAAAATTTTCCATCATAATAGCATTTATTTTTATAATTTATAAATTCATATTAAATAAGGCTATCGATTATTTTTTTAATAATCCACCAGAATATTTAAAGATTTCAAATTCATCAACAATACAAAATATGTTTGCTATATATTTTGAAATTATTTATAAAATTATCAATTAACACAAAGCAATAGCGCGCCATCTATACATATAAAATAAAAGGACTTAAAAGCGCGAATGTTTCTTTTATACATAAAACGAACTTCTACTGTCCTTACTGCGATTAAAAAATATATTGGGAGGGCTTGGCTCATCAGTGGTGAACCCTCCCAGCGGTTTCGCCAATTTAATCCACCAGACCGCTTCTCAGAGCTCTAATATTGTATTGGATTATTCTGCTTTTATATGCTACACTGAAGGATGGAATCTTAGAAATGGTTTTCAAGTAAACTATGGACATGAGCTTATAGGACAGTAGAATTACATTCAAATATTTGCTTCGAGCAATGCTCTTCAGCAAACTATAAAGACAAGGACATTAGGAATAAATTAACACAAAGATTAAGATTCCATCCTTCAGTGTAGCATATAAAAGCAGAATAATCCAATACAATATTAGAGCTCTGAGAAGCGGTCTGGTGGATTAAATTGGCGAAACCGCTGGGAGGGTTCACCACTGATGAGCCAAGCCCTCCCAATATATTTTTTCATCGCAGTAAGGACAGTAGAAGTTCGTTTTATGTATAAAAGAAACATTCGCGCTTTTAAGTCCTTTTATTTTAAAATTATCAATGTTTATCTTCTGGCCTATTTTTACACTATAAGAAAGAAAATTAGTAAAATAAAATATAATTTAGAGAGTAGATTTATATATTCATATAATATTAAATACAAAGCCTATTTTGTATATATATGGTATTAATTAATATAATCTATTTATATTGTCCTATTACAGTTATAGCGTATAATTCTATCGCAGCTTTAAAATCAGATAAAGAAATTTTGCCCAATGAATGGCCCTTACATGAAATTGTTATGCTATTTTTAATAGAGAGTTTGATTTGGTTGAATATTTTGTATTATCATTATATTTGTTATTATCTTAGAGAAGAAATGTTAATATTTAACAAAAATCTACCAAGTAACATAAATTTATTGATTTCCAAAATGCTTTTATATTCTAGTATAATGAAGAAGTTGAATAAATATTATTTGATATCAATATTTATCTTATTGATAAAACTGTTATTAATCATAATTGATATGTTATCAATAAATGGATTTAATATTGGATATCATGGTCATTTGTTCTGGTGTTCTTGGATATTTTATAATTTTTTCGTTTATGTATCTGTTGCCTTTATAGCAAGCCAAGTCAACAAAGAATACATTGAAGTCACCAGTATGGCTCTGGACCAAGTCACCTCACCTGACACCAGTCCCAGTGACATCTTCAGACTGATGTTCCTCAGACTTCAAGCTGAGAACAACCTACTGACCTGTGGTGGAGTGTATGACCTGGATGTCAGTTTTATTCTCTCTTCTAATTTTTCTCTTCTAATTTCATCACCTACTTCTCTATCCCATTCCAAATGGGCATCAACCTATTTGGGTGATAACTATTTTATGTTTTACAGAGCCATATATCAGTCTTTTGAGGTTATACAATGTAATGTACATCCTAAATGTTCGAACAGACATTTTAAATGGCAAAGCTTTTTCTTTCAGAATTAAATTTCCTTTACACCTGATGATTTTATTATAATCAATTAATAAGATATCTATCTCTGATGAAATATCATAAAAATTTGATAAATTAGTTGAAAAATTAACATTTATTATTTACTTCATAATATTGTGAAACATATACCTAATATCAATAAAAATGAATATAAATCATTGATAATATTTGAAATACTGAAACTTGATTGACCTATGAACTATCAATTCTTTAAATAGAATTGAAAAGATATTGATTAGAATATGTCACTCAATCAATATATTAATACCTACTATACATCATATGATCTAATACATATCTTTCCAGTTGGTCTCGAGGACCACGTCATCACCATCTCCTCAGCGGCGAAGTACGCGATATACATATTCTTCGTAGATCACGAAATACGTGGTTGTCGCTGGAGACCCACTGGTGATTCTCCACCAAACTCTGCAGCGCTGGCAGAGACGCTATATTCATTGTACATAGTGTATATAAAGCATTTATCTTTTTTTAAAAAGTGCAGACTGTGTATTTTGAATGTATTGACAAGATGTCAATAAAATTAATTTAAAATATCTATTAAAAATTGTCTATATATTAATTAAAAAGGCATATTTTGATTAATTAGCGCGCAATCTGTTATCAAAATTCGAAATTATTTTTGACGAGTATGAATCTTTTTAAAGAATCATATGCGTCTATAATAGTTTTGAATTTTAAAAAAGGCTTATATTGTGGATCAAAATATCATATATATTTATTTTACCAATATATCAGTTGGCTGAACACCAGCCTTTAAATATTTATTTATTGATTTCTCCATTCTCAAAACAATATTTATATATGTTATGGAAAGAGATATATTACAAATTAATAATATATATTTGAAGTATAACATATGAACGAAGATATAAATATAATCTTCTAATAAAGACAAATCTTTTGACCTCCAACTTGTCTGTATTAATTTTTAGAAAAACAGAACATAACTGACCAAGAAACTTCTATTATCTAAAAATATACATATGGTAAACAAATTAAAAAGGTTTGGCTTCGCCCAAATATTTCCCTAAAAATGTTTACCTAGCAAATAAGGCTTTTACACATGTTAATTTTATTGGTATATTAAAATAGTATTGTATTATTAATAGTATATATGTAATATATAATAGTAATGATGTGTGTGAGACGTCCTTATCACATTATAACTACCATTATAATATTTTACCATCAAATATGCAAATCAGTTTGATATTGAACTAATTTGCATATATATATAACTTGTACTTAAAATATAGATGCAAATAATATTATAATTGATTTGAATAAATTTAAAAATATTTGTAGAGTTTCTTTATTTAGATATTGGGAGGCAAGCTTTCACGCAGTCGCGTTTCATCAGGTCACTTTTTTTGTATGTGTGTTGCACGCCTTTGCGGAGCCAGTAGCCTGATGAAGCGCGACCGGGTGAAAGCTTGATTCCTAATATCTAAAAAAAAGATACTTTGCAAATATTTTGAAATTAATTTAATTTAATTATATATAACTTGAATAGAATCTGTTATTCTATATTATTCATTTGCTATACAAGTGTTTTTTATTATTTATTATTGGTGTATAGAAATACCTATTTATGTATCTATATAACATGCTATTGCTAATAACTAGATCACTAATCCCAATAATATTGTAACAAAGTATTTATTAATTTTATTATTTTTATTAACAGATTGGTCATTTTTATGTTTATATTTTGCTACTCTGAAAATTTCCCTCGTGGCTTATCATTTGTTTACCATATATAATTTATTCTTGCCTGAAATAAATTATCTCCTCCTGAAGTTTTTTTTTTTTGTTTTCCCTAATTTTCCACTTGGCAATATGTTATGCCTGTAATGTGATAATAATTGCCTATCTGTGCAAATAAAAATAGTTTGTATATTTCAGTTCCCTATTTGATTACTTGCTCTTTTTGATGTGGCTATATTTGGGCAAATTTTGATGGTCATTTTGTTTTTATTATTTTTTATGGCTAAACTTGCTATATAGCTTGGTAAAGGTAAGATATTTGGGTCCTTTAGAACGTTGATCTTTTTGCAGAACGACTTTAGAAGTACATTAAGGCAGATATTTGAATAAAAAATGATTTATTGAATTGAAAAAATATTGTAGATAAAAATAGGTTGAAATGCTTTACTATATAAGAATTTCAAATATTTAATCATCTTTTATATATGATATTTTTGAAATTTCTCCATTTTGAATATATTTATTTGCATGAAAGCCCCTTTAATGTATTTAAATATTCATTTTTAAATATATTTACATATATTATACTATCTCAATATGTAATATACGAGTGTTGGGTTCCTCCCGTTACGCTCTATCGACATGTGTTCTTACAATAAATTAAATGATCTATAAAATAGTGGTCGGTCCTCTCATCAAAATAGACGCTGGAATTGATCGCCGTTTATTGGCCGCCTCTACAGACTAACGGACTCGGGTCAGAACAATCTATGAGTATAAGGCAACATGGGTCTTATTAAATTTAAATCAACGAATGGTATAATGGTAGATATGAAAAATATATATATACTGAAACACAGACAGGAGAACTGGCTTCTTTGGCAGGCACGTTCGACAATGTATGTTGGCCAGTAATTATTAGAAGACTTGATTATTAGTAACATTCCCTCCAAATAGGTAAGAATCATACAATATTTCATTTAAACAGTGGAAGAAGGGCAAATTCCTCACATGAAAATACAAATATTACTAAAACCTGACAAAGAGATACCCTCAAGGCGGGAAAAATCGTATTTACCGCTGTTTCTGTATTAAAGTATCACAATAAGGTACAATACACAACTCCATTCCATCAGAGTCGGTAGTTCTATAATCCAATATAATTTGTAATAATAATAAGATGTGGGGGTAGCACCATAAAACAAAAGAATGAAATATGTATGAGAGGAAACAAGAAAATTTCTCCATATAAGTTATATACTAGATATTTATTCAAATAAATTAAAATTTGGGAACATTTCTATATTGACGAGATATGCTATTTACATAGTAATCTTGATAGAGGTGACCTGAAGTTACGAATTTTGCCTTTATAAAGAAAAAAAAACTAGATCTCCATCTATTCTAGCGAGACAAAATATGAGAACCCTATCATTCCTTTTAAGTTACTTAAAGCCCTTTAGGGCCCATGCAAAATCTAGGTTAGTTTCTATTTAAAAAAAAAAAGGGGGGAGGGCGCTAAGTCATAATGACAAATGGCTTACCTTTTCTCGAAAGTGCCGGCAAAGGTCTGGTCTCCCGACTGAAGACTGTCCTCTCACTGAGCGACCCCGATTGATATCCGCCTTTTGGCAAAGAAACCCTCTTTTATCCTTGTCTCTCTCCATTTTCATTCGCTGGCCGCGCCCAAGTTTCTATTGGTTGGCATTTTCATTCGTCGAAAGAAAACACCAATCAAAATGGCCAACGTCTCCAGTATACAATTTCACCGACGCCCCAGGCCTCTCCCATCAAAATAGAACATATCGTATTGCCAAAACAAAAAAAAATCTAAAGAGGGAAACAGCCACGGCACTAGTGTGAAATTTCATCAGACCCCAGGCCTCCTCCACATGGGCTGTAATACGATCCTCCCTTTTCTCGGGACGGTATATATAACGCCCCGCCCGTCTTAGCTAAAAATCGACACAGGCCCCTTTCACTTGAACTGTAATATAACGTTTCCCTTTCTCGGGAAAGATATTTATAAGGCTCAGTCTTTTAGAAATCTTCCTTCTCCATTTCTTCTGGTCACCTCTACCTTAATTTTAGATGAGGGGAATATATGTACATATGGAACAACAGCTTCCAGCGCGGATGTCTCTGGATGTCAATGCTGTCTTCTTCTCCACCAGGCATCAGCTTTCGGCATGGAAGTCTGGTGTCATCAAGTGTCTAGGTTTCTGGGCAAAAAAGGTGGTCTATAAGTCTATGTGGGAGGGAAGCCATGTATCCATTTGATGTTGATCATACATACACCTTCTGTTGGGGTATGGTTACAAAAACGTGCCTCAACAATCCTCCCCCTGCCAAGTAATGGACAAATGCGTTTGTGCTACTCATTATTCATCTGCCTTTCATCAGTTACTATGAAAGCAGGCCCATTTCTAGCAAAATGCATTTTCCATTACTAGGTGAAGCCAGATGTACCGAAACCTATAGGGAAGATAAGGCTAATCAAAATGATGGTATGCCATTCTAGATGTTTATTATTCCGAACATTAGTGGGCATTGTGCATCCTGGCAAAGGGGTTTTTATGTGTTATTATTCTGTCAGCACACTGTTATCAACATAGGTTATGGGGGACAGTTATATCATATGTATGGAAGTAAGCAAGGTCATCTGTCTCACCATTCATGGGTATATATACCACCCTTCCACTTTCTTCTTTGGCCTTGAGGAGTAGGCCATCCTTGTGGTAAGTCCTCTCACCCCATCCTTGCCTCTTGGTGTGCTGGTTTCATTGCTACCTTCTTTCTGCTAACAATACAGTTAGAACATTTCCCTATTACATATTATATATAAAAATATTGGGCGCCAAGAAGTCGTTTAGAAATAACTGACTAGTCCAACTCCTAAAACATGCCAGCATCTTTATTTAAAATACAATATAACGCGGCTGATGATTGTAAAACGAAAATTAAAATTATACCGCGAATGTTTCTTTTAAAATCGAAATTTATTTTCAAAGAGAAATAGCGACATTTCTAACTTTGAGGATGAGGTATGGAAAGGTGAAACATGAAGAGTAATGGAGAACGGAAAAATAAAAAGTGTCCAAAAAAGCAGAAGGGTGTGGGTTCGATTCCCGCCCCTGGACACTTTTTATTTTCCGTTCTCCATTACTCTTCATGTTTCACCTTTCCATACCTCATCCTCAAAGTTAGAAATGTCGCTATTTCTCTTTAAAAATAAATTTCGATTTTTAAAAGAAACATTCGCGGTATAATTTTAATTTTCGTTTTACAATCTTTATTTAAGTACCAATCAAGACATTCGTGTGGTATTGTTATATATATACAATCAAAGGAAAGGATAATTATAGTTAGCTGAAAGAAATATCTTGGTATATAATGATTAGCCTATGACATGATGACTCTTGCTAAATAAAAAAAATTACAGAAAGCAAATTATGAAAGTAATCATTAAATAAGGCACGAAATATGTAATGATAAAATGAATCCTTCCATGTTATATGATGAGTATAATATATATATTGAAGTAAACATATCATGTAGATAGTGATTAAATATGCTAAGATATAAGTGATAAAAATCATCCCATGATAGATGACAAAAGAAAACTACTACAAGATTATATATGGTGACAAAATATATATAATTAAATATTTAATATAAATATTAATATCATGAATATCAAAATAAAATTGTTGAAATGAATAGTATATGACTATAATATAATATATATGAAATAAAAATAATAACATATTGAATAAGAAAATGTAAACATAATATATATTTGTGCGCTGAAGGTTCAAGGTTTAGTATCTCAGTTAAGTTTTCAATCTTATCCAGTCTGGAATCACGAGTTGGTCACTGGGTAATATTCGTCTATCCCGATCCTACTGGAGGGTGGGTTCTCTCTTGTGTGTTAGATTCCTCAAATTACAATACTCTCTCAACCCAGATGGGAACGTCATTTAGAATCTTGGTCAAATGGAACATAGCCCAGACCTCTATTAAACTACACAGTCCATTTAAATCTAGGGTGACAACCGTATGAAGAGAATTTTTTCTGTTTTGGCAGAGCGATTAATCAATTTCTACTATTTTGTTTGCGGCTCCGTTTACCTTGCCTCTGGGGTGTGTACAGTTCAGCTACCTCCCCCTTCCAAGAAATTCATATTACTTTTATCTACTAATATACTCTCTATTCATTGACCTGAATCCTATAAATCTACATCTTATAAATTTGAATTTTATCAATCTGAAATTTTGGTTCTTTTACAAATTCCTTCAGAATTCTACTCCCTGTATAACTGCTCTTAATCCTACTGTCCTCAATACAACACTTCTAAAACTTTGACTCATTGGCTCGTTCTGGCGTCTCGTTCGCGGTCCTTATAGTTAACTAATACTTTAAAATCTTATCCTAACATGGAACGAGTCTAAACTCGTTGAAGGTCCTAATAATTACTTATTCTGTCTCTCGAATCGGTCTTATGCTCGAATTCATTCCAACAAAACGTATGGCAGGGCGAATCCTTTATTAGAAGAAACTTCCGCTAGCTATGGGGGATCAAACTGGTACCAAAAAAATGCAATAGACGGAAACACTTCGTCTAGAAAAAACTGGGCAATCTCTGCCTACATGCCAATCTTACAGGACCTCCCGCCTGGAACACCCTCGCTCCAGCCACGCTAAAAGCGTCGAAACTACGGTGTCAGATCGGTTACCCAAGGTCGCGCCGTTATACCCCAGGCTATACGGCATAGCTAAAACAAATCCCCCATCCTGCATAAAATTCAATCTATACCTCTTCGCTTCCTCTTGCGAGGAGGAGATGAGTGGGCTGTCGGCTTGATCCCTGCCTTCCACTATCTCCAAGTCTGAGGGTCGGGATAGGGATCATTTATCCACAATCCTTAGAATTCAAGCTAAATTAAAATAAAAGGAAATCAAAAGAAATTATATCCTCTAACGAGGGACCTAACAAAAGGGAGCGAATATTTTCTATCTAGATAGAGTTTGTAGTTGTCCTGTTTGAGGCTTCTCGTTCTAACAAAATTTTAAAGAAAAAAAATCGATCCTATTAAAGTCCTTAACCCTATTCTAATGTATTTTGGGCTCACAATATAATAGTTTTTTAACCTTCTACACATTCATTATTCCAATTCTTTCATACACCCTCCCCCCTATCATTCGCGGAATGCACTCAAACTAAAGTTAAAAGCTGCTACAAGGCCAAAATACTCATTTATCAATATCAATAGATCCTAACAAATAATAACATCTTTCAGGACACAATGTGAAATCAAATAAAATAATGAAATTAAAACAAATTGGGAACTAAAGCCCTAGGTTACTCAAAAGAAAAATGCCTCTGTACAAGCTCTATATATACTAATACTTTATACTCGATAAATGATTGTTAACAATAATTGTTAACAATTCTAAATAATCTGGAAGCCAACCTACCAAAAAAAAAAGAATCAGTGTAACTTCAAAAACTGCCCTTGCCTTGACACTAAGCGACTTTTCACGACAATTCTATAAAGACACACAAATTATAATGGTGAATAAAGGACCATTAAACGTGACACCTCATAAAAGCGGATTGAGTCACTCCCCTAGCCACCGTGGGTGAAGTCACTATCTTCTTACTTCATCGTGCGTCTGTCCCCTTTGCAGTAGTCCGACCTCAATACTCTATTGAAAGATGGATTTATAGGGTTTATGATTCACTACCCAACACTAACATTCTCAAGTGCTTTCCAAGGATCGACTACAGTCTGGGCCTACTTAACTTCTACCCCTGGCTTAGGGTCCCTATACTTCACAACTTCACTCTGAGAGATTGACCTTTCATGTCCTCATTAGAAACCTATTTCAAAGCTACTACCTGAAAGCCAGGGATTATAGGGTTTATTTTCTAAATTACCCAACACAAGCCATAGGATGCCTATTAGGTTTGTTGTTTTAGACATAGCCCCCCTCTAAGTTGTGATTTCCTACACCTTCCTTCACCTATTACTCCCGATAATAACTAAAATTTCAGATTTACACTAAATAATTAATTCACAATGGTATACATTATTCTCACTGGTCTTTGAAACTCGGGATTTAACAAGAAATAGTTTGTATAGAAAAAAAATCCTATTGAAGTTTTACCTTGAAAAAAAAAAGGTTTAAAGAAAAAAAAAAGGTTGAAATCTCTAAGCTCCTCATTCTATTGAGATGATTCTCCGTACACACTCCAAAATCCTAGTTAGTGGCGACAGTCTGAGCAGAATTTACACTGTGTGGGCCTTTTCACCCTTGTAGACCTGCGTAAAGTTAAACTGTCCACACTAACTCTGTCAATTTCCCCTCGTCTCATTACTTCTGAGTCCGCTCTGGTTGTCACCCCTTGTGGAACCACTACATTAACAGACCTATTAGGGAGATAAGCTGGACCTGTAAGATGAATCCAATGATCTTCATCACTGGAACCTTGACTTGAATTACCATCACTAGTCTCCTCCTCCTCTGTGGGGAAAATCCTAATTGGTATATGGTATTGTTTTAACCTATCTATATGGTATTTATCCAAATTCCCAGTTTCTAGATTCTTCAAGAGATATACAGTATCACCAGCTCTTTTTAGTACCTCATATGGACCCCCATACCTTGGCTCAAATTTGTGACGCCCCTTCGTCTCATGCATTCTCTCCACTAGGACTAAGTCCCCGTTATTGAAAGTTCTCAGCCTTTTGTTTTCGAACTTAATCCTAGCTTCTTCCTGTTCATTCAAGTAGGTTTGCCTTACTACCTCTCTTATCTTCTCGACCTCCTCTGTTAGTTCCCGCTCGTAGAAGGCTGCCGTTTGAGCAATCAAATCTTCGCTTACAGGACTTTGTCCCGCTTCCTGGAAAGGTTGCGGAAGCCTCAGCTCATGTCCGAAGACGAGTTTCGCTGGCGTAAATCCTGTACTAGAATGTTCAGTGGTTCTGATAGCTGAAGCTACCATGGGTAAGATGTCATCCCAATTAGAACCTGCCTCACACCTACGCAAAGATTCAATTACTGTTCTGTTGAGCCTTTCTACAGCGCCATTACTTTGAGGTCTCCAAGCAGTGGTGTTCACTGCACTTACCCCCCATGGCCTTGCAAATCCCTTTGAAAATACAGCTAATGAATGCCGAACCCCGGTCCGAAAGTATAGTTTTCGGTTCTCCAAAGATAGTAATTACGCTTTCCAACAGCGCTTTAACCACTGTACTGGCACACTGGTCTCTTGTAGGTATTAAAATAGGGAATTTGGTAAATAAATCGACTATGGTCAGGATGCTAGAATGTCCTCTGGAAGTCTTCTCTAAGGGTCCCATGAAGTCTAGAGCAAGGTGCTCAAATGGTTTACCAGGCCTGAAGTGGGGATTGGAGAAGAGAATCTCATGTATTAATGGGGGCAGGGAACCGAGGGGTGAAAGATGGGTTCATGGCCCAAAAGAGAAAGGAAATGGGAGAGGTACATGTTCATTCATGTGGGTGGATAGTAATCTTAGATCAATGATCTTTGTAGCATCTATATGTGTCCTTTGTGACTTACATATCTTGGTTTCAGAAAAAAAAGGTATGCAAAAAATATAGAGATATCTAGAAATTTCTCTTATCAATTTACCTAACCCCTTAACACGTGCATGTGTCCATTGTCACTTAGCGGCTGTTATTAGAAATTTCCTTTCTGTATTTATACAGTATGAGGCATAGTAGTTAAAGGCTGCATTTCCATGAGTTCATCCCTCTTACAACATGCTGAAACGAAATCAAATGTGGTTATAAGATCACTGTCTATGGAGTAACAGGTGCATATTGGACTGGGAAATGACAAAGTTATTTCGCTCTTTAAGATACTAATTGTGACTGAGTTTTCTGTTGAGTTATGATGATACACTGTGAATTTGGTAGGGAAATTAATTTGTAGGATTGTGTTGCATATCAGGGGTTTTGTTTGTTCCTGGGTTAGAAATTTTATATTATTCCTTATTAATGTCAGTCTGATAATTACATTCCTGGCTCATGAGATAGGTGTGCAACTTCTATAATTCACTGTGGGGATATATGTGGACATTTAAGAATTTACAGAAGTATATCTAATATGGAGTCGTCACCTCAGCTCGATCTGTCCACATTTTTGTTCTGGAATTTAGCGCCATATTCTAGATGGACTTCACTGCCTCATCTATAGTTCAGGCGTGTCACCTTAAGTGTCAATTTTAGGAAACGTCATCTCGTCCTAGACCTTTCTTCTCTGCATGCTGGCACATCTTCAATGACATTTCCAATGCGGGGGGACACACCCTTTAAGCGGTCTATCGGCATCCAGTGATCATACTTGGCAGAAAACGTCGTCAAAGGGGCCGCCCTCCTCGCGTGTCTAGCCATCTAACCAATCACGATACCGCCTCACGCCTACAGGTTCCGGATTACATTCAATGTAATATCTTTGCTCGGGTGTCCCGACTTTATCAATCCTTATTCACAGCCTTTTAGGTGATATTACTCCGCACTGGAGACTCGTATTCCGCTAAGTTCCTCATTATATACAAGTGTCAAATCGAGCCTCGATAAACTCTCCTGTCTCCTATACCCCCATTACTAGATAGATCCTGTCTCTAACACAGGTGGCTTTTGCTGCCTTGTCATCAACTTAAAGCTGTCTAAGCACGCCTCGGGATATCTCAGCTGTCTTGCAGACGCAAGCTCCAGTCATCTCCTTTCCTTTGAATATTTTTAAAGATTATCCCAGGTAGTTGTCATAAGTTAATAAATAGTTCCATAGTGATTAAAAAGTACTCGCGCAAATTGGTCACCAGATCTATTCCTTGAGATTCTGCCATTGGAATGTTAGAACCAGATTTCTATCCATTATTGATTTCAAAATAAAAAGGTTTTATGAAGAGAGAAAAAAAAGGTGCGTTTTTCTATGGTGATCAAACTTCTCTCTTCACGGTACGCTAACTGGATCTTCAATTCTACTTTCACCTTAAGGCTCATATATCTGCCACTCTCCCAATCCACTATGCGCTAAAAAAATAAAATCGATTAACTATCATTCAGCATGTTAGCCCTAATCTGGATGCACAGGCTAGTATGACTTGATAGAAAGCGCTATTAAAATAAAGTTAAGAAATTTGTAGCCAGCAATAATTATCAGAACTCACCTCTGCTGTGAGAAAAATTATATCAGAGCTATGATGATAAAAAAAATGCTAAGTCATTTCAGTAGACTACTGTAAAAAAACACTGATCACCGTTCTAAATTTGAACCATGGCAACCCAACCTCATTTCTCATACTGTATAAAATAATTTAAAAAATAAAAATAAAAAATGTAATCAATAAATTGTTAAGGCTTTGTCACAAACAATGTGAATCGTAAATGACCGCGGCGAGTGATGCGGTATACACCGCCTCAACATAACTTTCATTGCCTGATAAAATGCCAGTGAAAAGGAAAGCATAAATTAAAATTCACGATTTAAAATCATAATTGTAAGTGTGGTTAGAAAACTGAAAGGGCGCTATGAATAGCTCTTAAAATTAGCGGAAAATCACAAGGCAACAACATGACATTCCTAAGTAAGACCACTAGAAATTTTTGTAAGTCATTTCAGACATAGACTCTTAACTCAGGGTGTGGACTACTTCACCAAATCTTAAAAATAGTATGGCTTTTCATTAGGTATATATTTCTAAAGTATAGGAGATGAAATATATACTAAATTCGTGCCCCACGTTGGGCGCCATTGTTGGGTTCCTCCCGTTACGCTCTATCGACATGTGTCCTTACAATAAATTAAATGATCTATAAAATAGTGGTCGGTCCTCTCATCAAAATAGACGCTGGAATTGATCGCCGTCTATTGGCCGCCTCTACAGACTAACGGACTCGGGTCAGAACAATCTATGAGTATAAGGCAACATGGGTCTTATTAAATTTAAATCAACGAATGGTATAATGGTAGATATGAAAAATATATATAGTACTGAAACACAGACAGGAGAACTGGCTTCTTTGGCAGGCACGTTCGACAATGTATGTTGGCCAGTAATTATTAGAAGACTTGATTATTAGTAACATTCCCTCCAAATAGGTAAGAATCATACAATATTTCATTTAAACAGTGGAAGAAGGGCAAATTCCTCACATGAAAATACAAATATTACTAAAACCTGACAAAGAGATACCCTCAAGGCGGGAAAATCGTATTTACCGCTGTTTCTGTATTAAAGTATCACAATAAGGTACAATACACAACTCCATTCCATCAGAGTCGGTAGTTCTATAATCCAATATAATTTGTAATAATAATAAGATGTGGGGGTAGCACCATAAAACAAAAGAATGAAATATGTATGAGAGGAAACAAGAAAATTTCTCCATATAAGTTATATACTAGATATTTATTCAAATAAATTAAAATTTGGGAACATTTCTATATTGACGAGATATGCTATTTACATAGTAATCTTGATAGAGGTGACCTGAAGTTACGAATTTTGCCTTTATAAAGAAAAAAAAAACTAGATCTCCATCTATTCTAGCGAGACAAAATATGAGAACCCTATCATTCCTTTTAAGTTACTTAAAGCCCTTTAGGGCCCATGCAAAATCTAGGTTAGTTTCTATTTAAAAAAAAAAAGGGGGGAGGGCGCTAAGTCATAATGACAAATGGCTTACCTTTTCTCGAAAGTGCCGGCAAAGGTCTGGTCTCCCGACTGAAGACTGTCCTCTCACTGAGCGACCCCGATTGATATCCGCCTTTTGGCAAAGAAACCCTCTTTTTATCCTTGTCTCTCTCCATTTTCATTCGCTGGCCGCGCCCAAGTTTCTATTGGTTGGCATTTTCATTCGTCGAAAGAAAACACCAATCAAAATGGCCAACGTCTCCAGTATACAATTTCACCGACGCCCCAGGCCTCTCCCATCAAAATAGAACATATCGTATTGCCAAAACAAAAAAAATCTAAAGAGGGAAACAGCCACGGAACTAGTGTAAAATTTCATCAGACCCCAGGCCTCCTCCACATGGGCTGTAATACGATCCTCCCTTTTCTCGGGACGGTATATATAACGCCCCGCCCGTCTTAGCTAAAAATCGACACAGGCCCCTTTCACTTGAACTGTAATATAACGCTTCCCTTTCTCGGGAAGGATATTTATAAGGCTCAGTCTTTTAGAAATCTTCCTTCTCCATTTCTTCTGGTCACCTCTACCTAAATTTTAGATGAGGGGAATATATGTACATATGGAACAACAGCTTCCAGCGCGGATGTCTCTGGATGTCACTGGTGTCTTCTTCTCCACCAGGCATCAGCTTTCGGCATGGAAGTCTGGTGTCATCAAGTGTCTAGGTTTCTGGGCAAAAAAGGTGGTCTATAAGTCTATGTGGGAGGGGAAGCCATGTATCCATTTGATGTTGATCATACATACACCTTCTGTTTGGGTATGGTTACAAAAACGTGCCCCAACACGAGTAATATATGTCTTGATAATTGGGCACATCCAATATCTTATTTTTCACAAAAACAAGCGATTCTTCAAACAAAAAGGGTGATTTTTCACCCCAAATTTCTATCCTTTTTTGAACAATTTGATTTAAAAACAAGGGTATTTTGATTAAAAGGAAGGTATTCTGAAGGAAAATATAAAATCATTTGATATATTTTCCGTATATATATATATATATATTTAGAAAAGAATCATTTTATTATTTTTTTCTTTCATTTTGCAACGCAAAATAGCGATCAGTCTCCTGCCATCAAAACTGTTTATCTAAAATCTACATTTATTCAATCTACATTTAATGGATGCATTATTTATCTTAAGAGATATCAATATCTGGATTCGGTGGCAAGGTAACAAAACAACATAATGAATTTTTCAACAAGAAAATTAGGCATTAAATATTTATCCATTGCTTCATTGAATCTCTAAGCGAGAGAGAGAGAGAGGCGGGACAGAAGAATTTCTAAAGATACAGGGTAAGCTAACAAAGTTCCTATTTCAATTTTATTAATAAATTTGAATCATTTATTTGTTTTTAATATAGATTCCTTCATTTTGAGTTTAATATATTCGACATAAAAATTCTAACGAATCAATTCTTTCTTGATCAACAATTTTCCTCCCAAAATTTCTAAATCAAATTGAATACCAAAGGTATAATTACAAAGTAAGCATATGGTTATATGTGGTTTTTAATATAATCTATTATATATTTTGATATTGACAATTTAAGATATTTCTACGATATTTGATATGCGGATATTTGCATAGTTTTAGTATTGTTTATGCTAATTCACATCTGCCTATATAACGCGGCCTTGTTGGATTGTTAGGCAGGCTAGCAGGTAATTGAATAGCTGCTGTTAGCTGCTGATGTACATATAATTTAATCACTTTGTCCTTCTTTTATTGTTTTATACCTATTAAGTAAAAAATGATATTTCTATTCCTCTATGAATCTATAATTTTTCCCCAACAAAAATACACCAATACCTCGCTTTGCGTCGTTTCGTTTTGCGTTTTTTTCGAAGTTGTGTTGCTGCTTAATTTTTACTAATTTTCACTGTTCGTCGTTAGATTTTCGAAGTTGCGATGTTTCGGATTCGAGTCTTTAATTATTTTATTTTTTTTTGAAATTTTTTCTTAAAATATGGCAACACCTTTGTTTTTGATTGCGCCTTCACATATTTTCACTTTGCGTCGTGTTTTTTTGGGGACGTAACCCCGACGCAAAGCGAGGTATGGGTGTATCTATTTAATCTATTTATAGTGTCTATTGTGGTATTATCAATTTATAACACCTTATTAAAAATATATTTCGCGTTCAGGAGCGTTTATAGAAACTCTTTTGATGTCTCTTGTTGAAATTGTAATTTATATTAATTTCTTAAAATCTTAGCATATCCATTATCATAATAGAAAATATATTTTACTATAAAAGTCAAATTTATCAATTTAAAAAGTAGATAAATTAATTCGAAAAAATTTATTTTACATTGATATAATAAATAAATCAAACAAAATAAAATTATTTTTGTCAAATACAATATTGTGGCGAAGAAATAATTCATTATTTTATTTAATATTATTCAATGAAAATATTAAACAGATCATAAAAATATATATTACTCTGTATTCATAAAATCATTTTAAAAATATTTCTTTGCTTGCTTGTTCAAGATTCCCTAGCTGTAGATATATTGGATGATAATTGACGACTAGTTGTACTGACGCCATCAATAAATACTTTTACATACATTACAAGACTTGATTTCTACGCTACAATATTATTAATCAATGTAAGTTATATTTGACATGTTATCAATGCATGAATTTGATACAGACATTTTGCTCTGGTGTTCATAGGTATTTCACAATTTCTTCATCTTTATATAAGGAGCTCTGGACCAAGTCATCTCACCTGACATCAGTCCCAGTGACATCTTCAGACTGATGTTTTTGACTTCAAGCTGAGAACAACCTACTGACCTGTGGTGGAGTGTATGACCTGGACGTCAGTTTTATTCTCTCTTCTCTGGATCTCTTCATCACCTAATTTATTTGTTTCAAATATCAGCTCGAATATATATATATATCTATATTTTATGAAATTATATAATAATTTATTTTATTATTTATATATATAAATAAAATATGTTGTAAAAAATAAAAATCAATGCTTAACATTTTCAAAAATATTTAATCTATAAGTAAGTCTATGCAGATTAATATTGGGATTTTTATGGGATATATAAAAAACATAATTTGATAAAAGTACTGCCTGGCTTAAGGCGTAAGAATAAAAAAATGAAAAGCTTATTTACATAATGTACAAAAGGTTTGAGCCGGCCATCAGGAAACAACAACAATTAGTTTTTATAAGGGAAGCGTGACCTCTGGCGGTCGATTTAACAGAGTATTTGAATCTATAAAATAATATTTTAATATAACATATATATGTTTTGAAAAAATATATATATATAGACAAAGAAATCGCTGAAACAACATTTGTTGAACACATACTCGTAGAGAACCTGGCTAAATACATATGATTCTCTAACTATGCGGCTATTACTACTATTACTATTATAATATTCATAATAATATATGCTGATAATTAATTTTTAAAGCAATATTTATTGTGAAAACACTCGTAAAGAATTACTCAGGAGAAGCCGGACCATTCACATAGAATATAATATTGTAGAGAAGTATTTATTATTTTACAAGTATTTATTATTTTACACTAGTATTTACAGAGTATCATTTTTATGTTTATATTTTACTACTCTGTAAAATTCTATCATTGCTTATATTTTATTTATCCTTCTTAGTTTGTTCTTGCCTTAAATAACTTGCTGTGTCAACCTGAAGTTTATCTTTCCTAATTTTCCACGTGGCAATATATATCAGCACTCTATACTAGAATACTATAGATTCAGATCCAACTAGTCTTGTTTCCCATGAGTTAAGTAATTGTCATCTCTTATGGTACTTAGTAGTCAGAGTAAAATAGGTATATTTTTGATCATAGAAAACCTTTTCAATGATACCCTATGCAGTTCTCATTCTGTTAACACTAGGCGATTAGGCGACAACAGTCCTGTATTAGTCTATTTCTTCTTCACTAATAGCTTTTCATTATAAAAAAATTTGAGATAAACCATTATAAAAAGACAATATTTGAGATTTCTTCTAAATAATTCAAGGTTTCAAATGAAAAATAACCTTTAGGTGCTAAAAGAGAAAGTGCTTATCAGAAAAGAATATTTTTTTTATTTCCAATTTCAATAGCTCAAATTATTTAAATAGGTAATTTATAAAATCGAATGTTTGATGTTTTCAGTCATTTTATAACTTGGTTAATATAGTGTTTATTTTATGAATTTTGAATAAATGTATATATGTACAATACTTATAGTTACTTTTGTTTTTACTGCCTCTTTACTTTATACCTCCTATATTTGTATATTGTGCTTTCCCTATGTCTTTTTCATAATAATGGATTATATTTTCACATTGATAAATATATACAAGTATTTACTTGTATTTTAAAAACCTCTTTCTACTCAATATTAATATGCGAGTTCTTGGATGTTTAATCTCAAAATATTTTATCAGCATGAAATTGATCCTTAATTAAATTCAATAATACGATTTTCTGAGAAATCAAAATCTTGAGAGTAAACATCAATTGTCAAGGCAACCAAATAACATAGATGAAACGCAGTAAAAGTATTTAAGTAAGACTTATTAAATACTTATTCACAATCTCTCAGATATGATATCACGAAAAAACGAATTGAAGTAATAAGAATGCAAGGTAAACTGAAATATAACACATTTACAATTTAACTTTATTAATGCCTTTACTATATTTTTTTCATTTAAATCAATCTTTTTGTTACACATTGTATATTTCAAATGATAATTCTGACACTGCAACTTTGTTAAATAAAATATTTCTTACAATATATTCAAATCTTTATGCTTTAATTAATGCTCTTGTTATCCTATTCTTTTATAACACTAATAACGATATAAATTAACTTAAAACATCATTTCTAAATCAATTTCATGATAACGAAAATTATAGGATTAGTCTTAGGTTATATATGGGTTTTCTTAATGTAATATTTCTTTATTGTCCATTTGTATATTTAGGTTATTTTTTTGTTCAGGAAGATATTCCAAATACAGAGGCGTTTATAAGAGTTATTGGTTTAATGTTTCTTGTTGAAATCGTAATTTGGATTTATTTATTAAAATTTATTTATATCTGTTTTCATATTAGAAAAGATATTTGGAAAACAATTTCAGAAATTCCTATTTTGAAAGGAAAAGCATTAATTGAAAAACTATTATTTTACAATGAAATAATCAAAAAATTAAATGATTTTTATTCAATGCCAAATTTTATATTATTGATAAAAATAATGTTGTTATATGTGATATGTTTTTAATGAGTAGTTATGACACGAATTTTTTAATCTGGTGTTCGTGGATATTTCACAATTTCTTCACTTTTGTATCAGTTTCTTTTATGGCCAGTCAAGTCAACAGAGAATACATTGAAGTCACCAATGCGGCTCTGGACCAAGTTACCTCAGCTGACATCAATCCCAGTGACATCTTTAGACTGATTTTCCTCAGATTTGAAGCAGAAGACAACCTACTATCATGTGGTGGAGTGTTTGATCTGGATGACAATTTTATTCTCTCTTCTTTGAGTCTCTTCATCACCTACTTCTCTCTCCCATCTCAGATGGAGTAAATTTATTTGAATTAGCATCATAATATACAAATATTGCCTTCAAAAAAATTAAGCAAAACCATTTTATTTCAATTGATTGAAATCTCCTGGACATAAATTAAATAATTGAAATGGTTTCTGGAGATAAGTATATTTTTATTTCATTAAAGCAGTCTCAAGAACTTTCGGGCATCTCTGCCCTTCTGCAGGAGAACATAAATAAACGAATAAAACGACTCCTAATGACAAAACAGTTTAGCATCAGGCGTCGTTTTATTCGTTTATTTATGTTCTCCTATAGAAGGGTAGAGATACCCGTAAGCTTGAGACTGCTTTAATAAATTAAAAAAAAAAAGAAGCTCATCTCCAGAAACCTTTTAATAATTCAAAACTATTTTAGTTTAATTTTGATTTAAGAATATATTTCATTTATATATGTGAAATTTATAATCCTTTGTCCCCATAAAAATAATTGGCATTGTTTAAGAAGTAGTTATGTAAATATTGGCCTTTTGTGAAACCAACACCTACCCACATATCCTTATGTACATCAATGGCCGCAGCCTTGACATGGACCTAGAGCAGAATCTTCACACGCCCAAGATAGAGAACATTGTTATTGCTGTGATAGAGATGCATGGAGACATCTGAGGCTCTCCATTGGACATGACAACAACAACTGCCATGCAAATTTGCTTAGTAAATTCCTTCCTGTCTATATAAATTGTGTTAGCGCAATTCCATTAGACTTGACAACTTCTCTTTACACTTCAGATCAAATATTTTCAAAAACCCTTTCTCTAAATAATTTTAAAATGAAATAAACGTTTCTATTTGATAATTTTTAAATGAGAAAACAAAGAAGGAGTGGTTTCTGAAATTCATGTAGGGGTGTCAATATGGTTTCAAGTTGAATATCGCTAGGATCTGTAATTTATGGTAGATGTTTTGGTTAACTGTAAATATATTGATAGAAATTTTCCAGGTGGGATAATGATTTTTGAAAATAAAGGTTGTCTCTCCCCTCAAAAAAGACATCAAAACTAAACGCCATCTATTATTTTCATAATATTATATTTTTATTTCCTGATTACTATTATATTTGGATATTCTAATGAAATATTTATAGCAATGTCAATAAAATATTTCTTGAGATATTAATAAGAAGGTTATTTTATATATTAACCTTCATTTTAAATCTCAATGTTTTTAACCCAGCGCTCTAACGTAACTGGCATATAACCTATATGGAGTCATGCACAAGAGTTCTTGAACTTCTTTACGAGCACGACCTCCAAGATCTTGTCTAATTTAGACTAAAAGGATAAGTAAAAAAAATGTTTTAATAGTTTATTTTTAATGTTTCAACATCAAGCAAACAACTTAAAACTTTTTTCCAAACCAATGTCTTTATAAAATGATAAATATCAAAGAAGGTAGACCCTATATCTTATATATATGTTTTCTTAATGTAATTTATATTTTCCATTTGGTACTTTTGTTTTATATCATTGAAAAATGCACACATTTGAGAAAATATATTTTTTAAAAATCACTAATATTCATATGTATAGTACTGTTGTTAAAAGTTTTAAAAATGTCATTCTATTATATAAACTCATTATTCATAAAAATGTAAAGCAGACAAACATATTTAAATCATACATATTCTCAATAAATCAAATATATTTTGAAGATACAATTCTAAGAATATATAATAATGAAAAGATTTGTATACTAAAATGGCCTCACTTTTTACAAAATTTATAATTTAAATACACATTTAAATTGCTATAAGAAATCTGAGGGTATAATTTCTGTGAAAAAAAGGAAAATCAATAAAAATCATGAATAAAAAAGAAGATTGTTTTAATATTAAGAACAAAGGATGTTCTTTAATTTTCAAATAACCTTTTGTATTTATATATATAATTTTTTATATTTAATCATTTCTTACTTTTATAATGTTGTGCTAAGTATATAAGCCAATAAATATATTTTATATCGAAATGCTCCAAATCTTCAATTGAAAATTAACAACAAAATCTACAATATAGGTTTTTAATTTTCAATTTGACAATTTTAATTTATATTTAGTTATTTTTCATTTTAATTTAGACATTTTCATTTTAATTTAGACACATGTACTTTTTGTAGAAAAGTCAATGTATCTAAATTAAAATGAATAATGTCTAAATATAAATTTAAATTGTCTAATTAAAAATTAAAAACCTATATATAAAAGAATGATTGATCCTAAAGAATACTTCTATTTGATTATAATTTGTTACCAAGATGAAAATGTAAAATTCAGTGTCAATTTCAAAATTCTCTTAATATTCAATATCTCATCCAAAATTGTTTTATGAAATATTTAATGTTGTCAAAGCGACCAAACATCACAGAAATTCAAATGACTTTAATAGCAACAGTGTATATCACAAACCCATAGATTCCTCAGAGTCAAAAAGCAACAGAATGGTAAAGATGAAATTTAGGATGAAATACCCAAAACCTTTTGATTTAATTTTGTTAATTTCTATATCACATTTATTTATATCTAACAAGCCTATTTATTTTATGTTTGCCAGTTCAAATGAAAATTCAGAAGACGAAATTATATCAATGCAAAGAAAAATATTTTTCATAATAATATATAATATTTATGCACTGATTGATGTTTTTGTTATTGTTTACTTTTACAGTATTAACTCTAGCATTAATCAGTTTATATCTCTTTTCCAAATAAATATCATTATATAAGAAATTTTAATTTAAGACTATGGTTATATATTTTCTTTGTTAATGTATTCATTTTATATTGCCCATTTGTTTTTTAGTTTATAATATTATTCAAACAACTATTTTTAATTCTGATTGGAATTTAGAAGATAATTTTTATTTATTGTTGAAATTGTTATTTGGAATTTTCACTTAAAATTCCATTATATCAGTTTTCATATTAGAAAAGAAATTATTGAATTGAAAGAAAATTTATATATGTTAGAATTGGAGATATTGATTGAGAAACTTATACTTTATACTAAAATAATAAAGAGATTGAATAAATTATATTCAATCCCAAATTTAATCTTATTGATTAAATTATTGTTTGTTATATTTGATATGTTATCAACGCGAGACATTGGTTCTGTGAATACAAATTATTTTCTTTGGGTTTCTTGGATATTTTTCAGGTGCTTCGCCTTCGCATCAACAATGTTTGTGGCCAGTCAAGTTAACAAAGAATACATAGAAGTCATCTGTGTAGCTTTAAACAAAGTCACCATATCTAATATCAGACCCAGAGACATCTTCAGACTGATGTTCCTCAGACTTCAAGCTGAGAACAACCTACTGACCTGTGGTGGGGTGTATGACCTGGACGTCAGTTTTATTCTCTCTTCTCTGGGTCTCTTCATTACCTACTTCTCTATTCCATTCCAGATGGGATTGAACCTATTTGATTGAACAATTGTATATATATATATGTAGTGTTTTCGAACCAGTCTGGGGTTGTGTAGCAAGTTCTAAGGACGCACACCCATATTGTATTCGTATCCACCCATGAGGAGTATATCGGAGAAGAAAGAGAAGGTCCCAAAAACCACCCTGGGAACAGATGACATAGAGACAACTCAGAGAAAACTCTGTTCCTGACCATAAAATATGGGGGTCTTTTGTTCTAGACTTAGTAAGTCAAAATAGTGACCGCAGGGGAGATTGTGTTTGAAACTTATTTTTATTACAATGTCCATATAAGATTATATAAAGTTAAATACAGATAAATAGGAATTTGAATAAATAAGATCATATAATGATAAATATATAAATAAATAGATTAAAATAATTGATAAATATACATATATATAAAAATATATACAAGTTCTTCATTGGTGGCGCCCACCGCGAGGAATACAGGGTAGTGACCCTTGTATCTCGAAATATCCATTTATGGAAGAGAGGACATGTGATCGACTAAGGATATGATCTTACTAGCCAACTTTTCTCTCGTTTATCAAATTACAAAACTATTTTAGACGCGTAATATTCTTTTTAAAATAAAATAATTTCTACTGCCCTTACTGCAATGGAATAATTAAAGGGAGGGCCTGGCTCATCAGTGGTGAACCCTCCCAGCGGTTTCGCCAGTTTACCGCTGTTATATTAGATTTTTGGAACTTCTTTTTATAGGATGCTTGACTCTTCGAATGGGCATTTTAAATGAACTATGGACCTAAGTTTTTAGGACAGAAGAATTAAATATAATTATAAACAATAATACTTCCACACAGATTATCTTTTTTTGAATATTTCTATATTGTAATATATCTTTCTTTATTTTCTTACAAAATTTTGTTTATCTTTAAAGTGCAAGTGTCCCTAGGGGGACATAGCGCTCTAGTCGAAATAAAGAAACATAAAAAAATTGTAATATTATGATTTTCTTTCAAACCTGAAAGGCTCAGGTTCCTAATATATATTATTGTTTCTCTTTTTATTTCGATTACTTTTTCTTGTATAATATGTTTATAACTGTTTCTGTTTAAAAAAATGTGAATCGACGCAATTATCCCTAGCCGGGATATCGCGTTTTGTGGGTTGAAATAAAATAAAATAAAATGATAATATAATATATAATACTATAAACTTATCTAGTTTTTCCAAAAGCTAAACTTTTTTAAAATTTTGCTGAAAATATTTTCTAGGAATTGCTCCCACAACCATATTTATGTACAGAAATACCTTTTTATTTGGTCAAAAATCTCAAACATGCACTCTATTCATCCATCATTCATAATCAACAAATTAATTCAAAACGTCAGTAGAAAATAAATAATATTTGTTATTCTCTCTCTTTAACATATAAAATATATTCGCTATTTTAATCATAATATTTAAAAGATTATTATAAACTAGACGAATGGCCCGGGCAACGCCCGGGTTTTACCCGAGTGTGTATATATTTTAAAAACGTTTTAATTCAAATAATATTCGTTACAATTATAAATTGCCGCCATGGATGTCACTCTTGTGAAACGTCCCGTTCCAAACTGTGTGTTTTTAAAATGTTTTAATTAAAATACTATTCGTTACAATTATAAATTGGCGCCGTGGATGTCTCTCTTGTGAAACGTCCCGCCCCAAACTGTGTGTGTCTTGAAAATATAAAAATAAAAATGTGAATTTTCATAAAGATTTCATCATGTCGATTTTTTTTTTTTTTTGCATTTCACCTACTAAATCGATAGAGATAATTACATTTGCAACATGAACTTAGGTATATTGACTAAATAGAAAACTGCATAGTAATAAAGATCATTTTTTAAAGGCACCATATCGTTTTTTTTTTCAATAAAATCGAAACAAAAATTAACGATAAATAACGATAATTGCCTTAAAAAGAAATTGCCTTAAAAAAAAGAAACATTCGCGGTGATTATTGTCTTGCATTCGTTTATACAATTATTATATACGAATGACCCGGGTTTTACCCGATAAAATGCCTTTATTCAAATACTATTCGTTACAATTATAAATTGGCGCCGTGGATGTCATTCTTGTATAATATATAAATGAGTTTTAAAAATTGTAAAAAAAAAGAATGCATCGGCCGGGAATCGAACCCTGGCCGCCCGCGTGGCAGGCGAGCATTCTACCACTGAACCACCGATGGTTATGAAAAATCCCATCCGTGAGCTTCAAACAGACAAACAGACAGAATAAGGCAAATATATAAGTAGATATAATTTTTGCTATATATTCTGCAGCTTAAAAAGATGTACATAATGGAATATTACAGGTATCATTATAATATTTTCACTTCAATACATAAATTACATTGGAATATTTTTAATAAAAGGTTTTTAATTTTTTTAACTCCCCTTTGGATTATATCATATGAAATATATAAATTTGAATGAAATTAATTAACCTCCAAAAGAAAAAAAAATTTCCAGTAGTAAGAATTTTAAAAGAGCACGTGTGATTCAGGGTATGATATTAATGAGGGGTATAAATATTTAATTTTTTATAACTGCTTTTCATAGGATAATAAAAAAATGTGTATACAGTAAATATATCTAATGTCTATCTAAATAGAACAATACCAATTTGTACTTATTAATGCAATGATTCAGTTAGACTGTTTCACTCACAGGTTGGGTTCGTAAATATGCAAAATTCTGAAATCATTTAAAAATCAATATAAAGTCAAAATTTTTAAAAACAACGCTTAATATAGATATGATTACCGATTCTTTGGTTGTGTTTGTTTTATGCTTGATTTGAGTTACATGGATGGTATCAATTTATTCTATTACTCCAATTCTCAATTAGAAGTATAATAAGAGAAAAGTGACTTCAATAATAAACAAATATTTAAGAGTAAATACGTTGTCATGGTAACTAAACAAAACAGATGTTAATAATAAGAACTGGATAACATTAATCCATAGTTTTCTTAAACTAAATGGCAAAGATGAAGGTTAGAGTAAAATGTCCAAAACTTTCTATAATAATTTTAATAATCATAATATTTAATTTATTTATTTTAAATTACAACAATTATGTTTTGTTTTATATTTCAGATAGAGATTTTAACAAAACGGCTATATCAATGCCAGGAAAAGTATTTTACGCAATTATAACCAATTTATTTGTTCTGAATAATACATTTTCTATATTTTACTTTTACAATATCAATCAAAAGATTAATAAACTCATATTTATATTATCTAATAATTACCATTATGAAAGAAAAAATAACAAAGTTAACCTATGCTTATATATAACTTGTCTTGCTTTATTGTTTTTATATTGTCCATTTGCTTATTTTATTTATAAATATATTAATGTAGACAATACCAATACTGAATTGATATTAGGAGAAAATGTTATTAGTTTTCTAGTTGAGATTATAATTTGGATTTATTACTTAAAATTTCATTATATCTGTTTTCATATTAAAAAAGCGATTAGAACATTGAAAATAAATGTGCCTCATTTAAAAACAAATATATTAATTGACCATACTATATTTTTTATGGATTTAATCAAGAAATTGAATGAATTATATTCAAGGCAAAATTTAGTAATATTGGCTAAATTAATGTTGATTATAATTAATATGTTATCAATGCGTGGATTTAATCTTGAAAATGAAGATTTTTTTCTCACTGCCTCATGGATATTTCACAACTCCTTCGTTTTCGTGTCGGTTGCCTTCATAGCCAGCCAAGTCAACAAAGAATACATGGAAGTCACCAGTATGGCTCTGGACCAAATCACCTCACCTGACACCAGTCCCAGTGACATCTTCAGACTGATGTTCCTCAAACTTCAAGCTGAGAACAACCTACTGACCTGTGGTGGAGTGTATGACCTGGACGTCAGTTTTATTCTCTCTTCTCTGGGTCTCTTCATCACCTACTTCTCTTTCCCATTCCAGATGGGCGTCAACTTATTTGAGTAACTTATTATCTATATCTCCTCGTTCCATTATAAAATGTATAACAATATCATGATGTTGGCACCTTATAGTGTCAGTATTACTGTCCATTCAACTAGTTTAAATCAATATGAGATATTCCCAAAAGGCTTATAATATCGTTCACTTTGACTTTGCCTTTCACTCTGCTAGAAACAATAAGATTTCTTTTCACATCAGTTTGTCTTTTTATAAATGTGATTCAAAATATTAAATTCTATATTTTCAAATATGTTCGAAGAAAAAAGGGTTTATCATTCTTGAATAATATGTATCTAATAATCGAAAGTTTTGAAATGTTTGAAGCTGACACTTTTATGGAAACTGCCGTACTTGTTTATTTAAACTTCAATCTCTTACTCGTATACCTCATTCTGAAGCAAGTGAAATGTTCTATACTATTTTACTCTCGTTTATTTTTATATGTTTATTCACTTTAATTATATTTTGAAAAATTAATCATAAAATTAGACCTACTAGAAAACTTTTACTTCGTGATCTTCTTTCAGGCTATAATCATTTTGAAACAACAAATTAACACCATGGACAAAACTTAAAGAAGTATAAAGTCTTTGATACCGACAATCATCTGTGTTTTTTGTTGTTTCTAAGGAAAGTTTTTTTAAGATCATGGTGTAAAACTAGCTTTCCCAAGACTTCTTTAAGGTTCAGTTAGAAAATATTTCTGTTTATATGATGCTTCTTCGAATGTGTTGTGGCAAGACTGGGATTAGGATGCAACAGTGCAGCTCTTGCAAGATAGAGAAATATCTTAGAATGTCACTCAATTAATGTGTTAACTGACAGCTCTCTATGTGAATATGCTTAACAGCAGATAAGCGCAACTTTTGAAGGCCTATGGCTACATTGTTGTTTTGGCAAAAGTTGATATTTTTTCCAACTACTTCATCAAACTTCTACTATAAAATGATCATAACAGTGGCTCTTATGTAATAATGAAATATTGATTGAAAAAGTTGTCAAGGTAACTGACCTCAATACATATTCTTAATCAAAATAATATTGATTGAATAACTGATCCGTAGTTTTCTAAGACAAAGAACCCAAGATGAAGGGTAGAGTAAAACGTCCCAAACCTTCCATAATAATTTTATTAATTCCTCTATTTAATATATTTGTTTTAAATTATAACATTCATTATTTATTTTTTATTTCAGATGGATATTCTAAAAAAGAAACTATAACAATCTCAAGAAAAGCTTTTTATGGAATTATTACAAATATATGTGTTTTGATTAATACTTTTGCTATAATTCATTTTTATCATATAAACCAAAAGGTTGATGAACTTAAATTTCTATTATCTAATATTTCTCATTATGAAAGAAAAGATGGCAAACTTATCTTATGCCTATATTTGAGTTTTCTTACTTTAATTTATCTATATTGTCCATTTGTTCATTTGGTTTATGTTTTTGTGGATAAAATGAGTATTAAATTGACAGAAGATATTCCTGTAGAATTTTTTGTTGAATTTATAATATGGATCTATTTGTTAAAATATAATTACATTTGTTTTCATATTAAAACATCAATGAAAGCATTAAAGACAAATTTACCTCTCTTAAAAACAGATATATTTATCAAAAATTTTATTTTTTATACAGATATAATCGAAAAGTTGAATAAATTATATTTAATGCCTAATTTTATCTTATTGGTCAAGTTAATGTTGATTATATTTGATATGTTATCAATGCGTGGATTGAATTTTGAAAATGAAAGTTATTTGTTAACTTTTTCTTGGATATTTTTCTTATGTTTTATCTTCGTTTCTGCTACCTTCTTGGCCAGTCAAGTAAATAAAGAATACATTGAAGTCTCAAGTGCTGCTCTAAATCAATTTACATCATCAGACATCAGTCCCAACGACATCTTCAGACTGATGTTCCTCAGACTTCAAGCTGAGAACAACCTACTGACCTGTGGTGGAGTGTATGACCTGGACGTCAGTTTTATTCTCTCTTCTCTGGGTCTCTTCATTACCTACTTTTCTTTCCCATTCCAGATGGGCGTAAACTTGTTTGAGTAACTTATTATCTATATTCTCGTTCAAAGATAAAATTTATAGAAATATCACATGATGTTGTCACCTTATAGCATCAGTTCTACTGTCCTGTCAACTATTTTAAATCAATGAGATTTTTAAAAGGCTTATAATATCGTTCACTTAGTATTTGCCCTTTACGAGGTACAATAAGATTCCTCTTCACACCAGCTCTGTTTTTCTATATATGTCATTCAAAATATTAAATTTTATATTTATATATGTGTTTGAATAAAAATATTTTTTCTATTTTTTAATAATATGTATCAATTAATCGAAGGTTTTGCAATGCTTAAAGATAACACTTTTATTGAAACCGCCGTACTTTTTTATTTAAACTGCAATCTCTTACTCATATACCTCATTATGAAGCAAGCGAAATGTTCTATACAATTTACCCTCGTTTATTGTTATACTAGCCGAATGACCCGGGCAACGCCCGGGGTTTACCCCGATTAAATGCTTTTATTCAAATACTATTCGTTACAATTATAAATTGGCGCCGTGGATGTCATTCTTGTCTCTATATATATAAAAGTCAATGTCTGTCTGTTTCGCGATAAATTCAAAAACTACTGAACCAATTGGTACCAAATTTTGCATGTCGCTTTTTATAAACCTGAGGAAAATTTTCGGCTACATTTTGCTTAGTATTTTTGGCTATTTCTTTTTTTCATTTGATGAACTTTTTTTTTACGCGGAGTAAATACGAGGCAAAATAACAACACGAGGCCAATTAAGCGACCAATGAGCGTTCTGCATTTCTTTTCAAGTTGCTTGCGTACTTTTTTTATATATCTTTTTATACGAGTGTCACTTTTTTTTACAAAAAGTATTGAGAGAGAAATTTATATTACTAAGTTACGGTAAGTTCACACAATGCAATTTTTTAAAAAAATTACAAAATTAAAGTTACTGTATGTAAACAATGGCTTTCTTATTTTTTATTAATTTTTGTTCTGGCTTTTGTTTTTTTTTTTTTTACAGTCAATATGATAATTCTTAAAATTAAACAAAAAATGGTCAATATGCAAAAAATACAGTAGTGAAAATTTAATATGAATTACTGTCTCATTTAACAGCCAAAACATGTGTTTGTCTATAATCCATATACCCTTTGGTTTTTATCAGCCTAAAATATTAACATGGCTATTTTGGCATTAGTTTTTTTTAGTATTATTTTTTTCTGACATGTTTGTGATAGGGCACTACATTTTACAAAGTTACGGTTAGTAAACAATGCAGATTTGACAATATATATAAACTTTTATTACTGTATGGAAACAATGAGCTTATGTTTTGCCATTGTTGTAATGGCCTTTGTTTTGTTATTCTTTTAAAAATCATATGTTTCATTGATAGTTTAAATTTAGTCTGTTGTCATATATTTGCCTAAGTTCCATGTGCCCTTTTATTTTTTACTGAAAATTTATTGACATTTATTAACATGACTGTATTTTGCCTTGCATTTTCATAAGCCTATTTTTTTCCTTACTGAGAGAGATGGGGAATTATATTAGAGAGCCTGTCTCCTCACCCTTCCAATTATTTTACTGTTTTATTCGCTTGCCATTTCTGTATATTTTGTTTGTGGTAGTTCTATTATGCTGCTTTCTTTTTGTCTACGCAGATATTAGGCTAGGGAAAAAATAGTTGAGCATTCTAAAGATTGACCTGTTTGACATGTTTTGCCATTAGTTTTTTTTTTTTGCCTTATTTTTTTTCTGCTGAAATGTTGAGAGAGAAATTTGTTTTAGTTAATAAGTTATGGTTAGTGAACAATGTAGTTTTGCTATTTACAAACTTAATGATGCTATGTGTGGACAATGTTAGTTATTGTTGTGATGGCCTTTGTTTTGTTACTTTTCTTTGAATATGAGATAATACTATTATTAAAAAGGCAGACCTTATTGATAAGATGGGTAGCATGCTTTTTTTCCCTATAGTTGAGTGCGTCCCATCTCCCTATCTATATATATTTCCAACATACTTCTGCCTTGTCTACTAGATAATCAGTTTTGTTCTGTAACTTATTCTGATACTTTGGATTTGTTTTGGGTCTGCACTGTTTTCCTTAAAAGCTATATATATATATATATATATATATATATATATATATATATATATATATTATATAATCTAAAATATAATTATTTTATTTTTTTAAAACATATTTTATTTTCATTCATTGACTATTATATATATTTGACCATAGATGCAAAACATACCACTTTTAATTATTATTGTTGTAAATAATGTATATTTAACCCTACCTATCTTTTATTCACGATTTATAGAATTCATTTAATAAATTCTATATTCCTGTGATAAAAATAATTTTATGTATATTTTTACTTCAAGAGATTCAAAATAAAAATCTGCTTGAAAGGTAAATAATTATATTTACTTTTCCACGACTGCACCTCCTTTCAACAATCAAACACACAAAAAAATTCATATCATAATATATATATGGTAATTTAAACCAACAACCCCATATTGTATATAACTTATAATAAGATTTTAATGGTGTATAATAGAAACACATCTGTAAATGATTATACGTATTATTGACATGTGTCTTTACATCATCATATGTAATGTAATTTGTACAAACTGAGGATAAATAAATAAAAATCTGTAATAGATTAAAAGTTGAGCTAAGCAAGAGATAGAAGTCAAAATCGAGATAGATTTAGAATGCCCACAACAAGGTCTAAAAATGGACCAGACCACCCACACTGTTCACATGTGGTGGAATGCAGAGCCCCCTCTCACACCTGGTGACATGCAAAGCCCCCTTTCTCAGAAACGGCCCCCTGTCACATAAGGCCCCCCCCCGTCTTTAACCTATAAATACAGTCCCTTTACAGTCACTTGACAGTTAGTTCACCCTCAACGCAAGCTCACGTCGGTTGTCACCAAGGTCCTAGCTCAACTTTTATCTGTGCACGGAACTTTCTTAGTGCAACTGTGTCTTCGTTTTTTGTGTGGACATTCCCAAGCTTTCCACTCTGCCTCGACCACGACTGCCTGTATTTTGTGAGAACTTTTAAAGGTCTTTCAAGGTGCAGAGAGGTACTGGAAAACTCAACATCCTGACTGTTCCTCTCGGTCAACACTTTATCACCACAAAGTTAATCGACAGATCTCTACAACAAGCTTACCCGGTCCTCAACTTATTTCATATATATATATATATATATATACAAAAATATTTTTGGTACTGATTGTGCTATTTCTGTTTTTTTAGGACATATTTTCAAATTTAATCATCCCATTTGATATGCCTCGCAAAAGATCTGCAATTGGAGTAAGAACTGCAGCTCGCCGCATGGCTGCCCAAGCTGCTAGAGGCCAAAGTAGCCGCACATTGGAGAATCCTCAACAGTGTCAAGCCCGCCTCCAAAGTGACCGGCTGCGCCACAAAGTTCAACGCGCATCAGAGACTCCCCAGCAGTCCCAAACACGACAGGAGGCTGACCGGTTGCGGCACTTCAGGCAACGAGCTAGCGCTTGGGCTGATATGCTCAATGCTGCTTTCCATCACAATCCGGCCCTGAATTATGCACAATTTACTTTTCTTCAGATTGGCCATATGGATAAACAATGTCTACATTGTATTGCCTTTAAGTACAATGGTGAGCGGCCTGGAATGTGCTGTTCTGCAGGGAAGGTCAGAATTCCTTATTTACCTGAACCCCCAGAAGCTCTCAGAACTCTGCTCGATGGGTCTTCTCCTCACTCGGCTGAGTTCATGCAACGTGTCCATCACTATAACAATGCCTTCCAAATGACATCTTTTGGGTGTGGTAGTCGTGTTGTGTTGCCAGGTTACATGCCAACGTTTAAGGTCCAAGGCCAGGTCTATCATAGAATTGGCTCTGTTTTGCCACCACTTACTCTGATAGCCGCCAACTACAGCCAGCATTCCTTCAGGTTTTCTTCATCGGAGATAGTAGTGCATAGGTTGCCACCTGCCATAGAAACTTTCCCATCACTAAGCCCCACATTGTTAGCATTTTGCAAGATATGTTGCATCGACATAATCCTTATGTCCATTTGTTCAAAGCTTTAATTCAAAAAAGAATGCCTTCTCCTGATTACAAGTTGGTCATTAAGGCTGACAAAGCACCGCCTGGACACCATCCTCGCACATTCAACGCTCCAACCATTAATGAGGTTGCCATTGCTGTTGTGCAGGAAAACTGTGACAGACGTGACATTGTTCTTTCCAAAAGAGGCAGTGGTGTGCAGAGGATTAACAAGTTTCACAGGTCTTATGACGCCCTGCAATACCCATTGGTTTTTTGGAATGGTCAAGATGGTTATCATTTCCATATCCCTCAGCTGATTGATGGGGTTCCTTCGGCGCACAAGACGGTTTCTTGCATGGATTTTTATGCTTCACTGCTAATGATTCGTAGCCGTAATCCTGGCATAACAAATTGGTTACTGGCTTTTGGAGATTTGACCCATCAAATTCTGGTCGACATTTATGCCAAGGTGGAATCTGAAAAGCTGCATTACATCTCAGCGCATCAAGCTCAACTTCGTGCAACCGAATACATCAATCTGCTAGATGCTATTCGCAATAACAGGAGTCATGCCCTTATTGGAAGACAAGTTATTCTTCCTTCTTCCTTTGTGGGTAGTCCAAGGCACATGCATGAGTATGCCTAGGATTGCATGGCTTACGTCCGTAAATATGGTCGCCCAGACCTTTTTATTACATTTACATGCAATCTGAGTGGCCTGAGATAAAACTAATGCAATTCCCCACCCAAGGTGCATTTGTTCGGCATGACTTGGTCGCTCGCATTTTTCAATTGAAAGTTACCAAGCTTATAGATTTGATCACCAAGGGTGATGTTTTTGGCAAGCCCCAATGTTGGTGTTATACCATTGAATGGCAAAAGCGAGGGCTACCACATGCGCACATTTTATTGTGGCTTAAAGAAAAGATTCGCCCAAACCAGATTGATTCGATCATTTGTGCTGAAATCCTCAATGAGGAGGTTGATGCTTCACTGTTTCGGACTGTAACCAAAAATATGATTCATGGGCCATGTGGACATGGGTATCCTAATCCTGGCTGCATGGTAGATGCCAAAAGAAATATCCACGGCTACTCTTGGCTGAAATGCAGACAGATAGGGATGGCTACCCATTGTACAGACGTCGCAGGCCTGAGGAAGGTGGCTTTTCTTTTGTTAAAAGAGTTAGAGTTTTCACTGAATCATGATGATAAACATTCTACTTTGCATTTTAAAAGATTGCAGTTCCCCATTCGAGTTTCTTTTGCCATGTCGATTAACAAGGCTCAAGGTCAGTCCCTCAAAATTGCTGGCATTGACTTGGAGCAACCCTGTTTCTCGCATGGGCAATTGTATGTTGCCTACTCTAGAGTTGGCTCAGGAAGAAATCTTTATGTTTTGGCTCCAGAAAATAAGACTTCAAATTTTGTGTATTCTTCTGTGTTGTCATGAATAATTTTTTTGATGCTATTTTAGTCTTTTTTGTTGTTGTTGTTGTTTGAGTGGTATATTATTTTCATAATTCTTTCTATACACGTATATATTTGAAAGGTAACATCTCTAGAATTAGAATATTCAAGGACAGTTGCAGATTATTATTATTTATATTAATATTATTTTTTTTTTTTCAGAAAAACATCTATGAATGTTTGACTGGAGTCTGAAAACATTAGATTACAGGCTGCTGGCCAGGCTTGGTCAATCACGGTCACTCTTCTCAAGCAATTTCAATCCCTATCCCTTTTTACCTAAATAGTGTAATAGACCTACAGAGGATGCACCACTATATATAAGAGTTAACACGCTGGGGCGGGTACCTCGGAGGTTGGGTGGAAAATCTGCCAACTATTTGAACTATATTTAAAACACCTAAATGGATTGAAAAATAAATAAATAAAATACCTAAATACTAATATATTGCATTTTTTGACATCACACATACTTTTTGCCTGTGATAATGTATTACTTCGGTGTTGCTATTCTATGGCTCTAATACTATTTATTAGTAATGTTTTTTCAGTATGAAGTAAATTGCACTCGGGGGAATTTCCGGGCGAAGCCAGGTCATTCGTCTAGTATAATATATAAATGAGTTTTAAAAATTGTAAAAAAAAAAATGCATCGGCCGGGAATCGAACCCGGGGCGACCGCCACTATAATATATAAATGAGTTTTAAAAATTGTAAAAAAAAAAAAATGCATCGGCCGGGAATCGAACCCAGGGCGCCCGCGTGGCAGGCGAGCATTCTACCACTGAACCAAAAGCAAACTGTGACAGAATTAAGAACGCATGACGCTAATAACTGTATATATTAATTAATATTCAGTTTGATTAACGTGTGAAATTGTAATTTGAATGAGTTTTCGAATTAGACCTACTAGAGAACTTTTACTTTATGTGTTTCAATTAGATCAAAATTCTGATCAAGCAACAATAAAATAAAATACATGGACAAAACTTAAGTAGGTAGAAATTATTTGATTTTTTCGATTATTTTTTAAAAATAGTTTGTTATACACTTGGCTATCTCGTGTGTTTTCAATAAAATTCACTTTAATAACTTTCAGAGTTATTGTCTGAATCCCGATATAAATGCTAAAAGGTACAACTTCCTTAAGTTTTGTCCATGAGTGTATATATGTGTCTTCAATAAAGGTCACTGCAATAAATTTCAGAGTTATTGTCTCAATCTCGATATACATGCTAAAAGGTACAGCATCACAACTAGATGGTTCAAAAGAACTTTTAGGTAATAGGAATTGTGAAAATAATCCAAGGACCGCTAGGCCTCGAACCATCCATATAATGAACTCTGCGCTAAACTGGAGAACCAAATTCCACAAACCACACTCGTAGACTATCAATCTAGCTAGCAACACCATAAACCACCTTGTTTAGTCATCTCAATGAATTAGATAAGGCCAATAGGAATTTCTGTTATGTATTTCACATTTTGAAGTCATGTTACAGCACATCATTCACTTTTTTTTTATGAAGAAATGAAAGGTTTCTAAATTTAAATACTAAATAAACATTTTTCTATATATGTGCGTATTTATATAATGCTTTTAAATATTATTTTCAACTTAAATGATAAAATGCTGCCCCCTCTCTCTATAAAAACTCGACCACGTCGCAAATTAAAAAGGGTCCTAAGAATTTATCAATTATAAATAATGGGGTCAGGTGTTGATATTAAAAATTTTTAAAAATCTAAAAAGCACATGTGCTCTTGGTCAGGATATGCTTTTTTATTTTTAATTTTATTTAGTTAGTTCTTTTTTTATTTGAAGCTTTTGAAGTGATAATAAAATATTTAATATTTTTATAAACAATTAATTTAACGCTATTATCTTAATGATATTTAATCTCAATTATAATGATGAATAAAATTTATTTCATTTCAAATGTGTAAATTCATTATACAAAATTCTATCATAAGAAGAAAATAAAAACACTTTTGCAATATAAGTTTTTAATTCTAAAACCGCCCATTACGAAAGTTTTCATATTCTAGTTTTTTTCTAAAGGGGGGTGTATCGAAATTTTCTTAAAATGAATCCAAAGTAACCATTATTATATTGATTATAATTGTCTTTTCTAATTACCATCAAATTTAAATCATCCAAATTGCTCGAAGCGATTTATTTTAATCGCTGCTTATGCAAAATTAAATTGTGATTTTCTCAACTATTTTTTGTTAAATATTTTAACCAATCTAGAATAATCTAGTCTAATCTCTAGAAAATATTTTTTTTTTGAGATACCTTGGCCTTAGGTCAATAAATTAGCAAGGCTTGCTAGAAATGACTTCTGAACTTTCGAGCAAGTTGGATGACTTAAATTTGACGGTAATTGCAATTTTGATTTCATTAATCAATTTGTCTCATATAATGTATTCAATATGTAATCAATTCATAGATTCAATTAATATAATAGGAATATTCTGATAAAGTTCTTGGAATATTTTCCAACTATCTCATCTATATGTCAGTAACCTTCATGATCATCCAGGTCAACAGAGAATCCCTTGAAGTCTCTAGCGCAGCTCTGGACCAAGTCACCTCACCTGACATCAGCTTCAACGACATCTTCAGACTGATATTCCTCAGACTTCAAGCTGAGAACAACCTACTGACCTGTGGTGGAGTGTATGACCTGGACGACAGTTTTATTCTCTCTTCTCTGGGTCTCTTCATCACCTACTTCTCTATTCCATTCCAGATAGATCTAAACCTATATAAGTGATTAGTTTCCTATATTCTAATTTTAAGCTCTAACTTTGAAGCATGATATAATGAATATATATCATATATTTTAAGAAACTGCTGATTTATTATGTTAATTGTAGATATATTGCCACACATTCATTTCTTCTGTACAAAGTTCTCTGATCTCGTTTTTTTTCTCTCTCCCTTTCTCCTTGTTAATATCATATGGCTATTCCCTACGACCTACAATCATTGCAAATATGTAAGACAATTGTAAAGGCATACATGTATGACAGCGCAAGTATCCCTAGGAAGACATAGCGTTTTAAATTGAAATTAATAAATAAATGAATGAATATATAAATTTGCGAATCTATTATATTTTAATGCGAATGTTTTTTTTTTCAAATAAAACAATTTTCTGTTGTCTTTACTGAAATGATAAAAAAAAATTCATATTGAGATCATTTTGTTCATCAGTGATGAAACATCCCGGCGATTTCGCCAGTTTAAATGGACATGGTCCTCCAACCAGCTTGAAATCTTGCCAATCTAACGTGAAAATTGGTGAATATTCCTTAGGAAAATATCCATCAACTCTATTAATCAAATCGACAAAATCAACTCTTCAGTATAATTACTTTAAAAAAATAAAACGAACGAACCCACGCCTCAAACATCACAATCATAGTTATTTATTCTTCCTTTCTTATACCTCACAATTACAATAGTTTACGCCGTTGTATATTAATTCAGATGTAAATATGTATTCTTAGTTTATTTCTGCAGTATGTTAATTATATGTATACTATTAATTTTCAGTATGTAAATTTGAATTTTTTTTTTAGCTCTATTTATAGTCGGTCATATCTTCCATTCTGTAACCAGTAGAAGGACGTCACGGTCTGAAAGCTTGCATATATTAAAATATAAGAAACTCCTCTTCGTTCGTTCGTTTTATTTTATTTAAATCTATTAATCAAAGCTAAGCTGAATAACAGCTTGAATAAGTGCCAACCCTTTATTGATTGTGTGATTATCTATATGTATAACTAGCGGATGTGTACCCGGCTTCGCCCGGGTTTTATCCGAGTGAAAGTTTGCCTAACGACTATTATATATTATGAAGTATAATAAACAATGCTAAAGATTAGTTTTAATTATTAATCAAGATTGTGTGTGAATATGTGAGAAAGATGTAATATCGTTGTTGTTTTCTTGGCCGACTGTTTTACATATGGTGTTATCTTAAAATTGCTTGTTTTGAATATTTTTTTAGATTGAGTTGAATGAATTGCTGAATTTTTTTTTTGTATTTATATATAAATAAAATTAACTCTGTTGAATTTTTTTGTATTTTATCGATAACAGCAAAGTTATGTATTTTAAAGTTAGGGAAAATATTTTGATGTTAAGTAAAACCTGCTCCATCTCGTTTTACATAAATGTTGAAAATTTGGTCGAAATTGATGCATTGTAACGAAAGTTTTTAGCGAACACCACTTATGAAATTTCCATTTATATAGAAGATATAATAGAAATGAGTTTTAAAAATTGTTTAAAAAAATGCATCGGCCGGGAATCGAACCCTGGCCGCCCGCGTGGCAGGCGAGCATTCTACCACTGAACCACCGATGCTTTAAAAAAATCAAATTCATTTATCGTCGCGACCAGTGCTGCGCCCTAGCGGTAAAAGACTGGAACTAACGCTTTTTGGTTTTTTATTTTTTAAAAAAAGCACATTAACTTTTTTAGTTTTTTGAATAGCCTATATGTTAAACGAAATCTTCAGCTACCTACATGCGAAATTCCATAATGATTGAGTCAGTAGATTTTGCGTGATGCGATAACAAACATCGATTTCGCATTTCATTTTTATATATATAAGGATTGTCTTCTAATCTATTTTTTTACACATGCAGACTTACGGACAAAACTTAAGGAAGTTTTAAGCTTTCAGCATGTATATAGGGATCCAGATAATAATTCTGAAATATATTACAGTGACCTTTATTGAAGAGATCTGAGATAACCAAGTGTCAACAATTGCTTCTGTCTCCTTTAAAATTAAAAAAAAAAAACAGATGACCGGCAAAAACCACTTCTTCCAGTATAATTTTTAATCATTTCTATTTTTAAAAAATAATTTTATAGGCACTTTTTTAAAGTAGAAAATTTAAACTGCTATATAAATTTTAGTAAGCATATGGAAAATATTATGACACAGGTTTTTTCAAACTACAGTCTATGACCATTGTACGGCCAAATTGTAAACAATGGCTTTTTCTGTTAATCGAAGTTAAACAATGTCGGGCCCGATCAAATCTCATTGTACAACTAAAAATTGCTGTCAACTTTGACTTTAAATTGTTTATATACATCTATATGAGATTTGTGTAGTACTTCGGTGGAGCACAAATCTCTCAAAAAATCTTCTAATTGCCTTTAAATAAAATAAACTAAAAATTGCTGATGACATCCATCATTTGTTAGAAGAAATACCAATTAATTATTGATTTTTCAATTATTTCTCAGTTTTCAACAAATTTTCTTTCTCGATTCATCAAGAAAAGCGAACCAAATATACGTTTCAGGCTGTTGGCTCTCAACAAAGTTGAGGTACAGCTTACACCATGCTAATAAGGTCCAGAAGTCTGAAAGGTTTACCTGGTTATTCTTGTTTTATCAAAATCATTCAGTCAATATTCTTGAATAATTAAAAATCGACAATTAGTTTATATTTTATTCCAACAGGTTGCGAAAGCCATTACTAATTTTAAGTTGCACAATCAGGAGATGACTTTTTTTATTTAAAAAGGGTTTTACTTCTTTCATACTAGGAATGTATTAAAGTTTATTTTTAAAGGTTTTATATTATCCTAAATTTGGATTAATCTCAATTACAAAAAGGCCCTCTTCTTATATATCAAAATTTTATTTTAAGCTGATGTGAGAGTTTGAAGAATGCCTACATACAATTAATATATATATATGTTGTAATATATTCCAATATATATTTATATCCCCATTTGATATATTGTTATAATTTAATTCCCAATTTAACAGAAATAAAATTTCGAGTGAGTGACAGTCGGTGCCATTTGAGGAAAAAGGTCCGAAAAACAAGTCGGGTTCCCTGATGTGCCCCCTTCTTGCTCAAACAGATTAGTCTGCTTTGAGACACGATTGACAGACCCCTCTCAACAGATCTCCCCTGACCGGTGTCGGCTTCACTCACTCTATCGCCATCTCTGTGGGGACATCCAACCTGTCTCGTCCTTTTGTATAATCCCAATTCCACGCCTGAACCCACTCTAATCATTGTGGCCACCACGACTGCAACCAACATGCCACACTACATTCATCCAACAACAGCATAAACTACATTACTACATATATATATATATATATATATATATATATATATGTCGTACCTCAAGCACTAGCAGTCATGGGACCTTGTGGTCAGGCGTCAATGGCTAACACAAAAGGACGAGGCAGGTTGGATGTCACCTAGAAGAGAGACCAGCGCCGAAGACGCGGACAAGGTCCAAGAGGATGTGATCTACATGAGAGATGATCTGTTGTTGTCCGGGCTCTTTGTCGGTGTCCAGTAGCGTTGTAAAACTTATTGGAAGTTC
>CP092869.1:93599408-93670719 GCA_030710605.1 Cordylochernes scorpioides
TACTATAAACTTATCTAGTTTTCTCAAAAAAGCTTAACCTTTTGAAATTTTTGCTGAAAATATTTTCTAGGAATTGCTCCCACAACCATATTTATGTATAGAAATACCTTTTTATTTGGTCAAAAATCTAGAAGTGAAACGTTATATCTAGAGTAATATTTGTTCTAAAAGATCCAATTCAATATATCTCTTTTTATTAATTGATGCTTATTTTCAAAGTGTTTTATTATATTGTTTTTAGAATTTAAAAATTGAGATTTATATGTTAACCTGTTCTTGGATATTTTAATATGGAAACATCTCTATGTCTTCTATCTTTTTGGCCAGTTAATTCAACAGAGAATACGTTGAGGTTACCAATGCCACTCTGGACCAAGTCACAACTAGATCAAAGGTTTCGAATTTACATAGCCATTTATAGTTCTTATTTTTCATGATGTCAACAGTCTGTGAGACAAAAATGTTAGAAAGGTTCTTGATATATTAAAAGAATAAAACCAGTGGTCTTAAGAAAGCTGTATGTTTGTGTGATATATTAAAAGATATTTTGTTCATACAATTTGAAAAATTAGCTCACATTTTCATTTTATGGCCTTCATCAAATTTAAGTTGAAAGATCAGGTTTCTTTTTTACTCGAATTACTACAGGTCTAGTAAATTTGTATTTGTTTCTAATATCTATATATTTGATTTATAGAGTTAAATAATAAAAGTCCATAGTCAATACCTTAGTTCCTGTCCCCTTCAACAGCATTACAACTCAGATTAATAAAATTAATTATCCATTCAAATAACTGCAAATAATGTCAGAAACTAAAACTATAAAAAAGGTTTAACTATATTGAGATCAGATTTTATGTTATTTAAATTTTTCTGATGGTTCAACAGAAAACTGTTGTTGGTTTACGTGATCTATATTGGAATAAACATAAAATAATTCTAGATATTATAAAGTCAACCAATTGTTTACATTCATGCCTATTGATGGTGAAAGCATTCAACACTTACGTTTGCATATTTACGAGATGCTTTTTCAAAATTTTATACTTTATTTAAATATATCATTTTAGCCTATATTTCTACATGTATTTATTTATATATTCTCTCCATATTTATTCAATATTATTATTTTAATAATAAAAAGTATTTTTTAAAATCTTGAATTTAATATGTCTTGTTGAACTTTTCCCTTAAATATAAAATTCCCTTCTCAAAAATGCACTCTATTCATCCATCATTCATAATCAATAAAATAATTTAAAACGTCAGTAGAAAATAAATAAAATTTGTTATTCTCTCTCTTTTACATATAAAATATATTCGCTATTTTAATTATAATATTTAGAAGATTATTATAAATATAATATTTTGCTATATATTCTGCAGCTTAAAAAAATGCACATAATGGAATATTACAAGTATGATTATAATATTTTCACTTCAATACATAAATTACATTGGAATATTTTTAATAAAAGGTTTTTAATTTTATTAACTCCCCTTTGGATTATATCATATGAAAGATATAAATATTTGAATAAAATTAATTAACCTTCAAAAGAAAAAAATTTTCAGTAGTAAGAATTTTAAAAGAGCACGTGTGATTCAGGGTATGATATTAATGAGGGGTATAAATATTTTATTTTTTATAACTGCTTTTCATAGGGATAATAAAAAAAATGTTTTTACAGTAAATATATATTATGTCTATCTAAATAGAACAATACTAATTTGTACTTATTAATGCAATGATTCTGTTAGACTGTTTCAACTCACAGGTTGGGCTTGTAAATATGCAAAATTCTGAAATCATTTAAAAATCAATATAATGTCAAATTTTTAAAAACAACGCTTAATATAGATATGATTACCGATTCTTTGGTTGTGTTTGTTTTATGCTTGATTTGAGTTACATGGATGGTATCAATTTATTCTATTACTACAATTCTCAATTAGAAGTATAATAAGAGAAAAGTGACTTCAATAATAAACAAATATTTAAGTGTAAATACGTTGTCATGGTAACTAAACAAAACAGATGTTAATAATAAGAACTAGATAACATTAATCCATAGTTTTCTTAAACTAAATGGCAACGATGGAGGTTAGAGTAAAATGTCCAAAACTTTTTATAATAATTTTATTATTAATAATAATATTTAATTTATTTATTTTAAATTACAACAATTATGTTTTATTTTATATTTCAGATAGAGATTTTAACAAAACAGCTATATCAATGCCGGGAAAAGTATTTTATGCAATTATAACCAATTTATTTGTTCTGAATAATACATTTTCTATTTTTTACTTTTACAATATCAATCAAAAGATTAATAAACTCATATTTATATTAGCTAATAATTACCATTATGAAAGAAAAAATAACAAAGTTAACCTATGCTTATATATAACTTGTCTTGCTCTATTGTTTTTATATTGTCCATTTGCTTATTTTATTTATAAATATATTAATGTAGACAATACCAATACTGAATTGATTTTAGGAGAAAATGTTATTAGTTTTCTAGTTGAGATTATAATTTGGATTTATCACTTAAAATTTCATTATATCTGTTTTCATATTAAAAAAGCTATTAGAACATTGAAAATAAATGTGCCTCATTTAAAAACAAATATATTAATTGACCATACTATCTTTTATATGGATTTAATCAAGAAATTGAATGAATTATATTCAAGGCAAAATTTAGTAATATTGGCTAAATTAATGTTGATTATAATTAATATGTTATCAATGCGTGGATTTAATCTTGAAAATGCAGATTTTTTTCTCACTGCTTCATGGATATTTCACAACTCCTTCGTTTTCGTGTCGGTTGCCTTCATAGCCAGCCAAGTCAACAAAGAATACATGGAAGTCACCAGTATGGCTCTGGACCAAGTCACCTCACCTGTCACCAGTCCCAGTGACATCTTCAGACTGATGTTCCTCAGACTTCAAGCTGAGAACAATCTACTAACCTGTGGTGGAGTGTATGACCTGGATGTCAGTTTTATTCTCTCTTCTCTGGGTCTCTTCATCACCTACTTTTCTATCCCATTCCAGATGGGTGTTAATTTATTTGAGTAACTTGTCCTTATGTTCTTATATTAGATTTTATTTTTGAAGGATGCCCTATATATATATATATATTAAAAATGGCATATCCTGACCAGGAGTACATGTGCTTTACAGAAGGCAGAGCTCCATCTGGTGGAACAGAAATCAAATAAACATTGATTTTGCCTGTTCCCTGATATTTGGCCACCCAATTTCTTGATAAATCAAGAAAAGCCATCCACAAACGCGTTTCGCGCTTTTTGGCGCTCGTCAGCGTGGAGTAGGCTGAACCACTGCGACCAAAAAAAGATTTTCTGGTCCCAGTCTATATATGATAGAGAGAAATTAAAATCGAAAAAGGAATATTCTGACCAGGAGCACATGAGCTTTCTAAATGGCGCTCTGCCATCTAAAAAGCTCATGTGCTACTGGTTAAGATATGCCTTTTTTGATTTTAACACCAACACCTGACCTTTTTTTATTATTTCAATTATTTTTTCTCATATTGAGAGAAATATTTTTGAAAATAGAGCAATCCATAAATAAATCTTCAATTAAAAAGGCATCTATTGGATCAAAATATCATTTATTTTAGCCAACTGAAATATTGGTAAAATAAATGATATTTTGATCTAATATATGCCTTTTTAATTAAATAGAGAGAAATGTAAAAATATTTACATATGAGAAATCTTATTTACATAATATCACTATAAATTTCTATATCACTTTTAATATCAGAATTTCTTTGTTATATTACCAATCACAATATTTATTATTCTATGCTTAAATATAATCTAAAGTTATAACATATCAGAATATTTTCCATTGAGTAAATTATATGAGCTATACACAATTAAGAGACAAATTCAATTACAATATACTTTAGAGAAAATTTAATTATATTAAAATGTATATCTAGTATATTTTGAGTTAATTAGATCACAACCTTCTTCTAATATTTATTATAACCCCATATCTATATAAAATATGTATCTACCTTGTATAACAATGGAAATGACAAATAAAACAAAGAGGTAAAGGTAGACCAGACGACGCCATAACCCAGACGAACAGGTGTTTATGATAATGAGTTCAATCACCCCGTCAACAGGTGGCCAGACGTGATAAACAACCCGGCGTCTGACAGGTGGCGTGATTTTACAGGAACCAATCAGGACTCTCCGCCATATGCGGGCGTCCAATATAAAAGAGCCCAGAAATGGGACAAGGTTAGTTGTTCAGTTAGTTGTTTTCAGAGCGACGCCATTATACAGTCAGTGGGATCTCTCACCCCCTTCTATCCGCGATGTAGGGCATCCGTGACGCCCGTGGTTCGATTGCCTTCATCCGTGGTCTACCTCTACCTTCTTGGAGTTACCATCTAGACCTGCCTCTGTTCTTTGCTGTCCCATTGCGGTAATCCCATCACGCACCCACTACCACGACTGCCCAGCACATTCCACATCGGGTTTACTACAGAACCCGTTAAAGTCGACAGGATTACTGAGGACAGCAGCATGCAGAGGATGACGGAGGTTAGAGACGAATACGTCGCGGATGCCCTCACCAACATGCAGCCCCACTACGAAGACCTAGTAGGCCGCCTGGCAGACGCCATTCGGGGACTAGCCGTGCCTCGTGCGGAGGAGGCCCCCATCTCCTCTTTCGACGGATCCCACGCAACAAGCAGCCTTCTTCCAAACAGCCATCTCCAGAGATCAACTCCAGCCAGCATCAGCCATTTCAAGGTATTTTAAACTTTGTTTCTGCCATTTTGCCCATTAATTTTATACTTATATTTTCCCTTTAAGCATTTTAAAATCAATTATAACCTTTTTTATATCATTTTTATTCAAATTTTAAAACTTTCACACTCTCATTTATAATTTTTACTTTATTTTAATCAAATTATAAATGTTAATTCATCATTTTCAATTTTATTATTAAAAATATTCAATCACGCATTTTTGCCAATTTATTAATCTTATGCAACTTTCAATATTACATAAAAAATCATATTATATTTTAATTACTCGAATCATATTTTCTAGACTTATTTGTGTGTTTTTTTAATACCTTATTTATGGCCATAGTATTAATAATTAAATTTATTACGCTCTTTATTTTACTTGACCTATTACTATTCAAATTGATATTTCTCAATATTTAAAAGTTTTAAAAACTAGTCCTAGATTTGTATTTTTATAAATATCAATTTTAAATTATCTCATCTCAAAATGTGCCTCCCATTTTTCCCACAATTACAAATACAACTATACAATATTATAATGAAGAGGTCCCCACATCTCTAAAATCGATCCTGTACATGACACCATATGAGACGCCATCTTGGCCTCCTAAAAGGACAATTAATTCCAGTCTTCATCCCAACGACAAAAGCTCAAGGACACATTGAACCCCCCCTAGTTTTTTTCTACTTCGTCGTTCCTTCCCTACTTCTAAAGGGGTGGAATGACCTTTGTATCCATCATTAGCATCCATCATTAGCAGAGATAGTCCTTCCTACTTCAACACTCTTACCTGTCAATCATTCAATTATAGGCCTTCCATACTTCTCTCGTCTCTTGATCATTTTCCATTGGCCTTCTATGCCTTCGTTCTAACCACCCCTCGTCCATCGCAGAGTTCCTGTTTGCCGACTTTTTTTATTTACACCCAGGTCGCCGTCCCAGCATTCTTTATTTCATTCTTTTTTCCTCAAACCCGGGTTCAATCAATCAATGGCAGCAGTCGAGCCCTGTTTTCACAATCTACCTCCATCCTCTAATCTCTTCAACGGTTCCTGAGACTCCTGCTCGTCAACATTTTTTAATTTTTATTTTTTAATGATTCATCGACCTGGTACACTCTTCCTCCCCATGTTAACTCCACACGGAGAGCTTGGGTAACCAGCGAGATTTTTTTTTCTCTAACGCTCGACCCAGGCCATCATCAGCACGATGCGCCCACTCATTTTTCGTTTAATTTTATTTTTCATCTGGTCGAGCTCAATCACCGACAGCAGTGCAGCTCTTGAGACACCACCTCTTTTTAACCTCTCTCAGAAAAAAATTCTTTCCCATATTCTCCCATTACCTACCTCTCCTTCAATCTTCACGCCTTTTGCCCATCTGATCTAATACTATTACAGAGCATCTTGGATTGCTGAACCCTGAAAACAATACTTCGCTTCTAAGCTCGTATTGCAGGGCAAGACTCCTGAGATGTCCTTTGCAGAAACCAATTCAGACCTTCTTCCTTTATTTCTCACTGCGTCACTACCTATCGCAACCCTTTTGCTTAAGTCAATTTTCTTTTATATTTATTTTACTTTTATTATCTCTACTCCTCCTCCTTCCTGTATTACATCCCTGAAACTATGTTGTAAATATTCAAGACACCTTAAGTAACACACTATTGTGTGTGTTTACTTTAAATTTATCCTTCCTATGTACTCCTCTTATATATTTTTTGTAGTTTTATAATATTATATCAATGTGTCACCACTACTCCCCTTTATCTTTATTTTATTCTAGTAACAAATTTTTGTGCCCCAAATTATTTCCATTTAATAGGTTTGCTAGCTTTTCTCTCATTTATTTGTAAATAGACTTACAGTTTTACCTAGTTTTGTGGTGTTGGACTTTGTTTTTCAACTTACAGATGTAGATAAAACATTTCACTATTAATCGATAATATCATTTTGTTTATTAATGCCTTCAACTACCAATGAACCCTTTATATATTATTACCTTTAATATTTTTATTTTCTTTTTTTCATCATGTTTAGACTTAGAATTTTACAACTTCAACTATTTTAGACACCATTATATTTATAATGTTTCTTAAACAGATAAAACATTTATCATTTTATTTTTTCTTAATAGATTTTCAAAATGTTATTTTTGACGCTCCCCTTACAACCCATAACTCTATCCCATGAACTTTTCCTCCCAACTTTTTTACATCCATCAAGAGATTATTGTTCGTCAGCCATTTTCTTTTTTTTTTATTGATTAAACTAACTAGAAGACCCTTCCTCGCTGTACATTTCCCAACAGTGAGCTCAGGAGACCCAGTTAGATTTTTTTTCCTCTCATCGTCCGGCTCATCATTTTTTCATTTTTCAACTTTTTCTTTTCACCACACAAGCCGGACACAATCAAAACTGACAGCAAGGAATCTCTTACTCCCACCTTTCCTTTTCCGCATCCTTCAAACCTCCAACTACCTTCCAAGGGATTCCAGTTCGCCGAACATTTTTGTTTTTTTTCATTGATTAATCCGACTGGAACAATCCTTCCTCGCTATACCCACTCCCAATAATGAGTTCAGGATATCCAGCGCGATCTTTTTATTTTCTTTTTCTCATCGCCCGACTCATCATATCAATTCAGCATTTTTTCAACTTTTCACTTTTTTTTCTCTTAATTCAACCGGGCACAATTATTATGGACAACAGGGATCCCTCTTACCTCTACCTCCCCCTTTTACCTCCATCAATCTTCCCACCTCTTTTCGCTGTCTGAGCTAATGATGCAGACGGAATATCTTGGGCCTTCTGTTAATGAAAACAATGCCTCACTCAAACAAGTTCGCATTGCATTGCAGAATGTTTGGGATACTACTTTGCAGAAACATGCTCAGATACCCCCTTTCCCTTTTTCAACCTTAGCGTCACATTATACGTTCAGTCAATAAACTAACTTCTTTTTTTTTCTCTCATCTTTTATGCAATAAAATATTACTCTCCTTGTACGATTCATTTTACCATATTTTACCATTTTGTATTATATACTTTCTCTTAATCTTGTATCACTCATTTTGTGCGCTTTTATTTTTATAACCTTAAATTTTATTTCATTGATACACCACCATTACAACATCTTTCTCTGTTTAACTTGTAACTTTATAATAACTTTAAATAATTTGTATACAAATTATTTCTTTTATTTTTTTATAATAGGTTTTTTAGGTTATAATCATTACATGTCATTCCCCCAACCAAACCTTCATCACCGGGGACACATTCTGTAGTATATTTTGAGTTATTTAGATCACAACCTTCTTCTAATATTTATAATAACCCCATATCTATATAAAATATGTATCGACCTTGTATAACAATGGAAATGACAAATAAAACAAAGAGGTAAAGGTAGACCAGACGACGCCATAACCCAGACGAACAGGTGTTTATGATAATGAGTTCAATCACCCCGTCAACAGGTGGCCAGACGTGATAAACAACCCGGCGCCTGATAGGTGGCGTGATTTTACAGGAACCAATCAGGACTCTCCGCCATATGCGGGCGTCCAATATAAAAGAGCCCAGAAATGGGACAAGGTTAGTTGTTTTCAGAGCGACGCCGTTATACGGTCAGTGGGATCTCTCACCCCCCTTCTATCCGCGATGTAGGGAATCCGTGACGCCCGTGGTTCGACTGCCTTCGTCCGTGGTCTACCTCTACCTTCTTGGAGTTACCATCTAGACCTGCCTCTGTTCTTTGCTGTCCCAGTGCGGGAATCCCATCACGCACCCACTACCACGACTGCCCAGCACATTCCACATCGGGTTTACTACATATATATCTACTTATATTGATATATTTATTTTGTATTATTGAAGAAAATATACACACAACACTGTTAATATATATAAATTTAAAAGAAAATATTTAAAGCTACTAAACTGTGTGAATTATTTCCATTCCTTCTGAAGCTAAATGCATAAATTCTTTAATAAACCCTTTATATAATTATACTGCTCCAATTAAAAAGAATGTGCAAAAGGGTTGTGTTATTAATTCTGCATAATATGTAATGATAGTTAAATTTGTGAGGGCAATATATTTAAAACTACTTTATTTTATTTATTAATATAATAAATATTCAAATTTATTAATATAAGATAGTAAAAACTTTTGTTATACCTAAATATGATTTATAACCTCATTCTTTCAATTATAAATTTAACTATAAACATTAGCTCGTTTTATGAACAGGTCTAGAACAACAGGCAGCTCTGAGTCATATTTTGGTCTCGAGGACCACGCCATCACCATCTCCTCAGCGGCGAATCCCTCAATCTACGCTTTCTTCATAGATGTCGAAATACGTGGTGTCGCTGGAGACCCGCTGGCGATTCTCCACCAAACTCTGCAGCGATGGAAGAGGCGCCATATTCATTGTACATAGTATCATGTATATATATAATTATCTTTTTAAAATAGTGCAGACTGTGCACTTTTGCATGTATTGACAAGATGCCAATAAAATTATTTTAATTATCAATTGTCTAAGTCATATCAAAGTTTCATCTTAAAGTTAAATAATAAAGTATCGAACACCTTAAGATATATCGCAAACGGAAAGAAAAATTATAAAAATTATTGAACTATAAATGCGTCAAAATAAACATCTAAATACTCTCACATCGCTAAATATTAGAGCTCTAAGAAGCGGTCTGTAAGATTAAATTGGTGAGACCTCTGGGAGGGTTTACCACTGATTAGTCAAACCCTCCGAAAATTTTTTTCATTGCAGCAAGAACAGTATAAAGGTATTTTTTATGTGTAAAAAGCACTTTCGTGCTTTTATGCTTTCATTTTTTTATATTGATATTGTTGCACCAGGCTGCGGTTTGGCAGATTCCTTAGTCTTGATTCTCTCCTCAGACACGTCTTGCATCTTTCCAGAATGTATCCCAACCATTCTACAAGATTAAACCTGTCAAAATTAAGAAAACTATATTTTTAGGTAAGACTTAGAATATCTCTTTATTTATCACATCAAAGTTTAAAGCAGGTTGTAAATTCAGTGTATCAAAATACAAATGATTTTATAGTTCCCTAGTGAAACAATATCGTAGTTTATTACTAAATATAAAGAGAATAGATGTATAATGGAATAACTTAACTTTATATATATATAAATATATATATATAGGTAAGTAATTCCATATATATATATTAAAAATAAAAATGGCATACCCTGACAAGGTTCACATGAGCATTTCTATATGGCAAAGCGCAATCTAGTGGAACAAAAATACACTAAACGTTTATTTAACTTGTTCCGTGATAATATTATATTTTAATTGTTTTTTTTTACATAGATATATTTAAAATACAATATAACGCGGCTGATGATTGTAAAACGAAAATTAAAATTATACCGCGAATGTTTCTTTTAAAAATCGAAATTTATTTTCAAAGAGAAATAGCGACATTTCTAACTTTGAGATGAGGTATGGAAAGGTGAAACATGAAGAGTAATGGAAAACGGAAAAATAAATAGATATATTCAAAAATAAGGAAGGCATCTCCTGACCACGAGCACATGTGCTTTTTAGATGGCAGAGCGCCATCTAGTGGAGCAAAAATAAACTAAACGTTTATTTAGCTTGCTCCGTGATATTTGGCCAACCCAATTTCTTGACAATTCAAGAAAAGCCATCCACGAACGCGTTTCGCGCTGTAAATCTAGAAATTTTGATGACAAATAAAAATTACTTTCATATAATTTTTGTAAGTACTATTTTCGTTCTATCTAAATAAATGGAAAGATGTGTGTTGTTTATTTTGCGCAATATTTACACACTATTTGAGCTATCTTGATGAAATTTGATCAGAAAACAATAATATCTCAAAGTAAATTTATGTAGTCAAGGTAACTGAACAAAACAATTAATTCAATTCGAATGGAGGTCATATGTCATAAACCTAACATTTACATATGTTATATATAACATAACATAAAGCGTTATAGAGATAGAAGCTGCTGATAAAGAAACGAAATTAAAAATATTAATATGGAGTATAAGCTATGAAATTTTCTCATAAATCTATGTCATATAGAGATCAGAAAGAGATAGAGAGATAGGAAAGTGGATGGAATTATGAAACTTCTGGTGAATGGAGACTAGATTACGCAGCGGAATGAATTCCTGCAGAGTTTTAAAGATGCAGCCAAAGCGAACTAACTGCTTAAATCGGGACCCAACAATATGTTAGGGTATTTCTGGAGTAGAAATTGACGTTCATAATAAGCAAAGAAACCATGAAGATACCAATATGACAGAAGTGGACATGATCCAGTACTAAGTTCAATCCATGATGGCGCAGATACTAGAGCATTAAAACAGGTTAAAAAAGATACCATCCTCATATAGACCATAACTACTTAAAGGTAATGGCTGTTTTGAAGAACCACTCTGGTGATCAAATAATCTTGACTGAGATGTTCATACAGAAATTATTAAAACCAAAATAGACAAGGCTAAGCATAAGACGCTTATACGAGACTTATATGCCTAACGATAAAAAGGTATTCTGTCAACGATCATCAGAATCGTTGAATATGAATGCAGAGTAGAATGTAGAATTCTTATATCCACTAATAAAATATAACATGCCAAAAACCTTTTTAATATAGTGTAAAACTATATATAGCTTTTCTAAGACTTCTTTAAGGTTCAGTTTGATTTGATGCCCCCTAGAATGCAGTTAGAATGTGTTGTGGCAAGGCTGGAATTATGATGCAACAGCGCAGCGCTTTCAAGATACAGAAATATCTCAGATCGTCGCTCAATTAATGTGTAAATCGACAGCTCTCTATGTGAATATGCTTATCAGCAGATTGGCATATTTTTGAAGGCTAATGGCTCCATTGTTATTGTTTGTTGTTTTTGTCGAAAGTCGATTATTTTTTACAACTACTCTCTCACCAAACTTCAATTTTAAACATGACCATAAAATTGCTCTTTTTATAATAAAATATCAAAGATTGAATACGTTTCCAAGGTAACTGAACAATACATATTTTTGATCAATTAATAGTTTTCTAAAACAAAGAAACCATGATGATGGGTAAAGTAAAATGTCCCAAACCTTCCATAATAATTTTATTAATTCCTATATTTAACTTATTTGTTTTAAATTATAACATTTATTATTTATTTTATATTTCAGATGAATATTCTGAAAAAGAAACTATACCAATTTCAAGAAAAGCTTTTTATGGAATTATTATAAATATATGTGTTTTGATTAATATACTCTTTTGCTATAATTCATTTTTATCATATAAACCAAAAGGTTAATAAAATTAAATTTCTATTATCTAATATTTATCTTTATGAAAGAAAAGATAGAAAACTTAACTTATGCCTATATATGAGTTTTCTTACTTTAATTTATCTATATTGTCCATTTGTTCATTTGGTTTATGTTTTGTGTGGATAATATGAGTATTAATTTGACAGAAGATATTCCTGTAGAATTTATTGTTGAATTTATAATATGGGTATATTTGTTAAAATATAATTACATTTGTTTTCATATTAAAACATCAATGAAAGCATTAAAGACAAATTTCCCTCTCTTAAAAACAGATATATTCATTACAAATTTTATTTTTTATACCGATATAATCAAAAGGCTTAATAAATTATATTTAATGCCTAATTTTATCTTATTGGTCAAGTTAATGTTGATTATATTAGATATGTTATCAATGCGTGGATTGAATTTTGAAAATGAAAGTTATTTGTTAACTTTTTCTTGGATATTTTTCTTATGTTTCATCTTATTTTCTGCTACCTTCTTGGCCAGTCAAGTAAATAGAGAATACATTGAAGTCTCAAGTGCTGCTCTGGATCAATTTACATCATCAGACACCAGTCCCAGCGACATCTTCAGACTAATGTTCCTCAGACTTCAAGCTGAGAACAACCTACTGACCTGTGGTGGAGTGTATGACCTGGACGTCAGTTTTATTCTATATTCTCTGGGTCTCTTCATCACCTACTTTTCTCTCCCATTTCAAATGGACGTCAACTTATTCGAGTAACATTGTGCTTAATTCTCGTTTTTTCAAGTTTAAATTCAAAACAATAAGTGTTAGCACCTTATAGTGTCAGTATTACTGTCCATTCAACTAGTTCAAATCAATATGAAATATTCCCAAAAGGCTTATAATATCGATCACTTAGACATTGTCTTTTACTTTGGAAGATATAATGAGTTTCCTCTTCACACCAGTTCGTATTTCTATATATGTCATTCAAAATATAAATTACATATTCATATAGGTTAGAAGAAAAAAGAATTGGCATTGATGTTTTTATGCTAATTTTTAATTTGGATCATTTATTAAATTTCTATTATATTTGCTTTCATATAAGAAAAGAAAAAATTGATTTGAAGTCAAAAATATATATTTTAAAAACAGATCAATTGATTGAATATACTATTTTTTACACAGGTATAATCAAGAAGTTAAATAAACTATATTTAAAGCCAAATTTAATATTGTTTATAAAATTTATGTTAATTATAATTGATTTATTAAAATCACGAGGTTTTGATTATGGAAATACAAGGTGCGTTCATTAATTTCCAGGACTGGTTAAAAAATAAAATAAATAAAAAAGCTAGAGAAAATATTTTTTTACAGAGTTGAATATTGGACATTCGACCACACCTGACTGAAAGCACGAGTCTCGTGGCGCACGCGACGATTTAAAAATAGAACAAAACAACTTCCTTGTAAGGTTCGCATTTCTAATTTTAAAATGGCCATTTTCGAAGAGCAAAGAATCTGCATTAAGTTTTTTTTTAAATTGAAAAAAGTGCTACTGAGACGTATGAATTGATTAAAGAAGCTTTTGGCGATGCAGCTTTATCCCGTTCAAGAACTTTTGAATGATTTTCACGCTTTCAAAAAGGTCGGGAAAAGGTAAACGATGATCAGCATACTGGCGTCCAAGATCATTTCGTTGCGAGGAAAACAAGCTCAAAATAAGGGAGTTAATTAATCTAACAAAGAAATTCTATTAAAGACTTATCTTCAGAGACTGGACTATCTGTTTATTTGGGGATAATGAGGTGCTTAAGGGAGGCAGTGCGCCTTAAAAGACCTGAAAGATGGCAAAACAATGACTGGATACTTCACGTCGGTAATGCGCGGCCGCACACAGCCCATGTTGTTTTGCAGTTCTTGGCCAAGCATTCAACCATACAGATCCCTCATCCACCCTATTCCCCCGACTTAGCCCCCAATGACTTTTCCTCTATCCTAAATTGAAAATGAACTTGAAAGGACGGAAATTTGACAACGTTGATATGATACAAGCTGAATCGAAGGCAACTTTGAGGAACCTCTCAAAAAGTGATTTTATCTCCTGCTTCGACAATTGGAAAAAAAGATGGAACGGGTGTATTGAGGCAGGAGGGGCATATTTTGAAAAATATTGAATTAGTTTTTTTATTTGTTTTATTTTTCAAAGATACAGAGCAGTCCTGGAAATTAATGAACGCACCTTGTACAAGCATTTTGTTCATTGTCGTCTGGATATTTCAAAACACTTTTAACTTTGTGTCAGTTGCCTTCTCAGCCAGTCAAGTCAACAAAGAATACATTGAAGTCATCAGTATGGCTCTGGACCAAGTTATCTCACCTGACAACAGTCCCAACGACATCTTCAGACTGATGTTCCTCAGACTTCAAGCTGAGAACAACCTACTGACCTGTGGTGGAGTGTATGACCTGGACGTCAGTTTTATTCTCTCTTCTCTGGGTCTCTTCATCACCTACTTCTCTATCCCATTCCAGATGGGCATAAATTTATTTGAGTAATAATTTTAATATACAGTTAAACCTGTCTATAGCGCCTCCTCTAAATAGCGCCTCCCTCTCTATAGTGCCCGATTTTAAATACGTAGTACGATTTGAATTACATTAAAAGTGACCTGTTATAGCACCCACTCTATATAGCACCCTGTTTTGGTGAGTCCCAAGAGGGGGCGCTATAAACAGGTTTAACTGTATTTTGAATAATTGGAACAAAAACTAGGAAAGTTTAACGAAATGATTTATATATCCAAATTCATATATTTTAATGTCAACCATCCTTACCCCTCAAATTATTACTACATGTTGCTCTCCCCTCTAATCAAAAATGAATGTTCCATTGTTTGAATATAATATAAAAATTCCAAATTTTTTGTTTTAAAATAAATTATAAATATAAGGCGATAGCGTGTGTGCCATATATACCTAAGAAATGGAAGAATTATAAATCACGAATGTTTTCTTTTTTCAACACAAAGCAAACCTTTCTACTGTCCTTACTGTGATGAAAAAATATATTTAAAAAATATATATTTAAAATAAATTTTAAAAATGAATTATATCTGTATATACTTACTGTGTAGATACATTTTCATTATAATCTTTACATTTTTATTCATATAGTTTGTAAAGTATTTTCACCAAACTAAAATTAAATAAATGTCTATTCGGATGTTCTTTTAAAATAAAGCATGTAATAAAAATTCATTGTTGATATTGTGATATACACATTGAAACGATGTTACACATTAAAAACATAAAATTAAATATAAATTAAACATATTTTGAATAAAATTATATATAATATACTCTAGCTGAAAAAATATAAATTCAAAATTCTATAAACGAACAATTATGATGTCCTAAGTTGTACTCAATGAATATTTGCACAGTCTTTGTTTTTAACCAATGTTCAACCAATTTTGACAAAGTTGTTTTCATGTGATCTACAAGAATTTGTAAATTAATTTTACTGTGCAATAAATTGATAAAGAGGGAGCAATCTTTCGAAATATTTTTAGAAAAAATTGTTTTTTTTTTACAGATCCAAGTACACCCTTTTATACAGTCTTTAATAATTGAATAAATGTTTGTTATGATATATTTTAATAATTCAATAATTGTAGTTGTGTGTGTTATATAGAATATTACAGAGTAGCAATGGCTATAGATGAGCTCGTGTTTGAAAAGGATCTCTTGTATATAATAATTATTATTCATTGTTTCACATATACACTAAGTTAGTTTTGTATCTTTGCTAATAATAATAAATAAAATACAGCGCAGTGTTCATGAGCGACATATTCCAGTAAAAACATGGACAAAATATGGGACATCCAGTTTATTCAGGCAATTGAACTTGTATCAAAGGCAATCTTGGGCCAGAGGTCTGGGCACTCCTTGGCGATGGGACCTGTGATGGAGGAGCCATTAATCTCTCCCTTATTGTTGACAATAACTCTGGAGTTGTATTTAAAGTAGATTATGGTTCTATCTTTCCTGCGGCAGGCTTTCCTCTGCCTCCCCATCAGAGCTGGCATCACCTTCTTACACAGCTCGGGCTTGCTCTTCTTCACTATGGCAATAATCATGTCACATACTGTGACAGCATTCAGCCTAACAAATAATATTGTCGCGGAGATAAAAAGAGCAAGGGCAAGTTTGGGAATAATGAATTTATTATAAGGGGTATTTACCTTCTAGCTCTCCAATAAATTATCTACAAGAGTAATTTATATGGAGAGAGAGAGAGAGAGATTCAGATAATAATACAACTTACTTCAAGTTAAAGATAATCCTAATGAGCGTCGTCAGCCACACCGCCGATCAGATTCCGAGAACCCCTCACACCCGTGGCCCCCACCCCCAGAGTCCATGGATGATTGACAGCGTCCCATGGGGCCTCTCGTGATTGGAGCCACAAAGCCTCTTGACAATATGCAAACTTAGAAGGTTATGAATTCATCCTTCATACAAAGTTTAATAAGTCATTTTAATAATAACAGTGTATGAAGTTATAGGAATAATCTGATATATCGTCATAATATTCCTATTTCTAGTAAAATCAAATAATCTGTGATATCAGTAAAATTTTCATTTAATTTTTTTTTCTAAAATATGATTGTACTCCTTTTCTTATGAACCGGACTCTATATTCTTTAAAAGTTTCAATCGTAAAGGTCGAATATAAAAAAATAGATAAAATTCAATGAAATATCAAAATACAAATATATATTTTGAATATACATTAATATGTTATAATACCTTGATAAAATTGGCATTCATTCAACTGACATATTGGTAAAATAAATGATATTTTGATCCAATATATGTCTTTTCAATTAAAAAAATAAATATAAACTATAATTCCTTTTTAATATTTATAAGTTACAAGCTTTAATGGGATCCCTTCATATACCATAATTATAGAAGGTATTTAAATTCAATAAGAACCATTTTATTCGAATATTTTGAATAAACTTTTAAAAAAATTGTATAGATTAAACTTTCTTGTGTGAATTATTTATAAAAATAATATAAATAATTTTCAATTATACCAAGTACTCAATGTTTTATATAACAGCATTTTTTTCAAAAATAGTTTGGGTACACCATGATGTTCATTAAGTGTAGAATTTTGCGAATGCTCATACTGTTTGCGTTCGAAATGTTTACAAACTTAAAAGCAATTAATTTGTTCTTATAGATGCAAAAAACCAAGTTGACCACTTGCACATACTGTTAATGTTTCAATTTTACAAGAATAGATGAATATATAACTAATTGACCATTAAAGTCTGGAACCTGATAATGAGGTTCTGGATACTAAATATAAAAATTGATATTCTACACAACACTTTAAACAAAATTTTATTAAATGGATGAATTACATGACAACTATGGATTTCTGAAATATTAATATCTTGAAAGAAAAATATGGTGGCTAGGTAACCGAACAACAGAGATATTATTAATCAAAATAATTGAATTGTTACTAAACAAATCAATATTTTTCATACCAAGTAGAAAGAACCAATAAGTTACCACGATGAAGTTTAGTATAAAATGTCCCAATCTTTCCATTATAATTCTAATAATTCCTATAACTCATTTATATTTTTCAAATAATTATTTTAATTCATTGTTTTCATCTTTAGATGATAACAACCTACCTAAATAAAAAAAAATGGCAAGAAACATATTTTTCTTTTAATAACATCAAATATCTTTTCTTTAAATAATGTCTTTTTAATAGTGTACTTTTATAGTATTAAAAATAATATTAATAAACTTAAATCATATTTTCACATGAATTATATAATCAAACAATAAATTTTATATTAAAATTGTACTTTTATATTGGCTTTCTTAATTTTATTTTTTATTTTGTCCATGTATTTATATAGGTTATAAGATCATTAAAGCTGATATTCCTAATGTGGGAATAAATTTAAAAGATTATATTTTAATGTTTCTTTGCGAATTTCTAATCTGGATATCGTTTTTAAAACTCCATTACATTTATTTTTATTTTAGAAAATAAATGATTGAATTGAAGGCAAATTTATCTATTTCAAAAACAGAACTCTTAATTGAGAATTCTGATTTTTGCACAGGTATATTCAAAACATTAAATAGATTATTTTCAATACCAAATTTTATCTTGTTAATGAAATTAATGTTAATTATAATTGGTATTTCATCCACACGAGGTTTTAATATGGGAAATACAAGCTTTATGCTTATTGGCTTCTGGATATTTCATAATTCCTTTATCTTCACATCAGTTGCCTTCTCAGCAAGCCGAGTCAACAAAGAATACATTGAAGTCACCAGTATGGCTCTGGACCAAGTCACTTCATCTGACATCAGTCCCAGTGACATCTTCAGACTGATGTTCCTCAGACTTCAAGCTGAGAACAACCTACTGACCTGTGGTGGAGTGTATGACCTGGACGTCAGTTTTATTCTTTCTTCTCTAGGGCTCTTCATCACCTACTTTCTCTCCCTTTCCAGATGGGAGTCAACTTATTTGAGTGACCGATTTAATAATAAATAAGAGAAACATCTTAATATACTATTTTGAAACAAACATTTTTTTTTTTGTCGCTTAACGCATATTCAAATCATAAAGATAGAGGCTGTCTGGCCGGAATTCGTAGTTCCTCAAATTAAAGATACTTCAGCCAGTAAATCTTTTTATCACCTTGATGTTTCAATAAAAATTAAGAGCTCCTGACGAGAACAAAAGATTTTTGTTGTGTAACGTCGAGATAATAAATAGATAAACTGGCCGAAGTATCCTTCATTTGAATAATATTTTCAAATGCAAACCATTTTTGTGTGTGTGTGTGTGTGTGTGTCCGCAATTACTAAATATATTTTAAACGCCTGTGTATACTCTATTGTTAATATGATATTACAAAGCTATATAAGTTTTGTAAATGGAAAAGCTTGATTTTATATATAGTCAAATTTTCTTTCGACTATTTGCATAACCTTTTTCCTAATTTCAAAGTTATTTTTCAAACTAAAGTAACTAAATTCATATTTTATTGTTAATAAAGAATGTTATAAAATTCATCGTTGATATTTTGATAAAAATTGACCTTCGATGACACATCATAAAAAAATGTAAAAAATGCATTAACATAAAAGATAGGTTTTATATAATTATATTAATGAAATATATATAAGAAGCTAAGATATTTTTAAATATAGAAATTAATAATTGACTAGGCTTCCAGTTTTTCTGCCAGAATGGCTGTTTACATGACATTTAAAGTTAAAAACAAATGCTTATTATTATATTTTATTAGGTTAATATTAATATAAAATAAACACGTCACCGTAAACTTTTATTCCTTCTTCAAGATGATGTCAGGTGATTGCTTCTCTTGTAATTTAATATTAGTTTTTGTAATGATTGGTATAAACTGATATATCAATTGTCGCAAAGTGTTTATTATATTTTATGTAAAGAATATTTTTATTTTTTAATATATATATATTTTTGGGATTCCGGAAACTTCCCTCATTGATTAACTTGTATCTTATAAATGTTGATTTTGTTTGCTACCTAAATAAATTGTGTCATCCTGAAGTTTGTCTTTCCTGATTTTCTATGTTACATTCCAGGGAAAATCTGAAATGACATCTTGAGATAGGAATTCTCATTACACCTTAAATGTTATGAAGTATATGATATTACTTTTACTAAATATACTTTATAAAGAACTATAATTTACACATACTTATACCTAAAGTTAATGTAATGTTTACAAATGTGAAGGATCCCTGTACAGAGAACCAAGAAGAGTTCTTGAACTTCTTAATGAGCACGACTAATGAAAGGATAAGTAAAGAAACAAAGGTAAAAGTAGTTAGACTTTTCTTACAGATATGCAAAATACCATTTTGTTTACTCGCACTCACTATTGGAAATAAATTTATGCAAAAATAGAAATTCCATAAGCGATGCCTGCTTGAAAATATAAAAACTGACCAATCAGGTACTGGATTCAATTATAAAATTTACATTTTTATATAATTATTCAAATAATTCTTCATAAATTTTATAAACTAAATTACCACTATGGCTTTCTAAAATATTAAAATTTTGAGAGAAATTACATATGTTGTCTTGGATACTAAACAACACAAACGTAATTATTCTAAGTTGTTAGCATAAAATTCAATAGATTCTTAAGACCAAGTAGCAAAGAACAATAAAATAGTAAAGATGAAGGTTACAATGAAATATGCTATATTTTATAAATTAATTTTGTTATTTCCATTAATTCATATTATTATTGCTAACAAATCTCTATAATAAATTTTTAATATTTCGTATAGAGGGATTCACAATACTAAATCAATGGCAAGAATAATATTTCTTATAATATTTGCCAACTTCTATGTTTTCACTAATGCTTTATTTATATATTTCTTTTTCAGTATTAAAGATAAGATAAATAAACTTTATTTTCTTCTTTCACATTATGATAAAACAAGAAAAGACAAAGTGAGTCTTTGCCTATATACACTGCGTGACATTGAAAATGAAAACCAAGAAATAGTGGCCAGAAAATTATGCAAATTTCAGGGTAGACGCGCTTAACCGAGTTATGCAAATGATGTAAATTGCGCAGCTCTCGTGCGCACATGGAGTAAGATATAAGGGAAGGAACTTGCAGAAAGGACAGTATTCGTGTCATTTCTTCAAGGAAAATCATTGTAGAAATTTTGTTCTTGTGTCAAACGACACGTGTGATAACAGAGAATGCCAGGTCATCGTAAACGGAGGCAGTTCAAGCAGACAGACGCTTTTACGAGGGGCATGGTGATCGGACTGAAAAGGGCAGGTTGGTCCATACGTCAAATCGCAGCTGATACACACCTTGGTGCGTCCACGGTGCACCGACTGTGGAGAAGATGGTTGGAACAAGGAAATGTGGCAATTTATAGGAATGTCGGTGCAACCAGAGTGACGTCAGCACGTGTGGATCGGCGTATCCCTCGACAAGCAGTGGCGGCCCCACAAGCCACTTGTACCGCCATCCTGCAACATGTGCAAGACACCCTAGATCATTCCATCTTGACCAGAACCATTTCCCGTCGATTGGTTGCTAATGGCTTGCACTCATGCCATCCGCTAAGAAGACTGCCATTGACCCCACCGAATAGGCGCCAACGTTTGGAATGGTGCCGGGCTAGATCGACGTGGATGACGGAATGGCACAGGGTCGTGTTCTCAGATGAGTCGCGTTTCTGCTTGTCCAGTGATAGTCGCCGTGTACGCGTGTGGCGTCGACGTGGAGAAAGGTCCAATCCGGCAGCAATTGTGGAACGCCCCACCGTGCGACAACGTGGAATCATGGTTTGGGGCGCAATCGCGTATGATTCCAGGTCACCTTTACTTCGTATTCAGGGCACTATGACAGCCCAACGATACGTTGATGATGTGCTGCGACCGGTGACACTCCCCTACCTTCAGGGGGTACCCAATGCCCTTTATCAGCAGGATAACGCCCGACCACACACTGCTCGCATTAGCCAACAAGCTCTGCAAGATGTACAGATGCTTCCCTGGCCACCGTACTCTCCTGATCTCTCACCAATCGAGCACGTCTGGGACATCATTGGACGCCGTTTGCATGCCTTGCCACAGCCGCGTTCAGAAGACGAACTGTGGCAAATGGTTGAGAGGGAATGGAGAGCCATCCCTAAGGACGCCATCCATACTCTGATTGACTCTCTACCAAGACGTGTTGCTGCGTGCATCGCCGTCCGCGGTGGTCCTACTTGCTACTAAGCCGACGCCGTTCTCGCTCTGTATTATGACTATCATTTTGAAATAAAGATCACTTATTGTTCGTCCCTGTCTCTCTCTGTCTGCCGAGTTTCATCACTTTCTGGCCACTATTTCTTGGTGTTCCATTTTCAATGTCACGCAGTGTATAACCTTTCTTAATGTAATCTATTTATTTTGTCCATTTATCCATATAGCTCATAGAATTATTCAAGTTGATAATTATAATGTTGAATTTAGTATAAAACTTTATATCTTGACGATCCTTTCTGAATTTATTATTTGGATAAATTTATTAAAATTCAATTTCATTTGTTTTTATATTAAGAAAAAAAAATTGAAGACTAATATATCTATTTTAAAAACAGATATATTAATCGAAAATTTAAATTTTTGTGCAGGTATAATAAAAAAAGTAAATAAATTAGCATATTCAAAACATTAAATAGATTATATTATATACCAAATTTTATCTTGTTGATTAAATTATTGTTATTTATAATTGATATGTTATCAACACGAGGTTTTAATTTGGGAAATACAAGCTTTATGCTTATTGGCTTCTGGATATTTTATAATTCCTTTATCTTCGCATCAGTTGCCTTCTCAGCAAGCCGAGTCAACAAAGAATACATTGAAGTCACCAGTATGGCTCTGGACCAAGTCACTTCATCTGATATTAGTCCCATTGACATCTTCAGACTGATGTTCCTCAGACTTCAAGCTGAGAACAACCTGCTGACCTGTGGTGGAGTGTATGACCTGGACGTCAGTTTTATTATTTCTTCTCTAGGGCTCTTCATCACCTACTTCTCTATTCCATTCCAGATGGGCGTCAACTTATTTGAGTGACCAATTTCATAATAATTTAGAAAAACATCTTTAAATACTATTTTGAAACAAACATATATTATTTTTTGTCCCCCAAGACATATTCAAATCGTAGGTATAGAGGCTGCCTGGCCAGCTTTCATAGTTCTTCAAATTAAAGATACTTCGGCCAGTAAATCTTTTTATTACCATGACGTTTCGAAATAAATTATGAGCTCTTAACGGGGAAAAAATATTTTTGTCGAAACGTCGAGATAATAAATAGATTTACTGGCCGAAGTATCTTTAATTTGAAGAATATTTTCAAATGCAAACCATTTTTGTGTGTGTGGGTGTGTGTGTGTGAGCAGTTACTAAATATATTTTAAACGCCGGTGTATATTCAATTGTTAATATGATATTACAAAGCTATAAAAGTTTTGTAAATGGAAAAGCTTGATTTCATATATAGTCAAATTTTCATTCGACTATTTGCATATCTTTTTTCCTTAATTTTGAAATTATTTTTTAAACTAAAGTAACTAAATTCATATTTTATTGTTAATAAAGAATTTTATAAAATTCTACGTTGATATTTTGATAAAAATTGACCTATGATGACACATCATAAAAAATGTAAAAAATACGAACATAATAGATAGGTTGAATAAAATTATAATAAAGATATATATAAGAAGCTAAGATTTTTTTTTAAATATAGAAATTAAAAATTGACTAGGCTTTCAGCTTTTCTGCCAGAATGGCTGTTTACATGACATTTAAAGTTAAAAACAAATACTTATTATTATATTTTATTAGGTTTGATATTAGGTTTTGTAATGATTGGTATTCAGTGATATATGATATTGTAGCAAAGTATTTATTATATTTTATGTACAGATTATCAATTTTTATATTTATATTATTTATATTTTTCTACTTTTGAAACTTCCCTCATTGATTAACTTGTATCTTATAAATGTTGATTTTGTTTGTTACTCAAATAAATTGTAGTGTCATCCTGAAGTTTTTCCTTCCTGATTTTCTACGTTACAATTCAGGGAAAATCTGAAATAACATCTTGATATATGTATTCTTATTATACCTTAAACATTATGAAGTATTAGATAATAAAAGGCATATATTGGATTTAATAAAATATTTATTTTGCCAATATTTCGGCTGACTGAACGCCAACCTTTATCGAGGCATTACATTTTGTATACACAAACTCAGCACCGCATAGTGTTATAATATCACAGTTGAAATCAATTAAAATACAGTGTAGGTGGGAGAAATTTGTGCATGAAAAAAATATTATAAAAAGGCAATCAAATATGTAAAATATCTTAAGATATTAATGGAAAAAAATGAGTTCTATCTTATATTAAAAATAAATTGTAATAAGTACATTAAAAAAATCATTAATAACTCATTAAGAGATAAATGTGAAAATATGTGTATCTATTAAAACATTTGAAAATAAATTTAAAATGATTATGAAGTATATGCTATTACTTTTTTTACTAATTATACCTTTTGAAAGACTATAATTTAAGAATACTTATACCTAAAGTAAATATAACGTTTACAAATGTGAAGATTCCTTGTACAGAGAACCAAGAAGAGTTCATGAACTTCTTAATGAGCACGACCTCCAAGATCTTGTCTAATTTAGATTAATAAAAGGATGAGTAAAAAAAAACAAATGTAAAAGTAGTTAGATTTTTCTTACAAGATGCAAAATACCATTTTGGTTGCTTGCCCTCACTATTGAGAATAAATTTATGCAAAAATAGAAAGTCCAGAAGCGATACCTACTTGAAAATATAAGAACTGACCAATCAGGTACTGGATCCAATTATAAAAATTACAATTTTATATAATTATTCAAATAATTCTTCATGAATTGTATAAATAAATTACCACTACGGCTTTCTAAAATAATAAAATATTTAGAGGAAAATGTGTAAATATGTTGTCTTTGTAACTAAACAACACAAACGTAAATATTCTACGCAGGAGTTGTCAGCACAATAATCAATAGATTCTTAAGACCAAGTAGCAAAGAACAATAAAATAGTGAAGATGAAGGTTAGAATGAAGTATGCTATATTTTCTAAATTAATTTTATTAATTCCATTAATTCATATTATTATTGCTAACATATTTCTATATTCATTGTTTGATATTTCGTATAGAGGGATTCACAATACTATATCAATGGAAAGAATAATATTTCTTATGATATTATCAAACTTCTATGTTTTCATTAATGCTTTATTTATATATTTCTTTACAGTATTAAAGATAATATTAATAAACTTGATTTCCTTTTTTCACGTTATGATAAAACAAGAAAAGACAAAGTGAGTCTTTGCCTATATATAACTTTTCTTAATGTAATCTATTTATTCTGTCCATTTATCCATATGGCTCAGAATATTATTTGTGTTGATAATCAAAATGTTGAATCTAGTATAAAACTTTATATCTTGACGTTTCTTTCTGAATTTATTATTTGGATAAATTTATTAAAATTCAATTTCATTTGTTTTTATATTAAGAAAGAAATAATAAAATTGAAGACACATATACCTATTTTAAAAACAGATATATTAATCGAAAATTTAAATTTTTGTACAGGTATAATAAAAAATTTAAATAAAATATATTCAATACCGAATATAATTTTAATAATCAAATTAATGGTAAATATAATTCAAATGTTATCAACGCGTGGTTTTAATTTGGGAAATACAAGCTTTTGGCTCACTGGTTCCTGGATATTTCATAATTGTTTTATCTTTGTTTCTGTTGCCTTCTCATCCAGTCAAGTCAACAAAGAATACATGGAAGTCACAAGTATGGCTTTGGACCACGTCACCTCAACTGTCATCAGTCCCAATGACATCTTCAGACTGATGTTCCTCAGACTTCAAGCTGAGAACAACCTATTGACCTGTGGTGGAGTGTATGACCTGGACATCAGTTTTATTCACTTTCTCTGGGTCTCTTCATCACCTACTTCTCCATCCCATTCCAGATGGGTATAAACTTATTTGAGTGAATAATATTTTAGACCTAAAACTTAATCGGAGACTGAGATATCAATTCATTAGTATTCCAATACCAACCACCCCATACCAAATATTCCCACACATTTATAACAAATGTGTATTTCTAGGTATAAATATAATTCATAAATATAAATTTTAAAATACAAATATATATTTTGAATATACATTAATATGTTATAATACTCGATAAAATTGACGTTCAGCCAACTGAAATATTGGTAAAATAAATTATATTTCGATCCAATATATGAATTTTTATTTAAACAAATATATATAAACTATAATTCCTTTTTAATATTTATAAGTTACAAGCTTTAATGGGATCCCTTCAAATACCATAATTATAGAAGGTATTTATATTCAATAAGAACCATTCATTAGAATATTTTGAATAAACTTAGAAACAAATAATGTATAGAATAAACTCTCATGTGTGAATTATTTATAAAAAATAATATAAATATTTATCAATTTTACCAAGTACTCAATGTTTTATTTAAAATTTATTTAAAATAGATTGGGTGCACCATGAGGTTCATTAAGTATAGGGATTTGCTAATGCTCATACTGTATGCATTCGAAATATTTACAAACTTAAAAGAAGTTAAGTTTGTTCTTATAGATGCAAAAAAAAAAAGAAAAAGTTGACCACTTGCACATACTGTTATTAGTCGAATTTTACAAGAATAGATGAATATATACCTAATTAACCATTTAATTTTGAAACCTGATAATGGAGGTCTGGATCCTGAATAGAAAATTGATATTCTACACAAAACTATTCAACAACCTTTTATTAGATGGATGAATTACATGACAACTATTGACTTGTGAAATATTATATTCTTGAGAGAAAAAATATGGTGGCTAGGTAACCGAACAACACAAGATATTATTAATCAAAATAATTGAATTGTTAGTAAACAAATCAATAATTTTCATACCAAGTAAAAAGAACCAATTAAGTTTCCACGATGCAGTGTAGTATAAAATGTCCCAATCTTTCCATTATAATTCTAATAATTCCTATAACTCATTTATATTTCTTAAATAATAATATCAATTCATTGTTTTTATCTTTAGTTGATAACAACCTACCTAAATCAATGGCAAGAAAAATATTTCTTTTAATATCATCAAATATCTTTTCTTTAATTAATGTCTTTTTAATAGTTTACTTTTATAGTGTTAAAAATAATATTAATAAACTTAAATCATTATTTTCAGATGAATTATATTATGAAACAATAATTTTTAAATTAAAATTGTACTTTTATATGGGATTTCTTAATTTTATTTTTTTATTTTGTCCATGTATTTATATAAGTTATAAGATCAATAAAGCTGATATTTCTAATGATGGAATAAATTTAAAAGATTATATTCTAATGTTTCTTTGCGAATTTCTAATCTGGATATCGTTTTTAAAACTCCATTACATTTGTTTTTATTTTAGAAAAGAAATGGTTAAATTAAAGGCAAATTTATCTATTTCAAAAACAGAACTCTTTATTGAGAATTTTGTTTTTTACACAGGAATATTCAAGGCATTAAATGAATTATATTCAATACCAAATTTTATCTTGTTGATGAAATTAATGTTGATTATAATTGATATGTTATCAACACGAGGTTTTAATATGGGAAATACAAGCTATATGCTTATTGGCTTCTGGATATTTCATAATTCCTTCCTCTTCGCATCAGTTGCCTTCTCAGCCAGTAACGTCAACAGCGAATACATTGAAGTCACCAACTTGGCTCTGGACCAAGTCACCTCAACTGTCAACACTCCCAGAGATATCTTCAGACTGATGTTTCTCAGATTTCAAGCTGAGAACAACCTACTGACCTGTGGTGGAGTGTATGACCTGGACGTCAGTTTTATTCTTTCTTCTCTGGGTCTTTTTATCACCTACTTCTTTTTCCCATTCCAGATGGGCGTCAATTTATTTGAGTGACCAATTTTATAATAATTTAGAGAAATATCTTAATATACTATTTTGAGGCAAACATATATTATTTTTTGTCGCCCAATACATATTCAAATCGTAAAGATAGAGGATTTCTTGCTGGCATTCATAGTTTTTCAAATTAAAGATACTTCGGCCAGTAAATCCTTTTATTATTCCGACGTGTCGAAAAAAATCAGGAGATCCTGACGAAGACAAAATATGTTTGTGGAAACGTCGAGATAATAAATAGATTTACTGGTCGAAGTATCCTTCATTTAAATAATATTTTCAAATGCAAACCATTTTGTGTGTGTGTGAAGAGTTAATAAATATCTTTTTAATGTGAGTGTATATTCTATTGCTAATATGATATTACAAAGCTATATAGGGTTTGTAAATGAAAAAGCTTGATTTCATATATAGTCAAATTTTAAATTGACTATTTGTATATCTTTTTTCTTAATTTTTTTTTTGAAATAATTTTCAAACTAGAGTAACTAAATCCGTATCATATTGTTAATTTTTAATAAAGAATGTAATAATCGTTGATATTTTGATAAAAAATTGACCTATGATGACACATCACAAAATATGTAAAAAATACATGAACATAAAAGAGAGGTTGAATAAAATTATATTAACGAAATATATATAAGAAGCTAAGATTTTTTTAAAATATAGAAATTAATAATTGAGAAATCTCTTAGTTTTTCTGCCAGAATGGCTGTTTACATGACCTTTAAATTTAACAACAAATGCTTAATATTATATTTAATTAGGTTTGATATTAGTTTTTGTAATGATTGGTATAAACTGATATATAATATTGTTGCAAAGTATTTATTATATTTTATGTACAGATTATTATTATTTTTATATTTATATTTTTCTACTTTTTGGAAACTTCCCCCAATGATTAACTTGTATCTTATAAATGTTGATTTTGTTTGTTACCTAAATATATTGCTGTGTCATCCTGAACTTTTTCTTTCCAGATTTTCTACATTATATTCCAGGAAAACTTTGAAATGACTTCTTGAGATAAGAATTCTCATTACACCTTAAACGTTATGAAGTATATGATAGTACTCTTTTTACTAAGTATACCTTATGAAGGACTAAAATTTATGAATACTTATACCTAAAGTAAATGTAACATTTACAAATGTAAAAGTAGATAGACTTTTCTTACAAGAGGCAAACAACTGTCAACACTCCCAGAGATATCTTCAGACTGATGTTTCTCAGACTTCAAGCTGAGAACAACCTACTGACCTGTGGTGGAGTGTATGACCTGGACGTCAGTTTTATTCTCTCTTCTCTGGGTCTCTTCATCACCTACTTCTCTATCCCATTCCAGATGGGTATAAACTTATTTGAGTGAATAAATTATTTCAACCTAAAACTTAATTGGAGGCTGAGATATCAATTTATTAGAATTTCAATTCCCACCTCCCCATTTTAAATATTCCCATATATCTCCAACACATGTGTATTTCCAGATATAAATATAATTTTCCTGATTTTTATTGGTATAATATTTTAAGAAGAAATGCTGAAAAAAAGCAAAGTTAAATTGTCAGTTAAAGTCTCACACATATATTTCTTCTTACACTTAAAAAAACTAAATATTCAAACTCGAGTAAATGAATGTATTCTTTTGACTATTATTTTCAAATATATATTATAAATATATATATGGTATAACTTGGCACATTACCAATTCTCGAATAATTACAAATTAATGAATAGTTGATATTTTTTCAACAGATTGCACAAGCCATCAGCAACTTTTACTTACACGATCAGTTGATACATTTCTCTTAATTTATCCACCTGATCCCATTACATTCTCACACTTGTACAATTATTCATGATGTAATAAGTCAAAGATGTAATATATATGTATATAAGTGTGCAAGTTGAATATGAAAATTCATTTATTAAACTAGCAAAGACACTAAAACAAAATTATAAATCACTAATATTGAATATAATTCATTTTCCTCCAAATTTTGCATCAATTATTGTATATATGCAAAGCTAATAGTTTTTTAACAATAGCTTATTGTTATATTTCAATCGCTGTAGTAATAGTAAAAATTATTTATAGGAAATCATTGATATATCATCATATTAATTTTCGACTCCACATTTTCCTTTCCGCAAATAGATGGCATCCAGTTTTGACATTCATTTTGATTGAAAAGAGGCGACTTTTATGTTTGTAGAATAAAAGACAAAATATACCAAATATCAAAGGAAATTGTAATATATAATATATATATGGTTTTGACCAAGGATTTGGTTGTTGTTGCCTGATGTAATCAATATATAGCGTGAGATATTCATGTTTTTAGTTCTTATCATATTTCTGCAATAATAAAATTATATACAAATATATAACCTTTCAGTAGCATACAATCTCTTTTAATGAAAAACTACATTACCTAAGATTATTGAATATTAGGTAGAAGAGTACATAACAGGAATATATGAATTTATATTAATATATGAATAACATACAAGTTTAAAAATTAAAATAAAAATATATGCATCACAAACCTGGTGAACCAATTTGCATATATATATCCTATGTAAATTGACCATTTTTAAATTTCGAGTGCATCTATTTGACCTCAACTCTGAAATATCTAACAGTTTAATTCAAAGTGATGATTAATATCTAATATATAAATAAGTTTATCAGAGAAATGAATCTTAAAATAAGCATATAATTTAAAATTAGTGAAAAATTATTAGTCAAAGATTAAAGCAAATTTACTTTTATATATTTTTTTATAGAAAATAATGAAAGAGGAGCATTGAGAATAATATTTTAATATTTATGCAATATTTTACAAATATCTTCCAACTAGCAGTTTATTTACATACAATCCTTATGATAAAAAAAAATAAATAAAATAGAGTTAACTTTGAATTTAAGAGGGCGAATATAACAACTACATAGAGAGTCATTTATAATTTTTAAAAAATCATTTAAAATAAAACGCAGGATCCGAGGATGAGTTTCTTACTTTATTACACTTTCTCTCAAGCTTTCGGGAATTGTGGATTCTTCCACAGGAGTTGTATGCTCCTGTTGAAGGGTTTACAATACCCGAAAGCTTGAGAGAACGTTCAATAAAGTAAGACACTCATCCTCGGAGACTGCGTTTTATTGAAATTTTTATTTCAGAGAAATCTTTCAATTTTGCAAAAACATCATTTGTTTACTAACAAAACTTATAAATATAACCTAGAATTTCAGAGTACAAATTTATAATAAACTGTTCATTTGAAATTTAATCAAAAATTATTACTAACGAAACCTATTTGAGATGTTGAGGTCAAAGTAAATATAAACATATTACCCTCTAGATACCAAGGTAACCAAACAATAACAATAATGATAATGATAATTCTCAAGTCCATTGTGTTTAGAACATAGAAAAAGGAGGAGGTATAATTTAAAATGCTCAGTGGAGTAAATTTCAGAAAAATTTCCATCATAATAATATTTATTTTTATAATTTATAAATTCATATTAAATAGCGCAATCAATTATTTTTCAAATAATCCACCAGAATATTTATAGATTCCAAATTTATCAACATTACAAAATATGTTTGCTATATATTTTGAAATTATTTATAAAACTATTAATGTTTTTCTTCTGGCCTTCTATTACACTATAAGAAAGAAAATTTGTAAACTAAAAAATAATTTAGAGAGTAGATTTATATATTCATATATTATTAAATACAAAGCCTATTTTTGTATATATATATGGTATTAATTAATATAATCTATTTATATTGTCCTATTACAGTTATAGCGAATAATTCTATCGCATCTTTAAACCAGATAAAGAAATTTTGCATAATGAATCGCCCTTACACGAAATTGTTCTTCTATTTTTTATAGAGTTTGATTTGGTCAGTTTTTGTATTATAATTATATTTGTTATTATTTTAGAGAAGAAATGTTAATATTTAACAAAACTCTACCAAATAACATAAATATATTGATTTTCAAATGCTCTTATATTCTAGTATAATGAAGAAGTTGAATAAATATTATTTGATACCAATATTTATCTTATTGGTAAAACTGTTTTTAATAATAATTGATATGTTATCAATAAATGGATTTAATGTTGGTAATCTTGGGCATTTGTTTTGGTGTTCTTGGATATTTTATCATTCTTTCATTTACGTATCAGTTACCTTCATGGCCAGTCAAGTTAACAAAGAATACATTGAAGTCACCAGTATGGCTCTGGACCAAGTCATCTCACCTGAGATTAGTCCCAGCGTCATTTTCAGACTGATGTTCCTCAGACCTAAAGCTGAGAACAACCTACTGGCCTATGGTGGAGTGTATGACCTAGACGTCAGTTTTATTCTCTCTTCTATGGGTCTCTTCATCGCCTATTTCTCTATCCCATTCCAGATGGGTATAAACCTTTTTTAGTGAATAAAATATCTTAGATTTAAAACTTAATCGGAGGCTGAGAGATATCCATTTATTAGTATTCCAATACCAACCACCCCATACTAAATATTCCCACACATTTCTAACACATGTGTATTTCTAGATATAAATATAATTTATGAATATAAATTTCAAAATACAAAATATATTTTGAATATACATTAATATTACAAAACTATTTTAGAGGCGTAATACAGTATTCTTTTTTTTTTTTATTACGCCTCTAAAATAGTTTTGTAATTTGATAACAGATGGCGCGCAAGTGCATCATACATTAATATGTTATAATACCTTGATAAAATTGGCATTCAGCCAACTGAAATATTGTTTAAAATATAATGATATTTTGATCCAATAAATGCCTTTGTAATTGAACAAATATATATAAACTATGATTCCTTTTTAATATTTATATGTTACAAGCTTTAATGGAATCCCTTCAAATACCATAATTATAGAAAGTATTCAATAGTTAAATCAATCAGAACCATTTTATATTAGAATATTTTGAATAAACTTAAAAACAAATATTGTATAGATTAAGATCTCTTGTGTGATATTTTTATAAAAAATAATATAAATATTTTTTAATTATACCAAGCACTCAATGTTTTATTTTAATTTTGTTTTTTTTAATAGATTGGGTACACCATGATGTTCATTAAGTATAGGAATTTGCTAATGCTCAAACTGTATGCGTTCAACATGTTTACAAACTTAAAAGTAATTGAGTTTGTTCTAGTAGATGAAAAAATAAGTTGACCACTTGCAAATACTGTTATTGTTTGAATTTTACAAGAATAGATGAATATATAACTAATTGACTCTTAAATTTTGTAACCTGATAATGAGGTTCTGAATCCTGAATATAAAATTGATATTCTACACAACACTATCAACAACCTTTCATTAAATGGATGAATTACATGAGAACTATGGACTTCTGGAATATTATATTCTTGAGAGAAATTAAAGTAAAGATTATTATTTTTTTCATATCAAATTATTTATATTTATATTTATATGTTGATTTTGGTTGTTACCTGAATAAATTGTTGTGTCATCCTGGAGTTTGTCTTTCCTGATTTTCTACATTACATCCCAGGGAAAATCTGAAATGACATCTTGAAATATGTATTCCTATTATACCTTAAATGTTATTAAGTATATGATATTACTTTTACTAAGTATACTTTTTTAAAGGGCTAAAATTTACGAATATTTATACCCAAAGTAAATGTAATGTTTACAAATGTAAAGGATCCCTGTACAGAAAACCAAGAAGAATTCTTGAACTTCTTTATGAGCACGACCTCCAAGATCTTGTCTAATTTAGAGCAATGAAGGGATATTTAAAAAAATGTAAAAAGGTTATACTTTTCTTACAAGATGCAAAATACCATTTTGGTTGCTCGCACTCACTATTGAGAATATATTTATGCAAAAATAGAAAGTCCATAAGCGATGCCTACTTGATAATATACAAAATCACCAATCAGGTCCTGGAATTATTCAACTAATTCTTCATGAATTGTATGAAATAAATTTCCACTAAGGCTTTCTAAAATATTAAAATTTTGAGAGAGAGAGATTACATATGTTGTATTGGTAACTAAACAACACAAACGTAATTATTCTACGCAAGAGTTGTTAGCACAATAATCAATAGATTCTTAAGACCAAGTAGCAAAGAACACTAAAATAGTGAAGATGAAGGATAGAATGAAATATGCTATAATTTCTAAATTTATTTTATTATTTCCATTAATTCATATTATTATTGCTAACAAATCTCTTTATTCAATTTTTAATATTTCGTATAGAGGGATTCACAATACTAAATCAATGGCAAAAATAATATTTCTTATAATATTTACAAACTTCTATGTTTTCACTAATGCTTTATTTATATATTTCTTTTACAGTAGTAAAGATGAGATAAATAAACTTTATTTTCTTCTTTCACGTTATGATAACACAAGAAAAGATAAATTGAGTTTTTGCCTATATATAACTTTTCTTAATGTAATCTATTTATTTGGTCTATTTATCCATATAGCTCATAAAATTATTCAAGTTGAAAATTATAATGTTGAACCTAGTATAAAACTTTATATCTAGATGATTCTTTCTGAATTTATTTTTTGGATAAATTTATTAAAATTCAATTTCATTTATTTTCATATTAAAAAAGAAATAATAAAATTAAAGACACATATACCTATTTTAAAAACAGACATATTAATCGAAAACTTAAAATTTTGTGTAGGTATAATAAAAATTTTAAATAAATATATTCAACACCAATACAATTGGCGTTCAGCCAACTGATATATTAGTAAAATAAATGAAATTTTGATCCAATATATGCCTTTTTAATTAAACAAATATATATAAACTATAGTTCCTTTCTAATATTTATAAGTTACAAGTTTAATTGGATCTTTTCAAATACCATAAATATAGAAGGTATTCAATAGGTAAATCAATCAGAACCATTTTATATTAGAATATTTTGAATAAACTTAAAAACAAATATTGTATAGATTAAACTCTCTTGTGTGAATTATTTATAAAAAATAATATAAATATTTTTCAATTATACCAAGTACTCAATGTTTTATATAACAACATTTTTTTTCAAAAATAGATTGAGTACACCATGATTTTCATTAAGTATAAGAATTTTCTAATGCTCATACTGTATGCGTTCGACATGTTTACAAACTTAAAAGCAATTAAGTTTGTTCTTATAGATGAAAAAACAAGTTGACCATTGGCACATATTGTTAATATTTCAATTTTACAAGAATAGATGAATATATAACTAATTGACCATTAAAGTCTGGAACCTGATAATGAGGTTCTGGATACTAAATATAAAAATTGATATTCTACACAACACTTTAAACAAAATTTTATTAAAGGAATGAATTACATGACAACAATGGATTTCTGAAATATTAATATCTTGAAAGAAAAATATGGTGGCTAGGTAACCGAACAATACAGATATTATTAATCAAAATAATTGAATTGTTACTAAACAAATCAATATTTTTCATACCAAGTAGAAAGAACCAATAAGTTACCACGATGAAGTTTAGTATAAAATGTCCCAATCTTTCCATTATAATTCTAATAATTCCTATAACTCATTTATATTTTTCATTTGATTATTTTAATTCATTGTTTTTATCTTTAGATGATAACAACCTACCTAAATCAATGGCAAGAAAAATATTTCTTTTTATAACATCAAATATATTTTCTTTAATTAATGTCTTTTTAATAGTGTACTTTTATAGTATTAAAAATAATATTAATAAACTTAAATCACTATTTTCACATGAAATATATAATCAAACAATAAATTTTAAATTTAAATTGTACTTTTATATTGGCTTTCTTAATTTTATTTTTTTATTTTGTCCATGTATTTATATAGGTTATAAGATCATTAAATCTGATATTCCTAATGTGGAAATAAATTTAAAAGATTATATTTTAATGTTTCTTTGCGAAATTCTGATCTGGATATCGTTTTTAAAACTCCATTACATTTGTTTTTATTTTAGAAAAGAAATGATTAAATTGAAGGCAAATTTATCTATTTCAAAAACAGAACTCTTAATTGAGAATTTTGTTTTTTACACAGGTATATTCAAAACATTAAATAGATTATTTTCAATACCAAATTTTATCTTGTTAATGAAATTAATGTCAATTATAATTGGTATTTTATCCACACGAGGTTTTAATATGGGAAATACAAGCTTTATGCTTATTGGCTCCTGGATATTTCATAATTCCTTTATCTTCACATCAGTTGCCTTCTCAGCAAGCCGAGTCAACAAAGAATACATTGAAGTCACCAGTATGGCTCTGGACCAAGTCACTTCATCTGACATCAATCCCCGTAACATTTTCAGACTGATGTTCCTCAGACTTCAAGCTGAGAACAACCTACTGACCTGTGGTGGAGTGTATGACCTGGATGTCAGTTTTATTCTTTCTTCTCTAGGGCTCTTCATCACCTACTTTTCTCTCCCTTTCCAGATGGGAGTCAACTTATTTGAATGACCAATTTTATAATAAATAAGAGAAACATCTTAATATACTATTTTGAAACAAACATTTTTTTTTGTCGCCTAACACATATTCAAATCATAAAGATAGAGGCTGTCTGGCCGGAATCCGTAGTTCCTCAAATTAAAGATACTTCAGCCAATAAATCTTTTTATTACCTTGATGTTTCAATAAAAATTAAGAGCTCCTGACGGGGTGAGTCTTTGCCTATATATAACCTCTTTCTTATGTAATCTATTTATTTTGTCCATTTATTCATATGGCTCATAAAATTATTCAAATTGATAATTATAATGTTAAATATAGTATAAAATATTATATATTGTCGCTTCTTTCTGAATTTATTATTTGGATAAATTTATTAAAATTCAATTTCACTTGTTTTTATATTAGAAAAAAATAATAAAATTAAAGACAAATATACCTATTTTAAAAACAGGCATATTAATCGAAAATTTAAATTCTTTTACAGGTATAATAAAAAATTTAAATAAATTATATTCAATACCGAATACAATTTTAATAATCAAATTAATGGTAATTATAATTCAAATGTTATCACCGTGTGGTTTTAAATTGGGAATAGAAACATTTGGCTCTCTGGTTCCTGGATATTTCAAAATTGTTTCATCTTTGTTTCCGTTGCTTTCTCGGCCAGCCAAGTCAACAAAAAATACATTGAAGTCACCAGTATGGCTCTGGACCAAGTCACCTCAACTGTCAACACTCCCAGAGATATCTTCAGACTGATGTTCCTTAGACTTCAAGCTGAGAACAACCTACTGACCTGTGGTGGAGTGTATGACCTGGACGTCAATTTTATTCTTTCTTCTCTGGGTCTCTTCATCACCTACTGCTCTAACCCATTTCAGATGGGTATAAACTTATTTGAGTGAATAAAATATTTTAGACCTAAAACTTAATTGGAGGCTGAGAGAGAAATCAATTTATTAGTATTCTAATACCAGCCACCCTATTTTAAATATTTCCACACATTTCTAACACATGTATATTTACAGGTATAAATATAATTTTACTGATCTATATTGGTATAAAATTCTAAGAGCTAACACTGAAAAAAAGCAAAGTTAAATTGTCAGGTAAACTCCTTCATATTTCTCTTCTCTCTCTCTCTCTCTCTCAGGGCGGCCTTGAACATTTGACATTGTCCAGACGGCCCTTCAGAGAAGGCTCTTGTCTGATGTAAATATATATATTCTGTATTATAATTTCAAATTTGGCACTATATAATATTATATGAATGATTAATAAATCAGTTTCAATCTCAATCTCTCTCTCTCTCTAAGGAGTTGCATGTTCCTAAAGAAGGGTTTACAGTACCTGAAAGCTTGAGAGAATGTTCAATAGAGTAAAAGACTCATCCTCGGAGGCTGCCTTTTATTGTATTTTAAATTTCAAGAGAAATCTTCCAATTTTACAAAATATTATTTGTTTACAAACAAAACTTATAAAGATAACCTAGAATTTCAGAGGACAAATTTATAATAAAATGTTCATTTGAAATTTAATCAAAAATTATTACTAACAAAACCTATTTGAGATGTTGAGGTCAAAGTAAATATAAACATATTACCCTCTAGATATACCAAGGTAACCAAACAATATCAATAATATTAATGATAATTATCAAGTCCATTGTGTTTGGAACATAGAAAAAGGAGGAGGTATAATTTAAAATGCTCAGTGGAGTAAATTTCAGAAAATTTTCCATCATAATAGCATTTATTTTTATAATTTATAAATTCATATTAAATAAGGCTGTCAATTATTTTTTTAATAATCCACCAGAATATTTAAAGATTTCAAATTCATCAACAATACAAAATATTTTGCTATATATTTTGAAATTATTTATAAAACTATTAATGTTTTTCTTCTGGCCTATTTTTACACTATAAGAAAGAAAATTAGTAAAATAAAAATAATTTAGAGAGTAGATTTATATATTCATATAATATTAAATACAAAGCCTATTTTTGTATATATATGGTATTAATTAATATAATCTATTTATATTGTCCTATTACAGTTATAGCGTATAATTCTATCGCAGCTTTAAAATCAGATAAAGAAATTTTGCCCAATGAATGGCCCTTACATGAAATTGTTATGCTATTTTTAATAGAGAGTTTGATTTGGTTGAATTTATTGTATTATCATTATATTTGTTATTATCTTAGAGAAGAAATGTTAATATTTAACAAAAATCTACCAAGTAACATAAATTTATTGATTTCCAAAATGCTTTTATATTCTAGTATAATGAAGAAGTTGAATAAATATTATTTGATATCAATATTTACCTTATTGATAAAACTGTTATTAATATTAATTGATATGTTATCAATAAATGGATTTAATATTGGATATCTTGGGCATTTGTTCTGGTGTTCTTGGATTTTTATATTTTTTCGTTTATGTATCCGTTGCCTTTATAGCAAGCCAAGTCAACAAAGAATACATTGAAGTCACCAGTATGGCTCTGGACCAAGTCACCTCACCTGACAACAATCCCAACGACATCTTCAGACTGATGTTCCTCAGACTTCAAGCTGAGAACAACCTACTGACCTATGGTGGAGTGTATGACCTGGACGTCAGTTTTATTCTCTCTTCTCTAGGTCTCTTCATCACCTACTTCTCTATCCCATTCCAAATGGGCATCAACCTATTTGAGTGATAACTATTTTATGTTTTACAGAGCCATATATCAGCCTTTTGAGGTTATACAATGTAATGTACATCCTAAATGTTCAAACAGACATTTTAGATGGCAAAGCTTTTTCTTTCAGAATTAAATTTCATTTACACCTGATGATTTTATTATAATCAATTAATAAGATATCTATCTCTGATGAAATATCATAAAAATTTGATAAATTAGTTGAAAATTATCATTTATTATTTACTTCATAATAATGTGAAACATATACCTAATATCAATAAAAATGAATATAAATCATTGATAATATTTGAAATACTGAAACTTAATTGATCTATGAACTATCAATTCTGTGAATAGGATTGAAAAGATATTGATTAGAATACGTCACTCAATCAATATATTAATACCTACTATTCATATGATCTAATACATATCTTTCCAGTTGGTCTCATGGACCACGCCATCACCATCTCCTCAGCGGCGAAGTACACGATATACGTATTCTTTGTAGATCACCTAATACGTGGTGTCGCTGGAGACCCACTGGTGATTCTCCACCAAACTCTGCAGCGCTGGCAGAGGCGACATATTCATTGTACATAGTGTATATAATGCATATTATATTTTTTAAATAGTGCAGACTGTGCATTTTGAATGTATTGACAAGATGTCAATAAAATTATTTTAAATTATCTATAAAAAAATGTCTATATATTAATTAAAAAGGCATATTATGATTCATTAGAGCGCCATCTGTTATCAAAATTTGAAATTATTTTAGTCGAGTATGAATCTTTTTAAAGAATCATATGCGTCTATAATAGTTTCGAATTTTAAAAAAGGCTTATATTGTGGATCAAAATATCATATATATTTATTTTACCAATATATCAGTTGGCTGAACACCAACCTTTAAATATTTATTTATTGATTTCTCTATTTTCAAAACAATTTTATATATGTTATGGAAAGATATATTACAAATTAATAATATATTTGAAGTATAACATATGAACGAAGATATAAATATAATATTCTAATAAAGACGAATCTTTTGACCTCCAACTTGTCTGTATTATTTTTAGAAAAACAGAACATAACTGACCAAGAAACTTCTGCTATCTAAAAATATACATATGGTAAACAAACCAAAAAGGTTTGGGTTCGCCCAAATATTTCCCTAAAAAATGTTTACCTAGCAAATAACGCTTTTACACATGTTAATTTTTATTGGTATATTAAAATAGTATTGTAATATTAATAGTATATATGTAATATATAATAGTAATGATGTGTCTGAAACGTCCTTATCACATTATAACTACCATTATAATATTTTACCATCAAAATATGCAAATCAGTTTGATATAGAACTAATTTGCATATATATATAACTTGTACTTAAAATATAGATGCAAATAATATTATAATTGATTTGAATAAATTTAAAAATATTTGTAGAGTTTCTTTATTTAGATATAGGGAGGCTGGCTTTCACGCAGTCGTGTTTCATCAGGTCCCTTTTTTTTTGTATGTGTGTTGCACGCCTTTGCGGAGCCAGTAGCCTGATGAAGCGCGACCGCGTGAAAGCTTGCCTCCTAATATCTGAATAAAGATACTTTGCAAATATTTTAAAATTAAAATTTAATTTAATTATATATAACTTGAATAAAATCTGTTATTCTATATTATTCATTTGCTATACAAATATTTTTTATTATTTATTATTGGTGTATAGAAATAGCTATTTATGTATCTATATAACATGCTATTGCTAAAAACTATATCACTAATCTCAATAATATTGTAACAAATATTTATTAATTTTATTATTTTTATTAACAGATTGGTCATTTTTATGTTTATATTTTGCTACTCTGAAAATGTCTCTCGTGGCTTATCATTTGTTTACCATAATAATTTCTTCTTGCCTGAAATAAATTATCTACTCCTGAAGTTTTTTTTGTCTTCCCTAATTTTCCACTTGGCAATATGTTATGCCTGTAATGTGATAATAATTGCCTATCTGTGCAAATGAAAATAGATTGTATATTTCAGTTCCCTATTTGATTACTTGCTCTGTTTGATGTTGCTATATTTGGGTAAATTTTGATGGTCATTTTGTTTTTATTATTTTTTATGGCTAAACTTGCTATATAGCTTGGTAAAGGTAAGATATTTGGGTCCTTTAGAACGTGGATTTTTTGCAGAACGACTTTAGAAGTACATTAAGGCAGATATTTGAATAAAAAATGATTTTATTGAATTGAAAAATATTGTAGATAAAAATAGGTTGAAATGCTTTACTATATAACAAATTTCAAATATTTATTCATCTTTTATATATGATATTTTTGCAATTGCTCCATTTTGAATATATTTATTTGCATGAAAGCCCCTTTAATGTATTTAAATATTCATTTTAAATATATTTACATATATTATACTATCTCAATATGTAATATACGAGTAATATATGTCTTGATAATAGGGCACATCCAATATTTTATTTTTCACAAAAACAAGCGATTCTTCAAACAAAAAGAGTGATTTTTCACCTCAAATTTCTATCCTTTTTTGAACAATTTGATTTAAAAACAAGGGTAATTTTGATTAAAAGGAAGGTATTCTGAAGGAAAATATAAAATCATTTGATATAATTTCCTTATATATAATTTAGAAAAGAATCATTTTATTATTTTTTCTTTCATTTTGCAACGCAAAATAGCGATCAGTCTCCTGCCATCAAAAATTGTTTATCTAAAATCTACATTTAATGGATGCATTATTTATCTTAAGAGATATCAATATCTGGATTCGGTGGCAAGGTACAAAACAACACAATGAATTTTTCAACAAGAAAATTAGGCATTAAATATTTATCCATTGCATCATTGAATCTCTAAGCGAGAGAGAGAGAGAGACGGGACAGAAGGATTTCTAAAGATACAGGGTAAGCTAACAAAGTTCCTATTTCAATTTTATTAATTAATTTGAATCATTTATTTGTTTTTAAAATAGATTCCTTCTTTTTGAGTTTAATATATTCGACATAAAAATTCTAACGAATCAATTCTTTCCTGATCAACAATTTTCCTCCCAAAATTTCTAAATCAAATTGAATACCAAAGGTATAATTACAAGTAAGCATATGGTTATATGTGGTTTTTAATATAATCTATTTATATATGTTGAAATTGACAAATATTGAAAACAAAGACCCAAATCTCTAATAGTACAACATATCAGAAACACAGATCACGATTTCAACCTAGCAAACCCTAATATTCATTACACAAACATAAATAGCAAATACAAAAGATTAATACTGGAAGCACTGATTTCATCAAAATATAATAGTATAAATAGACACATAGATATCCCGGAGACATATGATAGGCTGATCCAAAAACTAAAATAGAATTAATCCGTTTTCTCTTCATCACACCACTTAACAATTTTGTATATAATAATATCAACGAATTGACTAATTTACATAGCAATAATTTTTCTTAAATAATAAAATATAAAACTTCATAAATAATCCTAGATATGCAAAAAATAGCTTATATATATGTATAAATAGATATGGGGCATATACTGGATATAAATTATTAATCAGCTAGTATTTCTAGGGGCAACACGCCTCTCTTTATCAAGGCTTTTCTTTGATTTAAACTAAATCACGTGGGTATGTGATCCACTCACGCTATACAAGACCAAAGCGAGAAACCATTTAAAGAAAATATATATATCTGTACATACATGACTACTTGAAATTGTATCCATTATTCCTGTAGAAGGGCAGCTTGCGCCCGAAAGCTCGAATTGATTTTTCAAATAAAGAAACTTATCCTTTTTGAATCTATTCGTTATTATATTTCTACGATATTTGATATGCGGATATTTGCATAGTTTTAGTATTGTTTATGTTAATTCACATCTGCCTATATAACGCGGCCTTGTTGGATTGTTAGGCAGCTTAGCGGTTAATTGAATAGCTGCTGTTAGCTGCTGATGTACATATAATTTGATCACTTTGTCCTTCTTTTATTGTTTTATATCTATTAAGTAAAAAAGGATATTTCTATTCCTTCATGAATCTATAATTTTTCCCTAACAAAAATACACCAATACCTCGCTTTGCGTCGTTTCGTTTTGCGTTTTTTTTCGAAGTTGCGTTCGCTGCTTAATTTTTTACTGATTTTCATTGTGCGTCGTTAGATTTTCGAAGTTGCGATGTTTCGGATTCGAGTCTTTAATTATTATTTTTTTTTTTAATTGTTTTCTTAAAATATGGCAACACCTTTGTTTTTGATTGCGCCTCCACATATTTTCACTTTGCGTCGTTTCATTTTGCGTCGTGTTTTTTTTGGGGACGTAACCCCGACGCAAAGCGAGGTATGGGTGTATCTATTTAATCTAATTATAGTGTCTATTGTGGTATTATCAATTTATAACATCTTATTAAAAATATATTTCGCGTTCAGGAGCGTTTATAGAAACTCTTTTGTGTCTCTTGTTGAAATTGTAATTTATATTAATTTCTTAAAATATTACCATATTCATTATCATCTTAGAAAATAAATTATAATATCAGAGTCAATTTTATCAATTCAAATAGTAGATAAATTTATTAGCAAACTTTTATTTTACATTGATATAATAAATAAATCAAACAAAATAAAATTATTTTTGCCAAATACAATATTGTGGCGAGGAAATAATTTATTATTTTATTTAATATTATTCAATGAAAATATTCGACAGATTATAAAAATATATATTACTCTGTATTTATAAAATTATTTTAAAATATTTCTTTGCTTGCTTCTTCAAGATTCCCTAGCTGTAGATATATTGGATGATAATTGACGACTAGTTGTACTGACGCCATCAATAAATACTTTTACATATTCCAAGACTTGATTTCTACGCTACAATATTATTAATCAATGTAAGTTATATCTGATATGTTATCAATGCATGAATTTGATACAGACATTTTGCTCTGGTGTTCATAGATATTCACAATTTCTTCATCTTTATATAAGGAGCTCTGGACCAAGTCACCTCACCTGACATCAGTCCCAGTGACATCTTCAGACTGATGTTTCTGACTTCAAGCTGAGAACAACCTACTGACCTGTGGTGGAGTAAATGACCTGGACGTCAGTTTTATTCTCTCTTCTCTGGATCTCTTCATCACCTAATTTATTTGTTTCAAATAACAGCACGAATATATATATATATCTATATTTATGAAATTATATAATAATTTATTTTATTATTTATATAAATAAAATATGTTGTAAAAAATAAAAATCAATGCTTAACATTTTCAAAAATATTTAATCTATAAGTAAGTCTATTGCAGATTGATATTGGATTTTTATGGGATATATAAAAAACATAATTTGATAAAAGTACTGCCTGGCTTAAGGCGTAAGAATAAAAAAAATGAAAAGCTTATTTACATAATGTACAAAAGGTTTGAGCCGGCCATCAGGAAACAACAACAATTAGTTTTTATAGGGGAAGCGTGACCTCTGGCGGTCGATTTAACAGAGTATTTGAATCTATAAAATAATATTTTAATATAACATATATATGTTTTGAAAAAAAAATATATATAGACAAAGAAATCGCTGAAACAACATTTGTTGAACACATACTCGTAGAGAACCTGGCTAAATACAGATGATTCTCTAACTATGCGGCTATTACTACTATTACTATTATAATATTCATAATAATATATGCTGATAATCAATTTTTAAACCAATATTCATTGTGAAAACACTCGTAAAGAATTACTCAGGAGAAGCCGGACCATTCACATAGAATATAATATTGTAGAGAAGTATTTATTATTTTACAAGCATTTATTATTTACACTAGTATTAACAGAGTATCATTTTTTATTTTTATATTTTACTACTCTGTAAAATTCTATCATTCCTTATATTTTATTTATCCTTCTTAGTTTGTTCTTGCCTTAAATAACTTGCTGTGTCAACCTGAAGTTTATCTTTCCTAATTTTCCACGTAGCAATATATATCAGCACTCTATACTAGACTCCTATAGATTCAGATCCGACTAGTCTTGTTTCCCATGAGTTAAGCAATTGTCATCTCTTATGGTACTTAGTAGTCAGAGTAAAATAGGTATATTTTTGGTCATAGTAGACCTTTTCAATGATACCCTATGCAGTTCTCATTCTGTTAACACTAGGCGATTAGGCGACAACAGTCCTGTATTAGTCTATTTCTTCTTCACTAATAGCTTTTCATTATAAAAAAATATGAGATAAACCATTATGAAAAGACAATATTTGAGATTCATTCTAAATGATTCAAGGTTTTCAATGAAAAATAACCTTTTTTTAGGTGCTAAAAGAGAAAGTGCTTATCAGAAAAGAATATTTTTATTATTTCCAATTTCAATAGCTGAATTATTTAAATAGGTAATTTATAAATTTGAATGTTTGATATTTTGAATCATTTTATAATTTGGTTAAATAGTGTTTATTTTCAAATTTTGGGATAAATATATATGGTAATTTAAACCAACAACCCCATATTGTGTGTATAACTTATAATAAGATTTTAATGTTGTATAATAGAAACACATCTGTGAATGATTATACGTATTATTGACATGAGTCTTTACATCATCATATGTAATGTAATTTGTACAAACATGATAAATAAATAAAAATGTAATAGATTTAAGAGTTGAGCTAAGCAAGAGATGGAAGTCATAACGTCAAAATCAGATAGATTTACAATTCCCACAACTAGACCACCCACACTGTTCACAGCTGGTGGAATGCAAAGCCCCCTCTCACACCTGGTGACAAGTAAAGGCCCCCTTTTTCTCTGAAACGCCCCTGGCGCATAAGGCCCCCGTCTTTAACCTATAAATACAATCACTTTACAGTCACTTGACAGTTTAGTTCACCCTCAGTGCAAACCCGCGTCCGTCGTACCTTATGTCGATCTCAACTAACATGTAGTTAGTAAGAACTCTTCTATCTCCATCTTTCGCTCCTAGCTCAACTTTTATCTGTTAACGGAACTTTCTTAGTGCAATTGTGTCTTCGTTTTTTGTGTGGACATTCCCAAGCTTTCCACTCTGCCTCGACCACGACTGCCTGTATTTTGTAGAGAAATTTTAAAGGTCTTCCAAGGTGCAGAGAGGTACTGGAAAACTCTACATCCTGACTGTTCCTCTCGGTTAACACAGTATAGCGAGAGTCGACACTTCATCATCACAAAGTTAGTCGACATGGATTCTCTACACAAGGCTTAACCAGACCTCATCAACTTATTTCAGTGAGTCGACAAGATAACCAAAACGAAGGATAACCAAAACGAAGAAGGCCCAGATAGTTCAGAGAGAAGCGAGAAATGCAAAGATGGAAGAGCAAACCGAACCAGTCCAACGATGCGACCGGGCTATCTGTTCCCCAACAAGAGACAACATTTGAAGAGAAGGAAACGTCGCCGCCCCAAGGAACCTCCGCAGACCCGCTGACACAGATCGCCGATGCCCTGAGTAAGCTGCTGATCACCCGATCTCCCAGGGAGATAGATGTGAGTCCATACGATGGTACCTTTGAAGCCCAGAGCTTTATCGACAACTTCGATGCCCAAGCAGACCGAGCTGAGCTGACCTACACGGACCGCCTACGCAAGTTACCCTGCTACCTGCAAGGTAAGCCCCTCCAATATTTCCGAAGCCTACGGTTAGATAGGTTATTTTATAATGAAGCCCGCCAAACCTTGATAGATTTATTTCCAACAACGACAGAAGCGTCGTTTTCACGCTTCCTAGCCATCAAATTGACACCCCCAAAATGCCCCCTAGAAGACTACTACCAAAACAAAACGGTAATGGCATGAATTAAACCTACCCGCCGACATATTAATAGATTTTCTGACCGAAGGACTACCCGTCGCAGACCAGCGATTAATCGCCACGGTGCAGCCAAACACCATTAAAGAATGGTTCGACCTGAGTGTCAAGAATAAGGAGAACTCAGTGTGCCACCAGTGCAGTGTACCAGCGCCAAGTAGACAAGGCCCCACATCCAACCTACCACAACCCACCACCGCGGTACAACAACCAGCGGTCATCACGTGTAACGTACCAAGTTTTGCACCCCCACCCTCGCCTTGCAAGTATTGCAATGCTATGCACTGGCACTCCCAGTGTGAACAACGGTTCCCACAGGACCGAACACGCCATGTCCTACAGCGCCAGACCACGCACAACCACTGTACCAAAATCTGGTACCCGGCCCAAAGTCCAATCTCGGAGCCCTGTTCCCCAAGTCCAAGCTGCAAGCCGAGAACGACTCTACAAGCCCCGCGAGCAACTCAACGGTAGGAAAACCTGAAACCTTTTTCGTTGAACAGCTCGTAATATGGACTGAACTGTCACCAAATGTAAATTTGCCCTTTTTAATAGACACGGGTGCATCTATTAACATACTTAACTTGGATATTTTAAGAACACATAGAAAATAGATTACCATATAAAATTATTATCCATCAGTACAGTTTAACTATAAACGCAATAGCCCACAATGTAAATACCCTTGGATATATATTTTTAAAACTTAAAATAGGTAACCTCACCCAAAAACTAAATTTTTTTATAGTAGAAGCTTCACTACCTTTTGGTATTTTATCTATTAATACCCTTAAAATATTTAAATTAATTATAGATTTTAATAATCTCCAAATTTATCAAAATAATGATGCTCCTCCCAACGAATGTCTATAAGTTCACCAAGTGCAAAAAGGATTTATGTCTCACTCAACCGAGGGAAACGGCTATTTTTACCACCTTCCCCTCGAACCAGTCCTGTTTACACGTGGCGGACCCTACCCCAATTATATGTTCCCCCCACTATTGTTTCACCCACTATATCTCCTACCCATGATATTGAGATTTCTATACCTTCTAATGCGGCACCTCAGTTAGAACATTGTCCACACGAACTCCACCGAATTCTATATGAATTCTCGCATGTGTTCTCTACTAATAAATACAATGTGCCCAAATTGAACATACCACCGGTAAAAATCAATACCACCACAGATAAAATAATAGCATTACGCCCATATAGAGTGCCACTACACGACCAACAAGAAATACAAACCCAAAACGAGCAAATGCTCCAAAATGGAATTATTGCCCCGTCAGTTTCACCTTATGTCAGTCCAATAACTCTTGTTACAAAACGTGACAAAACGAAACGTTTCTGTTTTGATTACAGAAAACTTAATGAAATCATCGCTTCAGACGTACATCCTTCACCTTTAATAGAAACCATTCTTGACAAATTGTCGAAAGCCAAATACTACTCTTCTGTAGATATAGCATCCGCATATTGGCAAGTGGAAGTAGAACCTAACTCACGTAATCTACTAGCTTTCGTGACGTTAGATAGTCAGTACGAATTTTGTAGACTTCCTTACGGATTTAAAAATTCGCCACAGATATACCATCGTGCCATAAACCAGGTCATGCAAAAATATAAACTAAATTTTGTTACCCATTACTTCGACGATTTCATTATTTTTTCTGACACCTTAGAGGATTCTACAACACCTACAACAATTTCTAACGGTGTGTCCACACGAAAACATCAAACTAAATTATAACAAATGTTCGTTTTTAAAACAAATATAGATTTCTTAGGATACACTGTTACCGCAGGTACTTATGCACCACAGACGCGCAACCTTGATACCATAAATGCCATCAAACCACCTATCAATCAAAAGACGTTACAATCATTTTTAGGAGCAGTGAACGTGTATAATAAGTTTATACCGGATTATGCTCGCTTACGAGCACCTTTAAATAAACTACTTAAAAAAAGATGTGAAATGGAATTGGGACCCAGATTGTCAACAAGCTTTCACCACTCTCAAAGAGAGTTTAACCAGTAAACCAGTACTACACTTGTATCAAGTCGGTTTACCATGCCGCCTTTATTGCGACGCATCCACCCAAGGGATCGCAGGCATACTCAAACAGGTACATCCAGACGGACAAGTACATCCTGTACAATATTTCAGCCGCGCCCTTAGAGCACATGAGAGAAACTACACCGTTTCCGAACTCGAGTGCCTCGCCATCGTCGAAAGTGTAGACAAATTCCGAATATATCTCACCGGTATAAAATTCACCATATACACAGATCACCAGGCTTTACAATGGCTTAAAACTATAAAAAAAATCCGTCAGGACGACTCTTTAGATGGAGCCTGAGACTATCTACCTATAATAACGAAATCCACTACCTCAAAGGCAGCCAACAGTACGAGGCAGATTTGCTATCACGAAACCCCTTTGTAGGATTTGTCAGTGCTTATATTATCAAACAGCATCAACCAACAACATCCCCCTTCAACATTGATACAAACGGCTTACATACCATTACCCGAAAAGGTGTAATTAAAATAATAATTCCCAAAACCCTGCAACATACTCTAATGAATAAAGTTCACCAAGAATATAACCACCCAGGCATCTCTCAGATGACCCGCATAATTACTGCCCAGTACTACTGGAAAGGTATCTCTAAATCTATAGAAAAATTTGTCAAGTCGTGTCACACCTGCCAAATCATTAAAAGGCCCAAAGGTAAACCCTATGGTGCCCTCGGACAAATTCCACCACCTCAACAACCATTCGACTTAATCTCTATAGATACCATAGCTGGATTTTCGAAATATGGACACTCCAAGACATATCTACACGTAATAGTGGATCATTTAACGCGATATGCTTGGACCTTCCCATCGAAGTCCACCAGTACCCTAACGTACATTCAAACCCTCAAAACGGTACTACAGCAAGGATCTCCCAAACGTCTGTTATCTGACAGAGCGCCCGCTTTTACCTCAGAAAAATTCCGTAAATTTCTAATAACACATGGTATACAACCCCTACTCACCACAAGCAATAACCCACAAGCAAACGGTTTAATAGAACGCTTAAATGCGACCATTACAGGCAAGCTCAGACTAGCTTATCTAGAAAATTCGAAAGCTTCCTGGACTCAACTAGTTAAGCGCGTCACTCAGACGTATAATAACACACCTCATTCTGTCACAAGTTTTCCACCTACCTACTTAATGTTCAATGTTATCCCCCCTGTTAAAAGTCATGACATATAGTATGTAAATATCTTTTTGAATGTATGACTAGGAATGTAGATTTCTATTGAATATATAAATTATTATGTAAATTTTCTTTTGAATGTATATAACTTAGCCGTGTTGTTTAAATAAAGAGTTTTTAGTAGAGCAGAAGAGCTTTACAGGTGTAGCCGCTGGTTTTGTCTTCCTTATTTTCTTTCTTGCTTGATCACCGAGGCAGCCCAAACAATATCAAGACTTTGGATAAAAGATTTATTTGTTAAAGGAGGTTTCTTTAATTTGACTTCTTATACCTTAACATTTGTGGCGTCCCCGGGTGGGCTGCATGGGCTGGTCAAGTTGAGGAGAAAAGAAAAAAAGCCCTTTGTTAAAGGTTTAAAGGAGCTCAAAAAGCCCTTTGTTAAAGGTTAAAAGGAGCTCAAGGGAAAAGTGAAGCTCAAGGTTTAAAGGAGCTCAAAAAGCCCTTTGTTAAAGTTTAAAAGGAGCTCAAAGGAAAAGTGAAGCTCAAGGTTTAAAGGAGCTCAAAAAGCCCTTTGTTAAAGGTTTAAGGGAGCTCAAGGGAAAAGTGAAGCTCAAGGTTTAAAGGAGCTCAAAAAAGCCCTTTGTTAAAGGTTTAGGGGAGCTCAAGGGAAAAGTGAAGCTCAAGTAAGGATAAAGAAGTTGAGGAAGTTCAAGTAAGGATAAAGAAGTTGAAGAAGCTCAAGATAAGGTTAAAGAATTCTAAGAGGTTAAAGGAAAATCTAAAGAACTCAAGGAAGCTAAGATAAATCTAGGGGGACAAGGCTAAAGGCTACCTATAAGGTGAAAGGATATCTACAAGGTGAAAGGATATCTACAAAGTGAAAGGATACTTACAAGGTGAAAGGATACCTACAAGGTGAAAGGATAACTACAAGGTGAAAGGATACTTACAAGGTGAAAGGATACCTACAAGGTGAAAGGATAACTACAGGGTGAAAGGATATCTACAAGGTGAAAGGATACCTACAAGGTGAAAGGCTACCTACAAGGTGAAGGATACCTACAAGGTGAAAGGATAACTACAAGGTGAAAGGATACTTACAAGGTGAAAGGATACCTACAAGGTGAAAGGATAACTACAAGGTGAAAGGATACCTACAAGGTGAAAGGATAACTACAAGGTGAAAGGATACTTACAAGGTGAAAGGATACCTACAAGGTGAAAGGATAACTACAAGGTGAAATGGAGGAGTTGAGCAAAATAAGAGAGGCTGCCAGAGGTAGATTTGCTGAGCAAGTCAATAGTTTAAATGCCAGAGTTAAAGGATCCTTCCATTGATAGGAGTGGCATATATGCAAGGTATGATAGGTTGGAATCTCTCCATTTGGAGCTGGTGGCATTGAATGAACAATGCCAGGGAATTTTATTGGCCCAAGAGGCTATTAGCGATGATGAGATAGATAAGGAATTTGAGGAGTGTGAAACCTATATAATGGAAAGATTTTATTTAGAGGCTAGAATTCGCGTAATGCGTGAGCAGGATAGGGATGCTCTTTCTACTGATGGTAAGAATGGAGTTGAATTTAAAGAAGCAAATATAAAGGGAGACAAAGTCTCAAGTGATGAATATATATTAGAAGTGGACTTAATAAGGAAGAGTTGGAGCAAGAGAAATTGCTAGTGAAAATGTGAAGATGCAATTTAAAGAATAAGGAAGATTCTGAAGCTGAGTCCAAAGGCGATAGAATAGGGGATTCGGAAGCTGAAACCAAGGGTAATGGAGTAAAGGATTCTGGAACAGCAATTAAAGGTTATGAATCGATGAACAATTCTAAAGCAGTAGCTGAAGGTGCTGATCAAGTGAAGATTTCAGATGATGAAACTAAATCGATTGATGATAATGAGGAAAGAGTTGTCAAAGTTCAAGCATCGAGGAAATTGGTGGAAGCAAGACCAACTGGAAATACAGAATTTAAAATAAAGGATAATTATAAGGAAACAGAATCCCAAGATTTGAAAATCATAAATAAATCCGATTATGCAGAGAATAAGGACGATAAATACAACGGGGGAAAAGATCATGATGGAAATGAAGCGAAAAATATAGACGCAGAACAAGGTACTGATTCAAAGGTGGAAGAAGAAAAGCTAGATGTAGAACAGGGTACTGATTCAAAGGTGGAAGAAAAGCTAGATGTAGAACAGGGTACTGATTCAAAGGTGGAAGAAAAGCTAGATGTAGAACAGGGTACTGATTCAAAGGTGGAAGAAAAGCTAGATGCAGAACAGGGTACTGATTCAAAGGTGGGAGAAAAAATTATTGATCCAAAGGATTGGTTGAATGAGGGGTTCATCGAAGGAGTTAATGAAGATCCACCTGAGGTAAAGGGACGCTATTTGCCTCGTCACTTTTTGTTTAAGAGTGGGTCCAAAACGACGCCTATACGGCCAGTATTTGACGACGCTTCCTGTCGGGGATATAACGGACTTTCCTTGAAACGATATTTAAGGAGGGGACCCATTCTGCTGAGAAGAATCCCGGAAATAGGGATAAAACTTCGGGAAAATAAGTTCGGAGTTTTGGCCGACATGAGGAGATATTTCCAGGTGATGGCCATCAAGGAAAATGATTGGGACTACCTCCGATTTCTTTGGAAGAAGAAGATGGACGCTTATGGGGCAATCTCCGGTGGTGTGTATGGAGAGGGTGCCGCAGTGTGCCGAGGAGAAGATGGTTTTCCTGGATAAGAGCCTGGGCTCCCTGCAACGGTGTCCCACCTACCAGGATCCCCCATCACGGTGGAACGGATTTTTTCTTTCTTGTTTTACAAAAAAGAAAGGTGGGGGTATGTTAAAAGTCATGACATATAGTATGTAAATATCTTTTTGAATGTATGACTAGGAATGTAGATTTCTATTGAATATATAAATTATTATGTAAATTTCCTTTTGAATGTATATAACTTAGCCGTGTTGTTTGAATAAATAGTTTTTTAGTAGAGCAGAAGAGCTTTACAGGTGTAGCCGCTGGTTTTGTCTTCCTTATTTTCTTTCTTGCTTGATCAGAGGCAGCCCAAACAATATCAAGATTGGGTAAAAGTTTTATTTGTTAAAGGAGGTTTCTTTAATTTGACCTCTTATACCTTAACACCCCCAGATCTAAGAACTCATCTTAACCCATACCCCGAAATAAATATAGCTCGAGAGATAGCAAACTCTCGTACTCAAAATAAGCATAAAAATATCAAGAAACATTTGATAAGCAGCACAGAACACCACATTTCGAAGTGAATGATCTTGTTTTGGTCAAAAATTACAGACATCCCGACACAGGTAAATTAGCACCATATTTTACTGGACCATACAAAATAATTGAAATAATCTCACCCAATGTCGTTCGAATAGATCGCCCCAATCAACCTCTCAAAGAGACAGTGACACCATACATGTCAATAAATTAAAATATTACACAGAGAATTTTCTGTACATAACACCTCCACAACCCCGATTTGTCCAAAACCCACAGCGATTGCCTCAAAATGTATATCTCAATGAATTCAATCATTTGACTCCAGATATCTTCGAGAAGCAACTATGCCGAATTATACCGCCTACAAGCTCACAACCCTTTTTGCATTTAAATCCCGGTATTTTCAAATAGGCAAGAAAATTGACTACCTCAACAAAGAAGTAAGTCAGTTTCAAGTAAATCTCAAACCTAGAAAAATCCCACATGTGTGACCACCCCAAAAATAGAATTTCCGTGAAAAAAAGGAAGTGGACGCCCTTTATGACGTCACTCCCCTTGGTCACTGCTATCTTTGGACATGCCCTCTCTTCCCCCTCAAGGCAGATCTTCTTGACCGCTAGCATCATGACGCCATTTTGAACACATGTGTCACACTACTCATTTAGATTTCCTCGAGAATCTCACAAATCTCGCACAACGCCTTAATCACAACACATCATACATTAAACATTTCACATGTTAATTGATATCACCAATTAAAACAATTTGGTTAAGTCTTATATAGACTTTATAACGCGAAAGAGAAATCATTCTCTAAATACCAGCATTTTGGACAAATGAAAATGTCATTTCACGTATTCCCAGCTTCAGAGAGTCAAAAACATCGATGTTTACCAAAGGGATATGATCTAGTTACAAACCACAGCTGTAACTTTTCTTCAAAAGAGACTATTTTTGTTCATTTTTCCACTACTTAACATTTATCTAATCATTAATAACCTTTAATTATATTTGAATTTTTGTATAAAATCTTGAATAATTATTTTTATTTTTACCTTTCAATTATATAATCAAATTTTTAATCCAACATTAAAAAAAAAAAAAAAAACTTTAATCAAATTTATTTTTATTTTTCCTGATATTATTTTAGTATTGCAAAACATCTAATTGTTTCAAAAATTATTTTTATTTTATTATTTATTATTTTATATATTACATGTTTAATTTTGTCCACTTACACTTTTTGTACCCGCAATCATATTTCTTTATTTCTATTCACTATATTTTATTTGTTTAAATACCTTTATTATCTGACAATGTTTATCATCCACTATCGGGCATCTACAACAATCGTTTTCAACAATCATATTCTTTAACCAATTCCCTATATTTTTCATCACTATCTTTTCAGTCATTGCGTCACATCAACGTAGAAAAACGACAGCACTGCTTGACAATTTATTTTTTGATTTCGTAATTCAACAAACTCTTTGAAAACACAGTTCCCCAGATTTAAAAATCCCAACTTCTGGCCTGAACACGCTTCAAGAGTTCATTTCATTTCATCCGCAGAGCAAATCACCAACGCATTCACAAAGCGTTCACTTTTTTCAACTTTCAACTTTTTTTTTCAGCTCTAGCGGACCACAATCAACCTTTGATTTCGAGTCAAGTCAGACTACCTACTGTCACTACAATTCTACTTCTCGCATGGCTCTATTTCACTCCTTTCTCAATCATATAAATAAATAACTTTTCTTAAGCAACTTTTAACCCAATATTCCTAAAATTGTGACAAAGCACTGTAACCCTTATATAGGATCGCAAGTGAAACATTGCCAAGGAAGACAGCTCAAGTCTATATCCTCGCTTTGCATAGATCTAAGTATTTGGTTTACATGTGCACTTCTAACAATTGCATATTCTTCAACTACTAACCCTTTCCAACGCCCGCCAATATTCTCTTAGAATGTGAATTTTTATGTCATCATTTTATATCAATCATCATTTTTTAATCAAACAAAAATGTCATTTTTATTTCACTTTTATATATCCAAACAAATCATCTTGTTATAGCCCTTTTTAACCCTCACAGTTTAAATTAATTAAAAGAAATTTTAATTACTTACCTTTGTTAGAGAGGCTTTACCCGCCTAAACCCGGATAAACCCTTTCACTCCCGGGGCCCATCTATGGTAACTTAAACCAACAACCCCATATTGTGTATATAACTTATAATAAGATTTAATGTTGTATAATAGAAACACATCTGTAAATGATTATACGTATTATTGACATGTGTCTTTACATCATCATATGTAATGTAATTTGTACAAACAGGATAAATAAATAAAAATCTGTAATAGATTTAAGAGTTGAGCAAAGCAAGAGATGGAAGTCATAACGTCAAAATCAGATAGATTTACAATTCCCACAACAAGACCACCCACACTATTCACAGCTGGTGGAATGCAAAGCCCCCTCTCACACCTGGTGACAGGTAAAGGCCCCCTTTTTCTCAGAAACACCCCTGGCGCATAAGGCCCCCGTCTTTAACCTATAAATACAATCACTTTACAGTCACTTGACAGTTTAGTTCACCCTCAGTGCAAACCCGCGTCGGTCGTACCTTATGTCGATCTCAACTAACATGTAGTTAGTAAGAACTCTTCTATCTCCATCTTTCGCTCCTAGCTCAACTTTTATCTGTTAACGGAACTTTCTTAGTGCAATTGTGTCTTCGTTTTTTGTGTGGACATTCCCAAGCTTTCCACTCTGCCTCGACCACGACTGCCTGTATTTTGTGAGAACTTTTAAAGGTCTTCCAAGGTGCAGAGAGGTACTGGAAAACTCTACATCCTGACTGTTCCTCTCGGTTAACACAGTATAGCGAGAGTCGACACTTCATCATCACAAAGTTAATCGACAGGATTCTCTACACAAGGCTTACCAGACCTCATCAACTTATTTCATATATTATTGTACATTATTTATTGTTACTCTTGTTTTCACTGCCTCTTACTTTATACCTCCTATATTTGTATATTGTGCTTTCCCTATGTCTTTTTCATAATAATGGATTATATTTTCACATTGATAAATATATACAAGTATTTATTTGTATTTTAAAAACCTCTTTCTACTCAATATTAATATGCGAGTTCTTGGAAGTTTAATCTCAAGAAATTTTATCAGCATGAAACTGATCCTTAATTAAATTCAATAATATGGTTTTCTGAGAAACTGTAAGAATCGAGAGCATCTCATATATTTTTTTAGGTATAATGAAGAAGCCCCACTTTGGGCGCTATTGTTAAAATAGGTGTGCATTTTATAAAGTTTTTAATATAATAGAAGAAGCCCCGCTTTGGGCGTCATTGTTAAAATAAGTGTGATTTTATACTTTTACTAACTATTTCCAGATCTCTACATGTCCAAATATTAGGGCGCCAGTGGCTGCGGAAAAGCAGACCACAAATTTATTCATCTATGGCACATGTAGAGACCTAAGCTGTGCCGGCTAGCAATTGATGTTAATAGGGAAATTAACCAATTATAATAAAATAAAAATATATATTAAAAAAACTGTAAATAAGGTTAAAAGGGAGGAGTTTTAATACTATATATATACTTTTTACAAAAGGCCTATCATGCCAAGATCCAGATTATCCCGACCTACCTCGTCATCCAACACCATGTCCCACAATTCGAAAAGGGAGAGCTAAGGCCGCAGCCAGCGGCCTAAGCTCTCCGCAACTCCAAGTCTTTTTTGCTTCTCAGGAAAAAAAAATCAAATTTTTTTTAAGAAAAAAAAATGTAAATATCCGAATGTCAAAAAATATATATATATCCCCAAAGATGTAAATATCCCGCTTCCTTTTTCCAGTGTTGCTGAACTCACCCCCAAGGCTATCATCCCTCTTTCTCTATGAAAATAAAAAATTAAAAAAAGGCATCTTAAAAAAATGATAAAATAAATAAATATAAAATTATTAAAGAAATATTAACAAAAAAATACAAAAATATTGAATTAAAAATAATTTTAAAAATATAATTATTATTGTTGATTCTGGGCATCTTGGGGTCAGCTTGGGAAAGGTTCAGGGCTCGTGGTGGAGCTGGTGCTCTGCATGAAGATGGTGGAGTCAGGTCAAGCACCATAGGTCGGTGGCTTGACTACAGGGAAGGGGTGTCTGAGTCCATCTTGGAATGGCTTGTGGTCAAGTCGGCCACCATTGGACATGTGGCTCGACCACCAGGAAGGGGTGTCTGAGTCCATCTCAGACTAGCTTGATGTTGGTGGGGCCAGGTCATCCACCACAGGTCAGGTGACTTGACCACCAGGAAGGGGTGTCTGAGTCCATCTCAGACTAGCTTGGTGTTGGTGGGGCCAGGTCATCCACCACAGGTAAGGTGGCTTGACTACAGGAAGGGGATCTGAGTCTCTGGCTCGGTGCTGCCAAGGCTAAAGGTGGCTTCAGGCTCCATCTCGACACCTCGCAATCACCAGAGGTTTGTGGCTTAGATGGACATAGGTGGGATATGGTTAGGTTAGGTGGGGTTCTGGGTTACTTTGGCATATTAAGGTCACGAGGGTGTCCCAACAAAACAATATCTTGAGAGTTAACATCAATTGTCAAGGCAACCAAATAACACAGATGAAACGCAGTAAAAATAATTAAGATCAAGTAAAACTTTTTATATACTTATTCACAATCTCTCAGATCACGAAAAAACGAACTGAAGTAATAAGAAAGCAAGGTAAACTGAAATATAACACATTTACAATTTTAACTTTATTAATTCCTTTACTATATTTTTTTCATTTAAATCCATATTTTTGTTACACATTGTATATTTCAAATGATAATTCTGACACTGCAACTTTGTTAAACAAAATATTTCTTACAATATATTCAAATCTTTATGCTTTAATTAATGCTCTTTTTATCCTATTCTTTTATAACATTAATAACGATATAAATCCACTTAAAACATCATTTCTAAATCAATTTCATGATAATGAAAATTATAGAGTTAGCCTTTGGTTATATATGGGTTTTCTTAATGTAATATTTCTTTATTGTCCATTTGTATATTTAGGTTATTTTTTGTTCAAGAAGGTATTCCAAATACAGAAGCGTTTATAAGAGTTATTGGTTTGATGTTTCTTGTTGAAATCGTAATTTGGATTTATTTATTAAAATTTATTTATATCTGTTTTCATATTAGAAAAAATATTAAGAAAATAATGTTAGAAATTCCTATTTTGAAAGGAAAAGTATCAATTAAAAAACTATTAATTTACAATGGAATAATAAAAAAATTAATGATTTTATTCAATGCCAAATTTTATATTATTGATAAAAATAATGTTGATTATATTTGATATGTTTTTAATGAGTAGTTATGACACGAATTTTTCAATCTGGTGTTTGTGGATATTTCACAATTTCTTCACTTTCGTATCGATTTCTTTTATGGCCAGTCAAGTCAACAGAGAATACATGGAAGTCACCAATGCGGCTCTCGAAAAGGTCACCTCACCTGATATCAGTCCCAGTGACATCTTTAGCCTGATGTTCCTCAGATTTGAAGCAGAAGACAATCTACTATCTTGTGGTGGAATGTTTACTCTGGATGACAATTCTATTCTCTCTTCTTTGAGTCTCTTCATCACCTACTTCTCTCTCCCATCCCAGATGGGAGTAAATTTATTTGAATTAGCATCATAATATACAAATATTGCTTCAGAAAAATTAAGTAAAACTAATTTATTTCAATTGATTTAAATCTCCTGAACATAAATAAAATATGATGCACTAGTGCCCTATCTGTTATCAAAATTCGAAACTATTTTAAAGGCGTAAGATTCTTTTTGAAATTAAACAATTTATACTGCCCTTACTGCCCTTTAATTTTTCCATTGCAGTAAGGGCAGTATAAATTGTTTAATATCAAAAAGAATCTTACGCCTTTAAAATAGTTTCGAATTTTGATGAATAAAATATTTAAAAAGTTTTCTGGAGATAAGTTTCTTTATATTTTATTAAAACAGTCTCAAAAACTTTCGGGTATCTATGCCCTTCTACAGTAAAACATAAATAAATTAATAAAACGCCTCCTAATGACAAAACAGTCTAGAATCAGGCGTCGTTTTATTCGTTTATTTATGTTCTCCTGTAGAAAGGCAGAGATGTCCAAAAGCTTGAGACTTTTTTGATTGAATAAAAAGAAACTCACACACATCTCTAGAAATCTTTTAATTATTCAAAACAATTTTATTTTAATTTTCATTTAAGAATATATTTTATTTATATATATGAAATTTATAATCCTTTGTCCCCATAAAAATCATTGGCATTGTTTAAGAAGTAGTCATATAAATGTATATTTTGTTATGTATAATTGTTATATTTTTTTCCAAATAAAAAAATGTGCAAAAATATTTGGGTGGATGTAAAAATGAAATTTTTGATTAATATATATATTTTTAAATAGGTAATTTTCTTGAATTATATTATTTATTCTCTAATATTTAAACAAATGTGATAAACTCGCCAAGCAATATAATAATCTACTCCGAGTAAAGAGCAGCCATTTATACCCTTCAAAGCTGCTTCTCCAGTCAAGAACCTCTTTTCAAGAGCACAGCTAAGTCTGTAAACCGACTCCCAGCCAACAGCTCAGTCACAATGCAATGGCGTCCAGCTCACGTTGTAATTCCTGGTAATGAGCTAGCAGACTCTTTGGCAAAGGCTGGAGCTCTTGGCCTACCTGAAGCTAAGGAATCTATCACCCAACTAGATGAAAGAGACTTCCTCCGTACCATCAAAACTCAATGCCTAAAGGAATGGAAATCTAACGCTGCACATCACTGGCACAGAGCAGGAAGGACAAACACATGTTATATCCTCACAAGAGAACAACAGTCTTTGATTTCCAGACTTAAGTCTGGTAATCTACAGACAATGACTTTCCAGAATAGTGCAAGGTATCCTCACTATGTACTAAGTGTCAACCTGCAACCTCAAAAAGTATTACTGACTGTATTGACTCATCAATTGATGAGCTCTACTCATCCCCATCAGACACCATCAAAAGTCTCAAGCTTTGCAAGCTTGATACCCTAATATGATTGAGTGGAGATAAGAAAGAAGAAGATAAATCGAATTATATATAATTGGAACTATTATATTGACAAGTTATATATGTAACACAAATCAATTGCAACGTAAATCGATTATATTGAGAAAGTTCATACAAGTGTAAAGACTCACTTTATACTTTCTTATTTTATAAATATATTAATGTGAAAAGAGAAAATATTTAGTTTATTAATCATAAATATATTTTAACATCATAAGGCCACTATTAAAAACATTAATAAAGATATAGAGGTTTGATACTATTAAGAGAATATTTACATTTGTTTAAATGCACAGTTAAAATCACCACATCAATAATAATAATAATAATTTTCATTATTTACAATTATTGATGATTAATAAAAATAACTAAATTAAAATATAATTTTTGAAACATTTAACTGTATCTTTTGTATTTACAATTTTATTCGGGCTATTATCTTGATCTAAAAACTTATCGATTTATTTGATAACGCTTCTTTATTATTTTTTAATTAAATCGTTGTGAAATATTTTTCCTATCTAAGCATAGTTCTAAAAAAACACATTATTCACACAAATAAATTGACGCCCATCTGAAATGGGATAGAGAAGTAGGTGATGAAGAGACCCAGAGAAGAGAGAATAAAACTGACGTCCAGGTCATACACTCCACCACAGGTCAGTAGGTTGTTCTTAGCTTGAAGTCTGAGGAACATCAGTCTGAAGATTTCACTGGGACTGTTGTCAGGTGAGGTGACTTGTTCCAGAGCCAAGTTGGTGACTTTATTCAGTTCCACGCTGGAGGTGACTTGGTCCAGTGCAGCGCTTGTCATCTCAACATATTCTTGGTTAACTTGGCTGGCCGAGAAGGCAACTGACACGAAATTGAAACAATGTTGAAAAATCCAGGAACCAACGATCAAATAGCTTGTATTTCCTAGTTTAAAACCTCGCGTTGCTAACATATCAATTATAATTAACCATACTTTTATTAATAAGAATAAAATTGGCATTAAATATAATTTATTCAGCTCCATGATTACATCTTCGCAATCAATAATTTTCTCAATAAATGCATCTTTTCTTAAACAATCTATTTTTATCTTCAATTCAATTATTAGCTTTCTGGTATGAAAACAAATATAATGGGATTTTAATAAAGAGATCCATATTGAAACTCGCAAAGAATTAATACACAATTTTCTGAATTTAATTCAAATATTGGAAAATCTGCTTGACTAATACCAACAAACACATTAATAAATGAGGTAGATAAATACATTACATTAAGAAAACCTATATATAGGTAAAGATTAACTTTGCACTTTCTTGACTTATAATGATAAAGATGTGAAACGATATTTATAAGGTTAATAATCTTACTTCGAACAATGTAGAAGTAAATAATTAAAAATGTATCAATAAATACATTGAAGTGTGATACTAATAGGAGAAATATTTTTCTTGGCATTGATTTAGTTGGATTTTAACATCTCCATACGAAATAAAAAACAATGAATAATAAGCCTTATTTATAATAATTAGGTGGATAATCGGAATTAATAATATTATAATGGAAATATTAGGACATTTTACTCTAACCTGCATCTTCGCAACTTCATTGTATTTTGCCTTATAGTCTGAAAAAAAGCTAACGATTTGTTTTTCACAATTCTATTATTTTGATTAATAAAATCTGTGTTGTTTGGTTGCCTTGACATCCTAGTTACTCTTAATATAATAATATTTCACAAAAACACATGAGTGTCATATAATTTCTTTAATTAATTATTTGTTGGTTTTAACTGGTTGTACAAAACAATTCCGCAAACTCCGGATCATAAACTGCTTTTAGTATGTTTTTAAAAAATATATAATGAAATATCATTTAATAATCTAATATTAGATGTGAAAACTAATAGTATCAATCACAAGGTCATGCAGATCATAATAAGTATGAATTAGCAGCTACAGGTGTTTACAAATGACTGTTGAGGTTCGACTTTTGCAACAAAGAGGTGCCATTTAATTTATATTTAATTATATTTAGAAAAGCTGTCTCAAGTAGTTTCGAATTCAGAAGTTGTGGGATTTTTATTTTATATAACTATACTCAATAAACAATTTATTAATTAGATTAATTATATGACAACTATGGCTTTCTAACAAATTAATATATTGAGAGTAGAAATGATGTCAAGGCAACCGAACAACACAAATGTTATTAATCAAAATAATAGAATTGTGAACAAACAAATCAATGACTTCTTTTCAGACCAGAAAGCAAAAGTCAATGAAGTTGCAAAGATGCAGGTTAGAGTAAAATGTCCTGATATTTCCATTGTAATTTTAATAATTCCAATAATCCACCTTATTATTATAAATAAGACTTATTTTTCATTGCTTCATATTTCTTATGGAGATGTTGATAATCCAACTAAATCAATGCCAAGAAAAATATTTCTCTTCTTTGTATCAAACCTATATGTCTTTATTGATGTATTTTTAATATTTTATTTATACATTGTTACAAAAAAGATTATTAATCTAATATATCTCGTTTCACATCAATATAATTATAAAACAATAAAGTGCAGAGTAAATCTATACTTATATATGTGTTTTCTTAATCTAATGTATTTACCTACCTTATTTATTATTGTGTCTTATGGTTTTATTCAACCAGATATTGCCATGATTAAATTAGATTCAGATAATTATGCATTGGTTCTTTGCGAGTTTATAATATGGATATATTTATTAAAATTTCATTATATTTGTTTTCATATCAGAAAATAAATAATTGAATTGAGGATGAAAATAGATCTTTTTAACAAAGATGAATTGATTGATCAAATTATTTTTTACAAAGATGTAATCATGGGGCTAAATAAATTATATTCAATGCCAAGTTTTGCCTTATTAATAAAATTATTGTTAATAATATTTGATATGTTATCAACGCGAGGTTTTAAATTAGGAAATACAAGCTATTTGCTTGTTGGTGCCTGGATATTTCACAACTGTTTCAATTTCGTGTCAGTTGCCTTCTCAGCCAGCCAAGTCAACAAAGAATACATTGAAGTCACCAGTATAGCTCTGGACCAAGTCACCTCACCTGACATCAGTCCCAGTGACATTTTCAGACTGATGTTCCTCAGACTTCAAGCTGAGAACAACCCTACTGACCTGTGGTGGAGTGTATGACCTGGACGTCAGTTTTATTCTATCTTCTCTGGGTCTCTTTATCACCTACTTCTCTATTCCATTCCAGATGGGCGTCAACTTATTTGAGTAATCAATATATTCTCAGAACTATATTTAGATAGGAAAAATATTTCACAACTATTTATTACAATATTATTACAAACAGATTGCATTTTAAATGCCAACCACTTTTATGTGAATTTTTTTCATATCTTCTCCTGCGCAGTTAGAATAGCGACAAGTCTAGATTTCTTGATTTACTACAAATTGACTGCCAGTGTGTGATAAATGCTGCTTTGTGTCTTATAAGAGTATCATTGTATTCAAATTTGAAAACGTTTTGGTGATCGCCGCACTTCCACTGTTGAATGGCCCACTTTACATATTGTAGGCATCATGGTTTGGTGTATCATCACCTATAATAGTTGAACCACCCTTGTTGTCTTAAATGACACATCAATTAACCAGGGCAATGTGGATCAAACACCTTGTTCAGTCTTGTGTTCGCTCTACTTTGTTTGAATTACTGGAGATATTCGAGCAAAATAAGGCCAGATGCATATAACATGATTTCCATTGGATGTCCCTTTGTTTCAAACTCTCCAAACCTACTCAATCTATCACGAATCACCTAGGAACCCAATAAAACCTAAACCTGAAATAGCATGCTAAGGACCTTAGTATAAAACAGCGTGTGAGTGTTCCGAAATTGACAAAGCTGGTGTTTTTTATTTGATAACAATCTGTTTAGAGTTACCTTTTTCAAACTGTCAATAAATGACATGTAGTTTGAGAGCCTTTTTTGATGATGGATTTGGCCATTCATTATATATAGTTTAATTTTATTCGATATCAAAATTTATATTTCTAAAAAAAAAAAAAGACTAGCAAATTTTCATATATTGTATTAGAAAATATTCTAGAAAGCAAACATATAATAGATATTTCATATTCTTGTTTTCTTCTTACCTTCCTATCTGGGACTGCTGGCAAGATTTACCAGCGGAATAATGTGTAGCTGTAAATACTGAAAAGTTTCACTTGTACTTCCTATGTAATTATTTATTATTTTATCACATACCCAATCTTGAACATGTACCCTATGAAGCACATATTCCCAAACTGCAGATGTGCTACAATACTAAATTTTTGGTACTGCTATCCAACAAATATGAATCTGTCTTTGAAGGAATAACATAGTCTTGCAGCTAAAAGATTACTGAATTTTTTTTAAATAAAAAAAGTGCGAATGAAATATATCAAACTCAATTATCATCAAAATTATAGTGTTCGAAAATATCTTTGTTTCAAATGTATAATACAATGTATAAGATGCATAAAAATCTAATTTGCACATATTGAAAAAAACATTCACATTGAAATACATTTCAGGTATTTAACATCAGTAGGAATATATGTATTAAATCATTTTCAATAAACCTTTAAACTTTTATTGGAAATTAAATTCATGAGTAATATTTAAAAAGTGACACAATTACTTGCATATAGAATATATACATTATTCCTAGCATGAAATGAATTATATGACAGCAATTTTGCAATAGATTGTGTACATTATGATGTTTAATAAGGGTAGGAATTTGAGATTACCCATACTCTATACGTTTCATATTGCCACGTGGAAAATTAGGGAAGACAAAAACTTCAGGAGGAGACAACAATTTATTTCAGGCAAGAACAAACTATAAATGGTAAGCAAAAGACAAGCCACGAGGGAAATTTATAGAGTAGCAAAATATAAACATGAAAATGACCACTCTGTTAATAAAAATAATAAATTAATAAATACTTTGCTACATAGCTTTTCCTTATGGGAGCTGTGACCTACAGCTAGCAATAATTGTAGATACTGACATGGTTCTGACGTGCTTCTGCCAAGGATTCCATCGAAGTCTTGGAACTTTGTCCCTAGTACCTTTGCGTCCTTTTTCTTGCGGCGTGAAGAGCGGCTTTGTCGTCGTATCGTCTATAGGGACATCGTCATCTTCGAGGAAGTCTTGACTTTAGCACGGCGGTGGAATCCTGGAGCCAGTCTCCGAAAATGTAGATCACAGCACCCTTGGCTTCAAGGTCTTTTCGGCGGTTTTCAGTTTGTCTTCCCTAACTTACCCAGCATCTCCACCAAAATGCCACGTGGAAAATTAGGGAAGACAAAAACTTCAGGAGGAGACAACAATTTATTTCAGGTAAAGAAAAAACTAGGAATGGTAAACAAAAGATAAGCCACGAGGGAAATTTACAGAGTAGCAAAATATAAACATAAAAATGACCACTCTGTTAATAAAAAAAATAAATTAATAAATACTTTGTTACAATATAATTACAAATTTAAAAGCAGTTTAATATTGCAACAAAGTTTTTATTATTTTATTAACAGAGCATCATTTCTTATGTTTATATTTTGATACTTTGTAAACTTCCCTCTTTGCTTATCTTTTGTTTATCATTCATAGTTTATTCTTGTTTTGAATAAATTGCTGTCTCATCCCGAAGTTGGTCTCTTCTAATTTTCTACATGACAATATAGTTTTTATATATTGCAAAATACCAATTTGATCACTGGCACATACTGGCAAGGTTTGAAATGTACAACAATAAAAAGCCATTTAAATAATTTGTCTGTTTATTTAGAAAACAATATCACAATGTGATGCATAAGCATGCCATCTGCTTTATAAGAAATATAAACTTTTAAATTTTACACAAATAAATTTACTGTCAATGCGTTTCTTTTAAATAACATCAAATATTATCTCTACAGACCTAACTGCAATAGAGCGTAGAGCGGTCTAGGGATTAATTTGGCGAAACCGCGGAGAGGGTTCACTACTGATGAGCCAAGCCCTCTCATTCAATTACTCATATCATTGCAGTAAGGTCTGTAGAGATAATATTTGATGATATTCAAAAGAAACGCATTGCCAGTAAATTTATTTGTGTAAAATTTTAACGATAGATGGCAATTAATTTTAATTTACAAATATAAACTTTATAATTAAAAAATAATTATACGCGTCACAAAAATATTTTATATTTCTTAAAATGATATCAATAAAGCTCTAGAACCTTCATGTAAAAATTGGCATTTTGTGAAACATTTCGCAAATAACCTTTTATTGATTATATGAATTTTTGACAACTATGGCTTTCTTAAATATTAATATCTTGAGAAAATAAAGATGGAGTCATGGTAACCAACACAACACAGAAATTATTTTAAAAATAAGTGAATCATTTGCAAACAAATCAATATTCTTTTTATAAGACCAAAAAGCAGATGAAATTGAAGTTATGAGACAAGATGTTGGGTAGATTTAAACGTCCTAAACTTTCCATTTTAATTTTAATAATTCCTATAGCTAAATTGTTTGTTGTAAATAAAACATTGTATTCATTGTTTTTTAATTTTAATGATGATGTTGACAATCCAACTATATCAACGGCAAGAAGAATATTTTTACTAATGGTATCAAACTTGTATGTCTTTATTGATGCATTTTTTAATATTTTACTTTTACAGTGTTAGAAATGAGGTTACAAAGTTTAAATTTCTCTTTTCACATCAATATCAAACAACAAATTTCAAACTAAAGTTATACTTTTATATGGGGTTTCTTAATGTTATCTATTTATGTGGTCCAATTATTCATACGGTTTTAAAGATTACTCAAGTTGATATACCTAATCCTGTTTTAAGTTTAAAAGAAATGGCATTGATGTTTCTTTGCGAATTTTTAATTTGGATATATTTATTAAATTTCCATTATATTTGCTTTCATATTAGAAAAGAAATAATTGATTTGAAGTCAAAAATATATATTTTAAAAACATATCAATTAATTGAATATACTATTTTTTACACAGGTATAATCAAGAAGTTGAATAAACTATATTTAAAGCCAAATTTAATCTTATTGATCAAATTTATGTTAATTATAATTGATTTATTAACTTCACGGGGTTTTGATTTTGGAAATACAAGCATTTTGTTCATTGTCGTCTGGATATTTCAAAACTCTTTCAACATTGTGTCAGTTGCCTTCTCAGCCAATCAAGTTAACAAAGAATACCTTGAAGTCACCAGCGCTGCTCTGGGCCAAGTCACCTCACCTGACAACAGTCCCAGTGACATCTTCAGACTGATATTCCTCAGACTTCAAGCTGAGAACAACCTACTGACCTGTGGTGGAGTGTATGACCTGGACGTTAGTTTTATTCTATCTTCTCTGGGTCTCTTTATCACCTACCTCTCTATCCCATTCCAGATGGACATCAATTTATTTGAGTAATAATTTTAATATACAGTTAAACCTGTCTATAGCGCCTCCCTCTTTATAGTGCCCAATTTTAAATACGTAGTACGATGCGATTTATATTAATAGTGACCTGTCTATAGCACCCCTTCTCTATATCACCCTATTTTGGTGAGTCCCAAGAGGGGGCGTTATAGACAGGTTTAACTGTATTTTGAATAATTGGAACAAAAACTAGGAAAGTTTGACGAAAATGATTCATATTTCCAAATTCAGCATATTTTTAATTTCAACCATCTTTACCCCTCAAAAAATACTACATATTGCCCCCCCCTCTAATCACAAATTAATTTTTCATTGTTTGAATATAATATGAAAATTCTAAATTTTTTATTTTAAATAAATTATAAATATAAGGCGATAACATGTGTGCCATATATACCTAAGAAATGGAAGCATTATAAATCATGAATGTTTTCTCTTTTTCAAACACAAAACATAATCTTTTATTGTCCTTACTGCGATGAAAAAAATATATTCAAAAAATATTTAAAATAAATTTTAAAAACAAATTATATATCTGTATATACTTAGTGTGTGTAAATATACTACTGTGTAGATACATTTTCATTCTAATCTTTGCATATTTATTTGTATATTTATGTGAAAATATTTTCGCCAAACTAAAAATAAATAAATGTATATTTGGATGTTCTATTAAAATAAAGCACGTAATAAAAATTCATTGTTAATATTGTGATATACACATTGAAATGATATTACATATTAAAAACATAAAAACATAAAAAATAAACATCAAACATATATTTTCAATAAACTTATATATAATACGAGGGTGAGTAGAAAAGTAAGGTCTCCTATTTTTTTTTTTCATAGAAAAACACATTTAATCACAACTTTTTATACATCATTGGAAAGGTTGGATACTTTACTATTTTTCTACATAGTCGCCTTGATGCTCAATCACTTTTTTCATCCTGTCAACCAACTTTGTAATCCGGTGTTGTACACTCTCCCGCCGCCTCTTTGAGCACTTGTCGACCCACCTGGCGGACACCTTTCTGTAGCCGAGGGTCTCAGTAACCGTCAGTTAGTGTAAGTGTATGGTGAGAAGTGCATAGACATAAAAAATGTGCGAAATGGTGCCGGGAGTTTAACGAGGGGCGGATAAACGTCCACGATGAACAGCGGTCTGGGCGGCCGAGTTTGCCGGAATCAACCGTGGCTCGAATCGACGAAATGGGTGTGCGCAAACGGCGGATAACCCTTGAAGAGATCGAGGATGGCCTGAATGAAGATTGCAGCCCTTCTCCGTGCACAAGATTGTGTCTGAGACCCTCGGCTACAGAAAGGTATCCGCCAGGTGGGTCGACAAGTGGCTCAAAGAGGCTGGTGGGAGAGTGGTACAACACCGGTATTACAAAGTTGGTTGACAAGATGAAAAAAGTGAACGCCAACCTTCTGAGGCATTACATTTTTGTATACACAAACTCAGCGCCGCATAGTGTTATAATATCACAGTTGAAATCAATAAAAATAAGAGTAGGTGGGAGAATTTGTGCATGAAAATATTATTATAAAATGCAATCAAATATGTAAATATCTTAAAATATTGAAGGAAAAAAATGAGTTCTTTCTTATATTTAAAAAAATTGTAATAAGTACATAAAAAAATCATTAATAACTCATTAAGAGATAAATGTGAACATATATGTATATATTAAATCATTTGAAAATAAATTTAAAATGATTATGAAGTATATGCTATTACATTTTAAGCTAATTATACCTTTTAGAGGACTTTAATTTAAGAATACTTATACCTAAAGTAAATTTAACGTTTACAAATGTGAAGGTTCCTTGTACAGAGAACCAAAAAGAGTTCTTGAACTTCTTAATGAGCACGACCTCCAAGATCTTGTCTAATTTAGATTAATAAAAGGATAAGTAAAAAAAAAAACAAATGTAAAAGTAGTTAGATTTTTCTTACAAGATGCAAAATACCATTTTGTTTGCTCGCACTCACTATTGAGAATAAATTTATGCAAAAATAGAATGTACAGAAGTGATACTTACTTGAAAATATAAAAACTGACCAATCATTACAATTTTATATATTTATTCAACTAATTCCTCATGAATTGTATGAAATAAAACACCACTATGGATTTCTAAAATAATAAAATTTTTAGATGAAAATGTGTGAATATGTGGTCTTGGTAACTAAACAAAACAAACGTAATTATTCTACGCAGGAAAGGTCAGCACAATATTCAATAGTTTCTTAAGACGAAGTAGCAAAGAACAATAAAATAGTAAAGATGAAGGTTAGAATGAAATATGCTATATTTTCTAAATTAATTTTATTAATTCCATTAATTCATATAATTATTGCTAACAAATTTCTATATTCATTGTTTGATATTTCGTATAGAGGGCTTCACAATACTATTTCAATGGAAAGAATAATATTTCTTATGATATTATCAAACTTCTATGTTTTCATTAATGCCTTATTTATATATTTCTTTTACAGTAATAAAGATAAGATTAATAAACTTGATTTCCTTTTTTCACGTTATGATAAAACAAGAAAAGATAAAGTGAGTCTTTGCTTATATATAACTTTTCTTAATGTTATTTATTTATTTTGTCCATTTATCCACATGGCTAATAAAATATTTCAAGTTGATAATCATATAATGTTAAATCTAGTATAAAACTTTATATCTTGACGTTTCTTTCTGAATTTATTATTTGGATAAATTTATTAAAATTCAATTTTATTTGTTTTCATATTAAAAAAGAAATAAAAAATTGAAGACACATATACCTTTTTAAAAACAGATATATTAATCGAAAATTTAAATTTTTGTACAGGTATAATAAAAAATTTAAATAAAATATATTCAATACCGAATACAATTTTAATAATCAAATTAATGGTAAATATAATTCAAATGTTATCAACGCGTGGTTTTAATTTGGGAAATACAAGCTTTTGGCTCACTGGTTCCTGGATATTTCATAATTGTTTTATCTTTGTTTCTGTTGCCTTCTCATCCAGTCAAGTCAACAAAGAATACATGGAAGTCACCAGTATGGCATTGGACCAAGTCACCTCAACTGTCATCAGTCCCACTGACATCTTCA